>CM038115.1:13370539-13945303 GCA_001642375.2 Mentha longifolia | reverse complement strand
AATCGTGTACTCATGGAGGAAATAGGTTCCGTCTTCAGGAGAAGAGCTACCTGTTTAAGTCAGATAAACCCAAGATTTAATACAGAACATTTTTTTTTTTTAATAAGATAGGTAATACTATGAAGGAGACAAGGAATAATACAAATTTTTACCAGACACTTGGGATCTTGGAGGTAGGAACATGCAGTCCTCCAGAATTCGAGAAATTTTGTTAACAAGGCTACTCTTTCCGGAAGACTTGGGGCCGATTAGCAAGAGTGAGGTCGCTCTTAGCAAAATAACATCTTTCAGATCTGTGCGAGCCGCATTATCAGCCCAATAACCAGGAGTATAGCTGAGACAAAGCACCATAACATAATTAAGTCGATCAAAACTCTAAGCTACAGAGACTAGATGATGTGAGAATTTCTTTTCTTTAATGAGGAGGAGCTCATTCTCAGGATAAATAGATAATACTGCAAAAGGACTTGCAATGAATAACACAATCAATATGTTAAGAACCACAAATATCCCAGAAAAAATAGAATCATTAAACCTAAGCTCAACACACAGCGGTTCTTCAAAATATTTTCACTGCACCCCTTACGACTACAATTGTAGCGAAAATTCATGTTTGATGAAAACGAAACAACTAAGATTTCAAAATGCCATAGTCTAATTAACTAAACTCAGCACTCAATTGTACAAATTAACCAAAATAAGATGAATAACATATATATGCAAGATAATCAGATTAAATACAAACCAATCAGCCAATCACCGAATGAAGTTGAATATCTAGCTCAAAATACAAAATTCAAATTGAAGAATAAAAAAAACTTAGACGCAAAATTTAACCTCAAAATTTTCTTCTTAGCCTCCCCCAATCTGTCAATCCGGGGCTGCAAATCTTGATAACTCCTCAAAACATCTTTGTAAACCTTCATCTTCTGCTTCTCAGTAGCCTCCTCACTTGAAGTTA
Organism: Mentha longifolia; assembly: GCA_001642375.2. Taxonomy (NCBI): domain Eukaryota; kingdom Viridiplantae; phylum Streptophyta; class Magnoliopsida; order Lamiales; family Lamiaceae; genus Mentha; species Mentha longifolia. Next base: position 13,944,342 of record CM038115.1, on the reverse strand, counting down.
CACGAGGAAATTCACCGGAATCAGAAACCCTCGCACCCTTGATCACGGAAGGATTCCCTAATCCATGACTCAAACTTTCCTCATGTCCACTAACCACGATGATTAGAACACAAGATCACAACAATTAGTTGCCTTCAAACATTATTTATTTAAAACTTAGGAACACTTAACGGTAAGCATTAAATGAAGCACCTCGAATCACTGGACTCATCTTGGCTAGACAATGAAGCATCATCTGGAAACAGAAACATTTGCCTATATCATCAAATACACACCAGATACATGCGAACATACAATATGCAAATATGTGAGTTGCAGGGTGAAAGTACCCTGCAACATACAATCAAGTACCCGTTGAAGGGAGGGAAGAGCAGTAAGAATCACCACCCATGATTACTCCGAATTCTAGAGAGACGAGAGAATAAGTTGGTGGGTTTTTACTGCAGAGTTTTTTCTTTGATTAGGTTTTTACTTTTTTTTTTTTTAGGTATTTACTTCTGAGTTAAGACTTGAGAGTAGAAACGAATCTTGTAATTGTAACGACAATCGGAACAGAAAGGAAAATAAATAGGAATTGGGAATTGGGATTATATCATATCCTTTTTCCTTTTTTATGGAGTAGTATAATAATGTAATTCCGTGTTTACTGATGTCTTTTTTTTTTTTTTTTCCTATCATTTAATTGAGTTCGGAACATTCATGGACACATTTAAATCTAAATGATTGTTGTATAATATTTTCAAAATCAATTAATTCGTGTATATATTAAAAAGTATATATTTTTATTAATCATGATGAAAGAAATCTTCAAAATTGGGTTTAGGTCTTTAGTCCGATTGGTACCTAATTTAGCAAAAATGCTGATAAAATATAAAATAAACACAACACAACATAAAAGTATATACTCGTGCTGAAAAGTTGGTGATTTTATGTTTTACATAACATAAATTTAAAGTAACATATTGGCAATGCTAGATTTTATTCAAATTCAAGTTGTACGTGACGTACATATTTCCTTTTTTGGTTTACGATCATAAAAATTATAGCCCTACTCGTTAAGGATATTTATATCAACGAAAATAATTTTGTATGACAAAGTATTAATTGATCTAATTTTTTCCTTTAACCAGCAACGTAAAAAAACAGCCCTCTTGCAGTTGAATTTTCAAGTGATTTTAGTAGTACATTCGTTCGTTGTATTGTGGTTCTCAATTTCTTGATCAGACACACATCAACTTCATAATAACAATAGAACAATCAACTATTACATTGGTCATTGCTTTATTTAGATAGCACTACATTTATTTTATTTTATTTTATTTTGAGTTGACATTTATTTTAGTCTTTAAGATAAATAGTGAATTTGAACAAAAATGTAGGTTGTTGTTATCCATCATAAAGACATAAATAATGAATATGAAATGATGTCCAATGATCAGCTTCAGATAGTAGATTTTGTGTTTACATAGATAGACTATTAAATCCAACCAGAGAAACTTGTTCATGTTACAAAACCCAGAATGTTGCCTGAAATAGTAACGCCCACCCTATTCTTCCAAACCACAAATGTCGAATTTCGTGCCATTCCACTTCCGGTCGAGTGGCTGTGGCTGGTGCTTCAGGCTTCTTTGATGGTGCAGCAGCCTTTGCTTGAGGCTTCTCTGATGTTGGGGAGGCCGGTGCTTGAGGCTCACTATGGTGGAGAACCGGGATCTCTGATGGTGGAGGGGTCGGTTCTTGAGGCTTACTACGGTGCAAAACTGGAGTGTTTAACAATGGAGTGGGTGGCGCTTGAGGCTTCTTTAGTGATGGGGCGGCCGGTGCTTGAGGCTCTGGCTCACTATGGTGGAGAACCGGGGTCTCTAGTGGTGGAGGGGCTGGTGCTTGAGGCTCACTATAGTGGAGAACCAGAGTGTTTAACGTTGGATTGGGCAGAGCTTGAGGTTGAGAATGGTGCAGAACCGGAGCCTTAATTGGGTGACTGCGGTGGAGACTTGGAATTCCCAAACCGACGATGACGACGACTGCTGCAACAATCCAGAAGAGCAAGTTCAATACAGCCTGCACCTGCAAGACCAAATTTGCTATAAGTTACGTCCAAATAAGAAACAGAACTGGATTCACAATAGATATGATGAATACTATAGAACAAGTACAAATTGAGGCTATGAGAATTCAGAAACTACCTTTGCAGCACAGCAATCAATCACCTCCCGCAGCCTCTTCAGCTAGCAAGCGCCTGTGGACCCAGCTTACTTCGGATCCTTCACCACTGGAGGAATATGTTTCGCTGAAAACGAACGTGGCAGAAAATCTTCTCTATCCGGCCTTGAAATACAGTCATCATCAGATATATGAACCCTAGCAGCATCAGCTCTGTCTCCACCCCAAAATTATTTCATCATAGTACCAATACAAATCAGAGCTTATATGAAATGAAATGACACTAAATTCTCTTCTTGAAAAGCCTTCAAAGCTCTTAACAAGAAAAAAAACTTCAGTCATGAACAGAATTCTGAGGTTGTTCACAGATGATAAACTCTATTTCAATCTATACAAGAAAAAACTTCAGTCATGATGTTCCTACTAATCAAAGACTTCCATAGTCAATGTTCACAGTCACAACCATTCATAACTATAAAAAAAAGTAGAGACATAAGTATATCCAAGAGATGACAAACATTGAAAAGATGAAACATAACATTATCTCCACCTTCTCTTTCCAACTGATTTCTGTTAAAAGATTTTGCTTGGCACAAGTTTTGTAACCTCACTAAAAATAGAACAACCTCCACCTTCGGCATCCAAATGTTGAAGCAGCACAGGGAAACTAGTTGCATCAAGCCTGAATCCCCTTGAAACCATTTCTTCCAAGAAGGGAATGGCTTCGTGCATCACGTTCCTTTTCAGAAGACCTCTAACATATACTCTGTACGTCACACCATTAGGCAAACAACCCTTGTTTACCATTTGCGTAATCAAATCCTTAGCCTCATCTATTAGACCTTCTTCACTGAGTGCACCAATAAGGATGTTATATGTTATGACATCCAGCTGCAAACCTTTGGATGGAAGCTTATGGAAAAGATCCATGGCTTCTCTAAGTTTATTATCAGCACACAATCCCTTGATGAGAGTATTATATGTTACTATGTCAGGAAGGATGCGTTTATCTTCCATTGCTTGCAACACCGTAAACGCTTCATCAATACGATGAGCACAGCACAACCCATCCACCAAGATATTGTAAGTCACTGTGTCAGGAGATAATCGCAGAGATTCTTCCATCCCTTTAAAAAGCTTCCAGCCTTCCTCGAATCTGCCTGCACCAAAGAAGGCGTGTAGCATTGTGTTGTATGGGACAACATTGTACTCTAACCCTTGGGCGGGAATTTCCATAAAAAAGATGCAAAGCATCATTGACTTGATCCCTTTTACGGTACCCTTTCATCAATGTACTTTAGATTACGATAGTAGGCTTGAGGCCAGAATTCATTGCCGCATCAAAGATGTTTCTGGCTTTGTCCATCTCCCCTCTCGAACAATATCCATTAATCAGGCAACTGTAGGTAATGATGTTGGGTTGAACATCCATCTCCATCATTAGTTTGAAAACATTTTCAGCTGCTTCGACATTTCCCTGTCTGCAGAAAGCATCCACACAAGTATTCAAAGTCACCACATCTGGGTGGATCTCATGAGCCACCATCTTCTGCAGCAGCTTTTCAGCCTCGTCCACCTTTCCCGACAAGAAAAGACCTTTAAGCAGAGTGTTGAAGGTTACAAGATTAGGCGCGTACCCGCGCTTCAAAAGGCTGCCTAAGATTGAAAGTCCAAAATCCGCCCTCTTCAGACGGCAAAAGCAATCGATTGCGATGCTCAAAGTATAAACATTAATAGGAGCCTCCCTGCGAAGCATTAATACAGAAAGCTGAAAAACCAACCCTTTCCCACTATCCAAAACTGAAAAAAACTGACGTCCATCACATCACTTTTTTTTTTGTTGTTAGATAATAATTGAGGGAACCATTGGGTTTAGCCCAATGTCCACGGGACTTGCCTAAGCAGGAGGTCCCAGGTTCGATCCCTTGAGGGAACGAATTTTAGGAGAAGTATTTCTGGGAGTTTGAGAGATGTACTAACTGCAAAACAAGTACGTAATTCAATTGGAAAGTTGGTATTTTTGCAACATTGTTATGATAGTGTGTATTTTTGCAAATCCCTTATGAAAAATGGGTATTTTAGAGAAAATGCCCCAATTATATTTATAGGTGGAATAATGAAATTCAACTCAAATTTCAAAGCCAATAATTTGTTCATAATAGATTTATTATTTATTATTATTATTATTATTACCTCCAAATGATTGCTGGGATTTTTATTTTTCATTTTTATTTTATTTTATAGAATTAGAGAACAGAAAATTAGGAGTGTGTTATTAAGTAAAAAAACTATAAAATTTACTAAAATATTTTTTGTTTGTAAAATTATTAAACATAACTTTTCGATACATCATTTGTGCACAGTGCACGGATGCACCCACTATAAATTGACTAAAACTTGTGTCAGCCGGAGGCACCATGCGGCCGGGCCCAAAGTGTCAATCTTTATACAGAAAAGTGTCAATCTATATGAATAAAAGTGCCAATGTTTAACATAATTATTTTACGAATAAAATGACAATTTTTAAAAGTGTCAATCTTTATACAGAAAAATGTCGATCTATATGAATAAAAGTGTCATTGTTTTAGCCCGGCCACACGGTGCCTCCGGCTGACCCAAGTGAGTCCCCTATAAATTTTACTAAAACATCTTATGTTTTTTCTCTTCAAATTTTAATGTACCTAAAACATCATCATGTCTGTAGCTATGAAGCACCGAACACATCTGCATTCTACAAATGTGGCCGATTAATTAGATTTTTCAGATTATCTATTTTTGTGGAGAGAATATGTGTTTTGTTGTATTAGAACCGGACACGATATTAATATCTCATGATATGAAATTATGTCCAGTCATCAGCTTCAGCTTCAGATAGTAGGTTCTGTGTTTACCATACACCACTAAATCCGACCAGAGAAACTTGTTTGTGTTACAGTGAACCCATAACGTTGTCTGAAATAGTGACGACCCACCCTATTCTTCCAACCACAAATGTCGAATTTCGTGCCATTCCACTTCCGGTCGAGTGGCTGTGGCTGGTGCTTCAGGCTTCTTTGATGGTGCAGCAGCCTTTGCTCGAGGCTTCTTTAGTGATGGGGCAGCCGGTGCTTGAGGCTCACTATGGTGGAAAACCGGGGTCTTGGTGATGGAGGGGCCGGTGCTTGAGGCTCACAATAGTGGAGAACCGGAGTGTTTAACGATGGAGTGGGTGGTGCTTGAGGCCGAGAACGGTGCAGAACCGGAGCCTTAAATGGGTGACTACGGTGGAGACTTGGAATTCCCAAACCGACGATGATGACGACTGCTGCAACAATCCAGAAGAGCAAGTTTGCTACAGCCTGCACCTGCAGACCAAATTTGCTATAAGAAACAGAACTGGATTGACAATCGATATGATTTATGTATATGATGAAGCATCAATCTATAGAACAAGTTCAAATTGTTCAATCCATCATAATATATGCAAAATCTTGAGAGGGGAATCATGTAAAAGTGTCTTGTAATCAAGCGATGTCCTAAGTCGGAAGAGAAAAACGAACCTTGTCCACAAAAAGATCTTTTGTAGGCAGATTCCGGTCAGCTCGATCAAGGCAGTAAATCAACATATAAAATATTGCTGATGTGGTGGCTGTATCATTACTCTCTGCAAGAACCAAGATCCTCAACATTAATGGTGTTTTTACACACAAATCGGATTATGAAGACTGAAGCATACAATCATATCTTGAACCTGGGATATCAAAGATTTGTCTGGTTGGAGGAACACCGAGTAGTTCTCCAAGATACGTGCGTACTTTTACACGATCACAGAGGGACAGTAAATCTCCATGTGTGACTACAATAGCAGGCTTGTCATCTGAGATAAAAACAAAATTAGCCCTATTCTAAGATAGATAAAAATTACCTAAGCTAATTCACCACATACTTTGATGGATCGTATAATCCTTCAAACACTCAGTATTATGTATTGTCAACTTATTTTATTACACAAAGTAAACAGAACAATGGAGACGAAGAGATAATGATCAAATGCTTAAGAAAAATAGAACTAAGGACGGAAGTTTCATGATCAGTACCTTTAAAAGACAACAAAGGATTGTTGTAATTAACAGCTATCATTTGAGAGTAGCCTTTCTTTGTTTCATCAGCGCTGTTCATCGCCTCCAACACAGATAGCCCGTTTACAACAAATATGACAAAGTCGACAGGTTTGACCTGACCCGAACAGGAGCTCCTACGAGCTCTACGCTTCAACTGAGCTTTTAAATTCACACTGTCTGATTTTCTGATAAAAGAAAAATCAAACAAAGCAAAGCAAAGTAAAATTATATTCTCCACACGTATGAAGTGAAGAACTATTGAGACAGTTTATGCAATATTCGACCTTCTGATCAGCTGTCCATGACACACACCTTTTGTCATCCAACGCTTAATCATTTTCACGTTTTCAAAGGAGTCAACAGATAAACCACGAGTGTCATATAAAGAAAAGGAACCCGAATTTCTTGGAATCGTGTACTTGTGGAGAAAATAGGTCCCGTCTCCAGGAGAAGAGCTACCTGTTTAAGAGATTAGACGAACCCAAAACTTAACATGCTGAAAAATAAAAAAGAAAGATAAGGAACACAGGTGATACAGAGAGAGGAGAGATGGGATGATATGAATATCTACACGACACTTGTGCTCTTGCAGGTAGGGACAAATTGCCCTCGAAAGCCTGAGAGATTTTGTTAACAAGATTGTTCTTCCCTGAACTCTTGGGGCCAATTAGTAAGAGTGAAGTAGCATCAGTCACATCACACTCTCTCGAATCCGCCTTATCATCCCATAAACCGGGAATATAGCTGAAACAAGATCGTAAGAATCATATTTTATTTGGAGCTCACTAAGATAAAGATAATACTGCAAAAGGGCTTCATGTTTGAAGATCAATAGTAGCATGTACTTATCTTATTAAATGACTTCCAATGAATAAAAGAAATACACAACAGAAGATGCAAGCAAAATTTAGAGACTCCTCTTTCAAGTTTGGTGTAATGAAATCACCAAATTTTAGAGATTTCTCTTTCTCCTTATCCAAAATTGACTCAGTTTCTCTCGGAATATTTTACTGCACCCTCAGAACAGAAGCTGTTTAAAATAGTGGTAAATAAATTCTGATATACTACAATTGTACAAACAGAAAGAAAAGACAAAGAAAGAACCACAGAAACATATTCAAGAACATCATATTAAGAAGCCCAGAAGGCCAATTTGAACTAGGAAACAGAACAATTATCCAATCACCCAAAGTTCCACTTTTCAAAATATTGGATTCATAATAATAAAGAATAAATAGTTAGGGATGCATCAAATGCAGATTATACCTCAAAATTTTATTCTTAGCCTCCTCCAAGCTGTCACTGTGAGAGTGAAAATCCTCATAACTCCTCAAAACCTCTGTGTAAACCTTCAATCTCTGCCTCTTAGCAGCCTCGTCAATCCAAGTTTCGCAACCGACATCAGCAAATTCACAGACCCTTTCGCCCTTGATCACATTCAAACTATCCACAATAATCATTCTTCAGATTATAAAGGATATTTCAAATTTCTGGGAATATTTAATTTAAAAGTAATCATTAAATGAAGCACCTTGTATCATAGGTATTATTGGACCCATGCCGGAAATCTTGGGTAGGAGACGATACATCCTCTGCAAATAGAAATATATGCATATATCACCGAGCATACACAAGATAAATATATAAAGCAAAACATACATATACATACTTTCATTTCATATATATGCTAATGCTATATAGAAAGTGTGTGTGTGTGGTGCATTTGCAAAGTGAAAGAAGTTCAAAATCAAGTACCAGTTGAATGGGGAGAAGAGCAGTAAGTATCGCCACCCATGAATATGATCGCTGGCTAAGCTTACTCCCAATTCTCTAGAGAGAGAAGAGAAGCGAGAAGAAGGAGAGGGTGAGAGATTATTAGTACAGAACTTGATCGTTTGAGTGAAAAGTAGTAGATACGAAGAAAATAACCGGAAAATTCATTGCTTGCACTTGCACCTAGGAACCCTCTCAATGACGTGGCCGTCTGTTGGATTTCCCTCCATCCTTCCTCTTTTTTATTTTTTATTTATTTATTTATTTATGTTTATCTCTACGGATTTAGATTTATACGTCTGTTCTTTTTCTTTATAATTTTACGTACGTTTTTCTTTATGGCCCACATTTATTTTATATGTATTTTGAGTTGACATTTCATTCTTTAAAGATAAGTGGTATTCATAACGAATTCGCACAAAAGTGTGTTTTTTTATCCTAAAGAATGAAATTAAAATTGTAGGTGTAGTAATGAAATTCAACTCAAATTTTTAAAAGCCAATAACTTGTTCATAATAGCTTATTATTATTATTATTATTATTATTATTATTATTATACCGTTGGAGACATTCATTCGAATATTGAAAATTGCGGTTTGAGACATTGGTTTGATTTTTGCATAGCACGCGGGATATAAATCGTCCTCGGGACTCAACTATCTCCTGTTGATTGCTGGGATTTTTTATTTTTTATTTTATAGAATTAGAAAACAGAAAATTAGGAGTGCATTATTAAACAAAAAAACTAGACAATTTTTTGATACATCATTTGCGCACACACTATAAAATTTTCTAAAATATCTTTGGTTTTTTCTCTTCAAATTTTAATATCGATCGGCTAACAAATCGGTTAAAGTTGTCTGTAGCTATGTTGCGCCAACACATCTGCATTCTAAACTGTGGCCACATCGATTAATTCGATTTTTCAGTTCAACCGACTTTAATAACAAAACTTCTATCCATAGTAAGCATTATAAAATATGTTAAAAGTCATCCATATTTGTCTGGGAAAGATCTCAAACTCTACATATAGATCTAATGTCTTTCTCAATTTACAAGGTCTTTTAAGGAGGAGAAGGTAAATGATCTAATTCTAATATGGTACCACGGCCGGTCCAAGATCGATGATGATTTGTTTTTCACAGTAAGATCCAATGTCTTTCACGGCCTACTTGGGAGGGAGGCTGGTCAATAGTAGCTAATAAAATAATCCCCCGAGAACGAGACAGAAAAGAAACATGTACAATACCATTGTATCATCGACTTCCTGAATGCAGCCACATTTGCCCATCAGTAACGTCCAAATTAGTTTCTTGAATGATAATCCTAATAATTTTAGGGGAGAGAGAGAGAGAGAGCAAACTAACCTGCTGGGAACGGAGTTTGGGAGGAAGATTTCGGTCAGCTCGGTCGAGGCAGTAAATCAACATATCAAAAACTGCTAGTGTGGTTGCAGGATCATTATCCTCTGCAATCCAGAACAATTAAACATGATTTTACGTTTGCATGAATCTTAGTATGAAGCAGTGAAGCCTTACGAATCCCCCGTACCTGGGATGTCGAAGATTTGTCCAACTGGAGGGACACCGAGTAGCTCTCCAAGATAAATACGGACTCTTGCACGATCAGAAAGGGACAGCAAATCTCCGTGCGTGACTACAACAGCAGGCTTGTCATCTGCAATGAGAACACAATTAGGCATACTTTGATGGATTCTACAATCTTGAGCTTGTTTTGTTTGATCATATAATTCTTCATATATATAGTCATAAACGTCTACAAGAGATTAACTTTTTGCTAGGAACGAACTCGAGAAGATATAGAAAAGTACGACTGAGGATAAAAGTCTCGTGATCAGTACCTTTGAACGAAAACAATGGATTGTTGAAATTTGCAGCAATCATTTTAGAGTAGCCTTTCTTTGTTTCATCAGCGCTGTCCATCGACTCCAACACGGATAGCCCGTTCACGACGAATATGACAAAGTTAACCGGTTTGGCCTGACTGGTGGTGAGGGAGCCCGTCCGAGCTTTAGACCTTAATTGAGTTTGAAAAGGAATACTGTCTGAACTTCTGATAAAATTTAACAGAGTAAAACGAACCAGTTTAAGAAGATAGTCTCCACATGTATATGAAGTCAAGAACTATTAAACACAGTTTACATAATATTTGACCTTATGATCAGCTTCCCATGAATTACGCCTTTCCTCATCCATTGCTCGATCATTTCCACATTTTCAGACGAGTCAGGAGACAAACCACGAGTGTCATACAAGCAAAAAGAACCAGAATTTCTTGGAATCATGTACTCATGGAGGAAATAGGTTCCGTCTTCAGGAGAAGAGCCACCTGTTTAAGTCAGATAAACCCAAGATTAATACAGAACCAAAAACAAGAAGAAGACTATTGAAGGAGACAAGGGATGATATGAATTTTTACAAGACACTTGGGATCTTGGGGGTAGGAACATGTATTCCTCAAGAATTCGAGAAATTCTGTTAACAAGACTACTCTTTCCGGAAGCCTTGGGGCCGATTAGTAAGAGTGAGGTAGCTTTTGGCACAACAAGCTCTTTCTTATCTTTGCAAGTCGCCTTATCAGCCCATGAACCAGGAGTATAGCTGAGATGAAGCACCATAACATAAGTCGATCAAAACTCTAAGCTACAGAGACCAGACGATGCAAGAATTTCTTTTATGAAGAGCTCATTCTCAAGATAAAGATAATACTGCAAAAGGGCGGCATACTTCAAGATCAAAAGTGGCATGCTAAATACATATCTTACATGACTTACAATGAATAACACAATTGTGTTAAGAATCACAACGTAAGTAAACTATCCAAGAAAAAACATACCTGAGCTCAACACACAGCAGTTCATCAAAATATCTTCACTGCACCCCTTACAACTAAAGTTGCACACTGACTACAATCGTTCCGAAAATTCACGTTTGATGAAAATGAAACTACCAAGATTATAAAATGACATAGCCTAATCAACTAAACTCAGCATCTTTTTCAAAATACCCTCAAAACAATTGTAGAAACCAAAATGAGATGAGCATAGTACCACAGAAACATATGCAAGAGATAATCAGATTAAGAATCCACAAAGTCCATTTAACTACAAATAAAGCAAACCAATCAGCTAAATCCAATCACCAAAGTTCAATATTTCAAAGTATAAAATTGAATAAAAAATTATGCATGCATCAAACGCAAATTTTAATTTTACCTCAAAATCTTCTTCTTAACCTCCTCCAATCTGTCAATCCGGGGCTGCAAATCTTCATAACACCTCAAAACATCTGTGTAGACCTTCAATTTCTGCTTCTCAGCAGCCGAAGTTACACGAGGAAATTCACCGGAATCAGAAACCCTCGCACCCTTGATCACGGAAGGATTCTCTAATCTATGACTCAAACTTTCCTCATGTCCACTAACCACGATGATTAGAACACAATATCACAACAATTAGTTGCCTTCACACATTTAATAGGATTTATTTAAAACTTAGGAACATTTAATGGTAAGCATTAAATGAAGCACCTCGAATCACTGGACTCATGCGGGAAATCTTGGCTAGAGAGTGAAACATCATCTGGAAACAGAAACATTTGCCTATATCATCAAATACACACCAAACATACATATGCAAATACGTGAGTGCAAGTGTTTTGCAGGGTGAAAAAGGCAAAAATCAAGTACCAGATGAAAGGAGGGAAGAGCAGCAAGAATCACCACCCATGATTACTCCGAATTCTAGAGAGAGAAGAGAATAAGTTAGTGGCCGGGTTTTTACTGCAGAGTTTTATCTTTGATTAGGTTTTTTACTTGTGAGTTGAGTAGAAACGAAGTTATCGTAAGTAAGGAAAATCGGAGCAGAAAGGAAAAGAAATCGGAAGAATCGGGATATCGCCTTGGATTTTTCCTTCCTTTTTTTTATTTTTTTTATGTACTACTATAATGTAATTCCTCCGATCAAAAAATATACTCCCTCCGTTTTTTCTAACTTGGCCTGATTCGCTTTCATAAAACAGGTCAAGTCAGAGAAAACGGAGGAAGTATATATTTATATAATAATGGCTTTGTACGTACTTTGTTATTATGTTAAACGTTGTTTCACGTACATGGTTTCCCTAAACAAGGAAATTAGAATTGTGTTTTTGCTAAAGAATAAAATTAAAATTGTAGGTGGAATATTTTTTAATGATGCTGGCCAATTGAAATTTAGCAGCCAACTATTTGTTGATCTCATTTTATTTTTTTTCTTCTCTATCATTTTATTTAATTGAGTTCGGAACATTCATGGAATTTTGAATAAATGCGGCATATTTAAATCTAAAATTGTTGTGAATTAAAGAGAGGGCATCATTATTATTCTTTTAAAGTAACATATTGGCAATGCTTGATAAGTATTATTCAAATTCAAGATGTACGTGACGTATATATTTTGTTTTTTGGTTTACGATCATAAAAATTATAGTCATACTCATGAAGGATATTTATGTCAATGAAAAATAAATTTGTATGACAAAGTATCAATTGATCTAGTTTTTTGCTTAACTAATCATCTCATGCAGCAGCATCGTAAAAAAAACGGCCCTCTTGCAGTTGAATTTTCAAGTCATTTTTCAATTTCTTAATTAGACACACATCAACTTCATAGTAACAACAAAACTATTTTATTTTATTTTTATCCGAAAAAAGGCTATATTGATAAGAACATAAAAGCAAGTTACAGAGGTACAAGGGGTACCGCACACAGAACTAAAGAAAGAAGAAGAAATCAGTTATTCGGCCAGAAAGAACGCAGATAATTTGACGCCCAAACTGAGTAGCTCATCCTCCCGTCGACCTCCCTGTTCACCACGCACCAACTCCAAAAGCGCCATTTGATTTCTTCTTCAATCCGTCGGAAGTCCCATCCCTTCTTGGAGAAGACCACGTCATTTTTCCACTTCCACACCACCCAGATAATACAAATCCACAGGCCCCCTAGCCTCCTCTTCCACCGTTTTCCTCGTAGAAGTGCCGTGAAGCTAAGCAAATGACTCTCGATAGTATTCGGAGCAGTCCACGCAGACCCGACCCAAGCTATCATATTATTCCATAAACGCTCCACCTCCCGGCAGTCGAGAAATAAGTGTTTCGCAGTCTCCAAGCCTTCGCTACAGCCACAACAATCTTTATCCCTACCATTCAACTCTACCCTTTTAATTACATTATCCTTCGTCGGCAAACGGTCCCAAAGCAACCTCCACGCAGTGACCCTAGCTTTGAGGGGGGCAAAAGCCTTCCAAATACATTTCAGACCTACCCCCGTTGGCCTACGTAAACTCGTTCTATCCACCCTACTATCCAGCATTTGGTACGCAGCTTTAACAGAGTAACAACCGCTCCTCTCTGAACCCCACGACCAGAAATCAGCTGAATCCGTAGTAGGAGAAAAGCCCTCCAAGGAGTAGAAATCAACCACCCAATTCCGCTCCCTTTCGAACAAGTTCCTCCTCCACATAACCTCCCAAATCCAGTTGTTGTTCACCCATTTCCCCATAGCTTCCACCGTTGCTTCTTTCTTAAGGCTAAGTTGGTACAACCTAGGGAAAGCCACTCGTAACGTCTTATCCCCTGCCCAGGCGCCATCCCAAAAGGAGGTGCGACTCCCATCTCCAAGTCTCCTCACCATATTCCCCCAAAACCAATCGCCCTCGTTCCTTGCGATCAAAGCCGTAACTTTACTCCACCACCCAGATTTCCCTAAGCCTTCGGTCCCTGTCGCCCTTCCCCTACACCACCACGGTTCGCCATGGCAAGACTGAATTACCCTCGCCCATAATCTCTGTCTCTCCCTCTCGAAACGCCACACCCACTTGCAAAGAAGGGCCTTATTAAACGTGAGTAAGTTTCTAATTCCTAGCCCTCCCTCCTCTTTTGGTCTACAAACTTCATCCCACCTCAGCCATGCAATCTTTCTAGCTTCGTCATCACCACCCCACAAGAAATTGCACCATATCGATCTCACTTTTTTCTCCACCAATTTAGGCATAGGGAGAAAAGTCAACCAATATATGGGGATGGAAGACAACGAGGACTGCACAAGAGTAGCTCTTCCCCCTAGTGAAATCGATCTCGGCTTCCAAAGTCGAAGTTTATTTTTAATTTTCTCAACTACATGCCCCCAGCCTTCAGCCCCCTGAATCCTCCCTCCGACACTGAGGCCCAAGTAAGGGATTAACCCCTTCCCAACACTGCACTCCAAAACGCCCGCCAACTCTCTCAACTTACCCATTTCCATGTTAACTCCAAACACTTGAGATTTCTCAAAATTAACCGAGAGCCCGGACAAGGCCTCGAAATTTTCCAACAGGCATCTCAAAGCCATTGCGTTTTCCCTACAGCCCTCTACAACAAAGAGGGTATCGTCAGCGTACTGGAGATGGGAGACCTCCGCGTTATCTCTCCCGACTTGAACCGGAGATAACAACCCCTCTCTAACCGCTCTTTTCGTAAGTAAATTCAGCCCCTCCGCTGCAATAAGGAACAAAAACGGGGAAAGGGGGTTGCCTTGTCGAAGGCCCCGCTCCAACCGAAACTCCCCCGAGGGGCTCCCATTCACCAAGACGTTGGCAGTGGCAGAAGACAGACACCCTCTGATCCACATAAGCCATTTGGTCGGAAAATTCATACGTCTCATCATCTCCCAGAGGTACTCCTAGTCGACTGAATCAAATGCCTTGGCAAAATCGACTTTGAGCACCAACCTTTCCTTCTTAGATCGTCGAGCGTCTTCGAGAATCTCATTGAGGATTACTGGGCCATCCAGAATATTTCGACCTTCTAAGAAAGCTGACTGGGATTCACCTATCAATTTCCCCATCACCGTTTTCAAGCGCCTCGCAAGAATTTTCGCCACAAATTTGTAGAGGCTCCCAATAAGAGAGATGGGTCTAAAGTGCTTGATGCTGCGTGCCCCATTTTTCTTCGGGATGAGAACAATGAAGGAGGAATTGTTTCCTTTCGTCCATCTACCATTATCATGAAATTCTCGAACCACCCTCATCAGGTCATCCTTAACACACTCCAGCACCCTTTGAAGAATTCGGAGTTGAAACCGTCCGGCCCTGGACTTTTCGAGCCCCCGCAATCCCAAACTGCCAACCTAACTTCTTCTTCTGAGAAGTCCCTCACCAAAAACTCCCCCTCCCCCTGATCGAGCTTAGGAACCTCGAAGTCAGCCGCCAGCCACACCCTCCCCGTCTCCCTTCTCCTAAAGTGTTGTGCGAACTGCTCCCTAATGCACTCCTTCACCCTCCTTGGTTCTTCTACCCAAACCCCCTCCACCTCCAAACCGGCGATTCCATTAGTCCTCCGCCTTGAATTAATCAAATTGTGGAATAGCCTACTATTTATATCCCCTTCTCTGAGCCACCTAAACTTCACCTTTTGAGCAAGGAGGCTCTTACGGTTATGCAGCTGCCTAAGAAGCCGAGCACCGGCCTCACTCCTCCTAATTCTCTCATCTCCATTCAGCCCAACAGCTTCATCGCGCATATCCAACTCATGAATCTCCCCTCTCAGCGCCGCAATGTTTTGATCAATAATCCCAAAATGCTCAACATTCCACGCCTTCAAGCAGCCTTTCAACCTTTTTAATTTTTCTGTAAACTCAAAACATCCCCAACCTCTAATTTTTTCCTCCTTCCACGACCTCTCCACAACTTCCAAGAAACCCGGATCAGAAAGCCAAGCATTCACGAAACGGAAAGGTTTTGGACCCCAATCCGCTTGCGACGTATTCAAAATAAGAGCGCAGTGGTCCGATATCAATCTTGGCAGCCCGCGAAGGTGGGTGTCTTGAAGAAGCTCCGCCCACTTCCCATTAATAAGTGCTCTGTCGAGGCGACTTTTGCACGTCCCATTGGGTCTATACCAGGTAAACCCTTCTTCCTTGGAGACAAACGTCGATAAGATTACTGTCTTCCACAAAATCCTTGAAGCCTTCATCCCCACTCGAAGACCCCTCACCGCCAACGCCTACCCTTTCCCCCTCCTCCAAAGTAGAATTGAAGTCCCCGATCAAGCAGATATTAGTTTCCAACCATTGCTCTACCACGGAGTGCAGTTTATCCCACAGAAGCCTCTGATCCTCCTCCTCACAAGGTGCATATACATTCACAATACAAAATTGTTCCCCTGATTCTCTCCATCTACCAACCACAACAACCGCTCCTCCAATGCTCCAGAGGCTCGAGCTACCGAACTTTTTGTCATTCCAGAAGGTGAGGATCCCACCGGACCTCCCCGATGACCCCTCGCAGCACCACTTCACCTCCGTCGCCGCTTTCCACACCAACCTCCCATCAAACTCCGTAAAATCCTCCATTTTGGTTTCCTGCACGCAGCAAATATCAAGGTTGTTGTTAGTGAAGAAGGATGAGATTTCATCCTTCTTGAGATTACTCCCCAGCCCCCGGATATTATAGGATCCGATCTTCATTGGGAAACACCCAAATACCCTCCTAGCCCGCTCTCTCGACCCTTTGCTCCTCCCAATGAAATTGAACAACAAAACTATTTACTCCAACATTGGTCGTTGCTTTACTTCGATAGCACTAAAATAAACTTGCTCGTGATATTTGTAACATTTTCAAGTTTAACATGTAACTTTTTAGTATTTGGTGCTCCACCTTCAATTAAAATAATCACGATCTATTTTTTTTAATTTTATTATCCATAATATTAATCCTCTTGTATATAGCGTTTATATACTATGGTTATGGTTTTAAGAAATAAACTAGGGATTTACTGTGATGTATTAAATGCATACAATGAGCACATAGTATAAGTTTAAATATAAATGTCATTTTTATTAAATACATTAAAAATAAAAAATAAAAATAAAAAACAATTCACAATTGCTTTTAGGGACAATCCCAACAATTATACTATCATATTATCACACACAAGCGATGAGATTTAAATGCAGATAATAAAATACTCCCTCCGTCCCTGATATTAGTGTGTATATTTCTCGTTTAGGACGTCCCCCATATTAGTGTGCAATCCAAAAATGAAAAAAATTCTCTAAGCAAAAATACATATTTACCCTTCCACTTTATTCTTTATTTCAATACTTACCAAACTGGACCCACCTTTTTTCCACTATCTCCACCTTTTTTCACTATTGGTGTGGGCCCCTTATTCCACTATCTCCACCTTTTTTCCACTTTATACTATTTTCGTCTAAAACTGCGTGTCGTTTCTCTCAGCACGCTAATATCAGGGACGGGGGGAGTATACACATTCAGTTAAAGAAAAGGTGATATACATCATGTATTGAGAGCTATCCTTGGACTTTGTATTGAGAAATGACATGTACATTAACCTTTTTCAACAATATAAGAATCCCTATATGACTGAAGAAAATGAGAAAGTAGCGAAGGAAAGAAACGCTACTTCGAGGACAAAGTCGCACATAGCGACTTGTACGCATCCACACAGTTCTTAAATTGCTCTTCAGCAGCAGCCTACAAATTCAAGAATCATTTTTTTTTAAACCCAAAACCAATCCATTCAAAAATATATATAACCTTACAACTGATTATTCAGATGATGAGGAAAGAAATGCTATGTCACTCGAAATATGGTGAAATTAAAAACATTACTTACTCGTGCAGGACGTTGATGCCTATCAGGATGCCACTTCAAAGCAGACGATCGAAAGCTGCATAAAAGACCATTGTCACAAATTCTTGTAGTAAGAAGTTTAGCTACTTTATAAATGTAATACGATTAAGGTGCTTACGCAGTCTTGACATCTTCGATTTTCAGAGGACCGGTTTCTGGTAAACCAAGGATTTTCCGATTAGCACATGTCACACTGTTAGAGACAGAATTTTGATTCCACTCAGATCTTTGCTCCCAGCTTCTGAAGTTGAAATTGGAGCCCCCTTTCCCAAATGCAGCAAAAAATGATTTTGCAGGGTCGTCGTCATTATCATCAAATGGATTTTCTCTCCGATGCTTCCCTATAGATAGGAACGTGTTATTACAATTCTGTGAAAAATAGAAAGCATAATTTTTCTCCTTGAAACAGGCAACAGACCTTAAGAAGCTCATCCATCCTATGTGATTTTACAAACATTCAGAATAAAGATCCATCAAGCAGGGGAAACACAGAAAATAATCAAAAAGGGCCGGCTAATCCAAGAAGAACTGCAAGAGATGAAACTCACTTTTCAGCTTCCTCTGGGCAGCTATCTTAGAATGGTGGATAGGCTTTACTCGAGCTTTCTTGTTTAGCCGTTCTGCTAGCTTTAAAAGTGAGAGGAAAGAAAAGATAAGTCTGGCATTGATTAGTAAACCAATACAAGAAAAGAAGATAGCAATAATTAAAATGCAATATTAACAAAGGTGTTCATGGCAAAACTTGAACAGAAACAGACTTTAAAATTCCAATTAAATTTTGTGAACATAAATAGAGTGGAATCAGAAGAGCCTATCAACTGGAATGGTTAATCAAAATTCTCACACAACACCACATACTCCAACTAGCATTGCACATATAAGATAACCCAAAAGAAAAAAGCAGAAAACACCCAAAAGAATGTTGTGTGCGTGTAAACCCTATACAAGCTTCATTTTAACAATAGAAAACCTTAGAAGTTATATATCAATTTTCTTTCATTGGAAGTAGCCTAGAGCCGATCTAGTGCAAAAAAGTGCCTGAACGTATTAATGGGTGACCTTCAGTGTGATTTTCTTGGCAAGGGTGTGGAAAATTGACAGCTAGTGAAATATGAAGCAAAATAAATCACAATGCAAAGGTACACATGTAGATCTGCAAACACTAAAACTGAATTTATAATTCACACACAAGTATCCAAATATATGTGAATACCTCGTGACTTGAAGGTGAGCACCCCCCATAGTAGAGAACATTATTAAGAGCTTTCTTTGTGTTAGGCCGCTTCTCACGTACTGCAAATTTAATCTGAAAGGATAGTGCAAAAAGTTCTAATTTAGCACATGACCAAGTACTTTTTAGCTACTAAAATGCATTGATCATTGACAATATGAACGAAAGAAACACACTTTTCTCGCACATTGACAGGATGTCATCAAGGAATTACATAACTGATTACATATGATGAGGAAGGATTGCCATTGTTTGACAGAGTATAGAAATCTCCAGCCTCCACCAAAGTGTCACTAATTATGAAGGAGGTTGAAAAAATATCACCAAATCCGGTAAGGCAGGCATGACACATATTCTTTTATGTATTTTTAAGCAACTGAACTTTGCAAACACCTATTTTAGTTAAGTGGCTCGTACAACAGTAAGACAGATTAACTTTGGTAATGCCTGGGCTATTCTTACCACAGAAGTTTTTAGCATCTAATAAGCTGGAGTTCCTAGCTGAAATTAATCATTAGAAAACCATAAATCAACTTAGAGCACTTGGTTCTTTCACAAAGATAAAGCTGCAATCCTCGATATCATTATCAAGCTAATGGGTTGTAACTTGTAAGATGAAATTTTGTGAGCTAGCGACTGTAGAAATGTTTATTTGTTCGAAAGACTAGACATTCCACAATTCTCCAAAGATACTATATAGATCTAGAACTACGAGGAAGTGCTTGACAAATTGACTAGATCTTAGAAATACATTTTTTATTTTATTTTTAAAAGCAAGAATGGGCATATAAATTGTACTTTTACTTTTTTTCCCTAAAAAAAAAGTGTACTTTTACTTGAAAACATATATGTGTAAGAAAGAGATTAGATTGAGTGAAGAAAATCGATAGCTAATAACAGTTATGAAATGAAAAAAAATCAAAGGGAAGGGGGTAACAGTCACATCATGTTTTAAATCAGACATGCGAATACAAATAACAGCAGGTGGATTTATGCAGCTGGCCTTACATAAGCAAAATGACTCAACTGAGTTCATTAGTTTAATCTCGAATTCAACAACCACTTACTTAAAACCAAAGTTCAACAATAATTTATGCAATAATCTTTAACAAGAAATAAGGTAACTTCACCTTTGGTGAGTGTTCAACTCTTGGTACACCCTGCACCATATTGCAATCATCAAAACACTAAATTTCAAATATGACAACAACTCAACGAGAGATGTTAATCAGTGAATAACCACAAAAATGAAAGACAAAGGACTTTGAATTATCATCACGAAGTTACAGAACAATTTCCCACAAACACCAAACGCAGACTGTGATGTGAAGGGTGGCGATTAAGAAATATTGTCGTTTGTTGATTAACTTGAACAATTTTTAGGACTAAAATGCATAGTCTTTCTTAGAATGTGTAGAGGACAATAAGACAAGAAAAGATGATGGTGATAGAAAAGCTCCAAATTTACCTCTCTCGTCAAAGGAATGCATGTATTATATCATTTCATGAGTATCAGTGGTCTTGATGGTGATGATCCCAAAAAGAAATAGTTTAGCACTTTCTTAGTTTCTGGTTTATACTTATCACAAATAACCTTCTTGCAACCGAGGGTTCTCATCACTGTTTTACAATGTCTCTTCAAACATTCAAATGAATGAAAATCAGTAGTATCCAGATTAACTGCATCAATATAAGGAAACCCCCCCCCCCCCCAACAGAAATCCAAAAGTCGGGATTCAAACAACAAATTTCTCTAACACCACCTCCTGGCTAAAAGTAAAAAACACGAGTCACTCCAACAATCGACTGCCCCCAAAAAAAAGAACAATTTGTTCACCACGAGCAAGAATTCATAAAAGGGACTAAAGAGTAGGCAGGAGCTTATGCATACACATATAGACGTTTACACAAACAAAAACCCAGGTACTGAAAGCAAGAGTCTCACAGAACTAAAGTTATTTTTCCATTTTGCAAAGAAAGCATTAGTTGACGGCAATGAAGCCAAATGTGTTGCTGCAGCTGCTAGTCTTGTCGACTGTGTAACGGTGTTTCGCCATCCCTGTTGAATTTGCATCATAAAACGCTGATTAAAGAATAACCTGGTGAACGGAATTCGATTTGGAAAAATCATTTAAAACTGGGTCCAAATGAAACGAGACGGTTTTGTTAGAGAAAAGGTGATCAAAACTAAAAATAATATTAATAAAGGTAGTTCTCCTCAAGCCGAGGCCTATAGCGAGATGCTGTTCTTCTCCAAAATCATTTACGCCCTAACCCTAAGAAAAACTCCCTATAAATAACAAAGTAGCAGACCTAAGCCCATTCATTAATTGGGCCTAATAAATTACCAAAATAATAATTAACTAAGACTCCATAAATAAATTACTAAGACTCAATAATAATAATAATAAAACCAACTAATAACTGCTCTAATAATTCACAATAGCTCGATTCCCACGAACATAAACTCAATAAGGAGAACGTTCGCTATCAGGTTTTAAACTCAATTATTGGTTCGGGTAAATGCTTTCCCCTCTTAACTCAGAAAGTTTCACAATATTGTAGAAAATGTAACTAAATATAAATTCTACAATTTTGTCAATTATAAAAAAAAATTGATACTGCGTAATTTGCTCGTGGATCATGCAAGTTAACAAAAATACGAACATGATACTTTTATAGTTTCACATCTTACAAAACTATCATAATTATAATAAGTAAAAAATGTAAAATCCGTATTCAATGAAAATGAAAGCCGTTTTTTTAGTTTCTGAATCTGCAAATGCTTTCTGTAACCCAACCCAATTCGAGGCATGTTACTAATTATTTATCTTATATATTCAATTGTTCAATTAAAGATTATGTTTGTTTATCATAATTTATTCCAACCCAAATGAAGGGAAAATGGTTTAGCAGCATCAAACTCAACAAAAGGACAACTTCAGAGAAGGTAAATGGCAAAATTTATCATTCTACAGCACAAACAATCCCTAGATTATCTTTATAATAAGACAATTATAACCATTTCATACTAAGTTACTCAAATTGTATACTAGAAATGATAGTTAATGATGTTACAAGTTCTGGCCAAAGTTATGAGCCATGTGTTTTAACTTACAAGATCACATATAAAATTAAAAAAATAACATAAAATAAAAAATCCGGACATACAAGTACACAATGATTTTATTTATTTTTAGTAAAAGTACACAATGAAGTCAACAATTTATTATGTTATAAGATAAACATTATATTAGAATAATAGTGTCTAATTGTCTTACCTGCAGGTACATATAGCCAAAGATTCAGAACCATAAGCAATATGCTTCACCAGATCTGAAAATTAAAGAGGACAAAAGTTAAGGTGAACTTCAATATTCTCACCGTAGTTTACGCCTACTATTTGTAGAGAAAACACAAAGAATAATTTAAAAAGAAAGAGAGTTGACGATCTAAGAGTTGATAATAAGCAAATAATTGGAGGGTATTTCTTTTAAACAACAAAAAACGGATTCCTGATTGAGATAAAGAAGAAATCATAACTTTGACCCTATGTTGTACTCCCCTGTCCACAAAAATTTCAGCACCTTTTCTTTTCGGTTCGTCCACAAAAATTGTTGCACTTCCTTTTTTGGACTCCACCCACTATTCTTAATTTCAAACCTTATTCAATCCATTTATTTACATAAAAACCACACATGGCCCACAAACTTTACTCATTACTCTTAACTTTGAACACCACCATATCTTCTATTTACAAAAAAACCACACATCTGGGTCCTTTTCTTCCCTCAAACAACACTCACTGAAACATATAGGAGCTATATGTCCCAATATTTGTGGACAGAAGGAGTATTAATTGAGTACAAATTATTTGAAAAATTAGGAGAAAAAAATCATAACTTTCACATTATTATGAAGGTACATGTAAATGATTTTGAGTACTATCCATAATCAAGTCTTCAATTCTTTTTATTTCCAAGTTTCCAACAATTCATAATATATATAGCCCTACAATTATATCTATCAACCGCATATCATTAGGTGTTGAGCATATCAATGTGTCGAACCTCTATCAAACTAGATAGAGAATCATGTGAAAGATGTGTGTGCTATAAGTTTGCTTCAACGGCAGCGGGCTTTTTAGAGGACAACAACAAAATTTAATCTTTTTAGCGCTGTTATTTGATACAATAACACGAGAATCAGCCCATTGTTAAACTCCAAGAAAACAACAATTCTTTTTCGCCATGATTTATATAAGGTTTACAAAAAAGCAGGCTAAGTAGGCATTGCAGCAGCAAAAAGAAGATGGCTCTATATATATTAGAGTTGGCTTACGGAGAAGCCTTGTATTTTTTACACATGTTTAAAGTGTTTAAAGCTGCTAGTTTTGTACCCTATTTTTTCTCTTTTATTTCATTTATTCTACATATAGTCTCTTGTAATAACATCATCGTCGACGTAAATAATATATGATTCAGCTGCCAAAGACATACCTGAACCTCAAGTTCTGTGACAGCAAGTTCATTTTTGAAATCAATTAGTTCTCTTGTAACTACATAGACAAAAGAAAAAGAAAAAAAGTCTTGTAGCAGGATCAGTCAGACATGCAGATTGTTGTTTGACATAATTCAGGTTCATTTAATTTCAGACAGACCTATGTTTTCCAAAAAGTTTTGAGATTCTCATGGTCCTAGTTTCCTACGATCAGACTCCTAGATTTTCCACACTTATACACAAAAATAACAGACTTAATTTTTTATATTTATTTTTTTCATTTAAAAGAAACAGCAAGTTGAAGAAATAAACATGTAGCACAACCAAAACTAGACATCTCAAAATATATAGTACTTAAAAGAACCAAGAATCTTCAAACAAAATCATTTTAATCATATGAAGAATTAGATCAGATTCCTAGTATAATGGCAAAGTTCATGTTAATGTTGGCACCAGTTAATACAGTCAAATCCACGATTATGGTTCTTCTGGAGGGGGGGTATAACTATTAGATAGTACTCTCTCTGTCTCGTTCATATTGGCACATTTTTATTCAAATCTATTACTATACTTAATAATCGAATACACAACAATTATGCCACCAAAATTGGCTGCAATAGCTGCAAAAAAAAAGTCACAATAGACAATATGTCCATACAGCCAATTCATATTCCTAATTTTCATGGATTTTTCTGATAAAAGTCGGTGAGCATGGCTAAGAGTTGGTGAATGTCGTTGAAACACATTTTGTTGCTGCATTCTAATATAGATATCAAAAATCTGCTTCTATCTATTACTTTGTTTTTATGTAGAACTCCTTCAATAGTTACTTATGCTTCCGAGTTTTTATGCAGAACTCCTTCAATAGTTACTTATGCTTCCGAGCTCTTTATTTGTTATCAACTCCAACTACTCCAATGCATATTACAATTACAATGAAACACATAAAAACTCCTTACTACTGCAATGCAGTGAAACACATAATTGAAACAGGTGACCTTCAAATGCAGAGATAACAAAGATAAGATGATCTATTTTAAGGTATTCATAATTATACTTATATATATGCAAATATTCAGGGTAAAAACCCAAATGATTGAGTTCCAATAATCCAACTTACTCTCTAAAATCTGCAGCGCAGCGGCGAATAGGAGGACGGGGATGATTCAAGCCACCGAGTATTATGCAATCCAAGTAATTCGTGCTACACAGGCGGCGTTCTTTTTTCTATTTCTTTCGATAAATAAAAATACCACTAGATCGAGCGAGCCCCTTTCGAAGGAACTGGAGTTACTGTAGAAGGAAGGAGAAGAATGTTTATTTTTAAATTATTTTCTAAACTTTCGGAGATATTGCAAAGGCCCAAAGTAACGATGCTAATTGGGTTTGGGTAATTGGGTTCACTTTTTAATTAATGAACTTGGTTGCCATTTTGTAATTCTTGTTAAAATGTTTCTTCTTTATTTTTTTTTATTTTTATTTTGTTGTTGCTGCTGCTGCTGCTGCTTAAGGTTATCGAGTTATTGAGTGGGAAAGAAATTGACAATGAGACAATGATAGTAGATTACAACTTTTTGCAAAAAATATTGCCATAATATTTTATTGTATTGATATAAAAGAGAGAATTATGATATCAGAGGGAAGTACTATTTTGTTACGAAAACCTAAATCAATATCAATATCAATATATATAATAGTAAAATGGATCATGATCCTACGTAGGGATGTCAATTTAGTCTGAAACCCGCGGGTTGACCCGAGTAACCCGAGCCAAAAGCGGGTTAGGGTTGAATATTTTTAACCCGAAAAAAATTTCAACCCGAATGACCAGAACCGAATAGCCCGAAACCCGATAGGGCTAGCCCGGAAACTTGGCGGGTTGGCCCGATAACCCGAAAGTTTTCATTAATTAAGTGTTAATTATTATTACTTTGTTTCAAATATTAAAATTTATGTCTTGATTCAAATATTTGTGAAAAATATTACAATTTTCTATTATAAGTTATATTCATCATAATATTTTCTTTATTTTGTATTTCACCACATAATAAAAAAATAATTAATATAATCATTAAAAGAAAAATATATTCACATCTCATTGAACTACTTATTATATTATGCAAGTTGGAGTAATATAATACGAAATAAAGTGAATTTGATGGTATAACATGATTTATTTATATTTATACAATTATTGTTATTAAAAAAATCGTCAACTTCTTGGCCCGACAGGCTAGCCCGAGCCCCAAAGTTTAGGGTTAGGGTTGAAAATTTCTAGCCCGAAAAAAAACTCAAAAACCCGATTCAACCCGAACCGAATAACCCGAAACCCGACAGGGTTGGCCCGATTGACATCCATAATCCTACGTGGTATTATTTTGATTTTTCGTAATTATTTTTTCAAATTTTCATGTCTCAATTGTGCATAAAACGCATGGAATTGTACATGGAACGACAACCAATTTTTCTTTTTTAACCAATTATCATATTTTTTTTAAGATAGTTTCATTTTTGTCTTTAACTAATTTGTAATCTTTATTAATGTTATATAAAATACATTAAAGATGATTAAGTTAAAATAAATTAAGAAACATAAATATGCTTGTCGGTCCATGTACAATTCCATGCGTTTAATGTACAGCAGATGGTGCTGTGATTAAGTGCACTGCAGGGGATCCTTTCCCCAAAATATTGAAAGAGTCGTGTAGGATTTAAAAAAAAAAAAATGTTATTATAGTGACTATAAGAGTAGCATTACTACTAGTAATCTAACTTTAGTAGGTACATAGATAAACTTTTAGTCTGAGAAAGCACCTCAATTGACCATATGGTGCTTATTCACACAATGCCAAATGCCGATGGTGTTTAAAACCTTTTTGTAGATTTAAATTGATGTAAAAACGATCTTTTTATACAAGCCGATAATATGAATTCTGCATCAATTGATCAATATAGAGTTCTATCCAGAATCATTTCCATCTATAAATCATCTGTCTATATATTAGGGATGTCTATTTCCATATTCAATTGTGGAATAATTCATTAATCCAAAACTGATACAACAATAATACTAATATTTACTTCCACGGTTCTACCCATTCTCGTTTAACCGTAGCAAGAGCCCGTGCGATCCATGGCAGAGAGAAACAGAAAAACGAACCAACAACCAAGAAAAACAGCAAATAGGGACAGGAGTTGAACGAGGGAATGGATGTATATGTGTACAACAGGATCACCATATTCGCCACACCACAAAAAAAAAAAAAAAAAAAAAAAATGGAAAAAATAAAGAAAAAAAGAAACTCTCCTCTCATGTGTAGCTGATGAATAATCCTAGTAAATATTCCTCATAACTGAATTCAACCACATTTCATCTTCTTCAGCCCATCACTGTACTTTAATGCAATGTTGCTCAATAGCTCTTCTTTCACCCGTTTCTCAAAGCATTTGCAAGATTTCACAGCAAGGAAAAGCTTTGCCCCACAATCAAGAATTCACAACAAATTAGGATCCTCAAGATTTGGCATTAAGTCAATCGACGCCATGTATGAATCTCCTTTCGGAAAAGGGAGCATCTCCCTGCAGAAATGGCAACAGACTCGTTTTCACCAAACATTAGCAGTTAGCAGCATCATAGAGTTACAGTTCACTTCACTCCGACAATTTCTGGGATCGAGTTGAATGGAAGCACAGCACAAACCACTAAAGAAAATGGGGTTATGCTCATTCTCGGCCAATTTGAGGCGATGATCAAAGGAAACAGATTTCTTGATTCCCATTTAGTAAGGAATGACGTATGGCAATGCAGTAACATCTGCAGGCTCCAAATGTATGGCTTCTGACCAGACCTCTTTCCTCGGTTGTATCTCAGGAGAGCCTAATTTCAGCCTCGTCTTCTCTGAATCTCTGCACTCAAATAGCCATTCTTGTTCATCAGGTTGTGGCAATTCTACCTCAGGAACAGTGAGTATTTGACTCAAATATTTCAAATCAGGATGAGGAGGTTTCATGGTGATGGCCACCTTTTCCTTTCTTTCCTTTTTTCCCTCTCTTTCCATTTTTTCCTTCCTTTCCTTTTTTTCTTCCTTTTTTTCCTCTCTTTCCTTTCTTTTCAGAGAAACAGATGATGGCATTGATGAAGAATGTTCTTTACCATCTAAAGAACCATTCATCCTCGACTCTTTTGGCATTTGCATGGCCAAATTTTCTCCATTTTCCACAAGTGGAACTTTCCCATTAGCACTGCTGTTGATTATCTGCTTTGCCATTGAGACAGTGTTACTAGTTTGACAGGGTTCCATCTTTCTCTCAATACGAATGATGTGAGGGGAGATAATGCCATTGCTCAGCATACGATTATGATGATCAACCCTGCCATTCTCTGTCTTTGTGTTCCTTACATTATCAATCACCGATTGAGGTGATGAGAGCTTGCCATTGACCTTCGGATCTGTAATGATAGCTCTTTTCCCCACTCCCGTGTCAATAGTATTTTGAGGACCTACAACACTTCCAGTTTGAGCAGCTTGATGAGCAGGCCTCAACATATTATTGGGTCGAGCTCCACTGTCCTTGGCTAAGAGATTACAAAGATATTAGGTAAAAGTACAAGTATTTAAAAAACAAAGATTCAGCACACTTTGAGAATATTTATGGAAGTAATCAGCAGATTAATCACTAAGAAATAAACTTTTTGCATGTTAGTTAACCAACTCCGAGAGAAGGAAAGAACTCACCATGTAAAAAGCCATTCAACTCCTTCAGTTTTGGAAGCTTTCCCTGGCTATCATTGATCTCCTTCAGAAGATCTCGAGGAATGTTAGAGTGAAAATCTAGAAAATTACCATTACTTGTTTCTTGTTTGACCGTTTCTTTCCTAAACTCCGTTAACTCCTTTTTTTTCTCCTTCTTCCCTTTCTTGTCCTCTGATTTCGTAATCTTATTCTGATCTTCATTCTTGCTACCATCCCCTTCGCCAACAATATTTTTGTATCCATTCCTTGATTTCCCTTCATCAACCTTAATTTGATTTTCCCCATACGGATTCCTACCATTTCCCAAATTCCTCGAATCAACTTGGAGATTTTGACCATTAGCCATAAAGCTCCGATCTCTCTTACCATTAACAGCCAACATGCCACTACCATTCTCTTGCACCCTCCCCAAAAAGTTCGCCTTTTCCTTCTCCACAATATTGATTTTCTGAACCATCTGGATGCTCGTGGCTCCATCACTTTTGATTCTATTTCCCAATTCGACAACAGTCCTTTTTTCTTCGACTCCATCAGTGGGTTTACTATCCAGAACAAGCTTCTGACCATTTTGATTTTCCAAGGACCCTACGCTTCTTTTCTCTCCTGAGGAACCCTGTTTATCTTTCTTCTTATCCTTCTTGTCTTTGTGTTTCTCTCGCTTTCGTTTCTTGTCCTCTTTGTGTTTATCTTCACCTCTCTCCTTATCCTTCCTTTCACTTTTTTCTTTCTTCTCCTTCTTATCTTTGTCTTCTTTGTGTTTATCTTCACCTCTCTCATTTTCCTTTCTTTCACTTCTTTCTTTCTTCTCCTTCTTATCCTTGTGTTTCTTCGACTTCTCTTTCTCCTGAAGTAGAATTAGAGAAGTTATGCGTTAAGTGAAGATAACACAGAACAAATACACAAGATGACAGAACATAATAAACAAAAAAAATAGCTTTCAGCAAGATGATGTTACACCCACTGCATCACATCTAACCATCTAGTATAGGGAACTTTTACGTGACATAAAAGTTCCGGATCTCTTCGAAACTTCATGTCTTACCAGCTGCATACATTCCTAAATCGTGGAATTACTTATTTTCAAAGAGCTCACTCTAGATTTAAATTGTAATAACACTATTTTGAAACCCCTCATATTTATTCAAAACAAACCTCAAGTACATATATCAATGATACAACAACAGCATTCGAAAGTTGAAATCAAAATAGAAGCCACATAATCAGTTCAACCACACAAACCACAAACCTTTACGATCAAATTCACATCATCAAGTCTACCCTTCAACTCAAATCCAGGCGGTGGAAACGGAAAACAACGAGACATTGCAAGTAATGAAGAAGATCTTTAGCCTCTCCACCAAGCAAAACTTGCCAATTATTTTCTGGCCACAACTTCCCAATGCAGAAGCCGACCAGACAGAACTATGCTGCCGAAGCACCATGTCCTTGCATTCATGTCCATCGACACATGGCTTCCCTTCACACTCTCACTGTCAAACATCCAAAACTCAGCAACAGTAATTGCTGGAGAATGAAACAAGATAGCGCAGGCACTTAAAACAACCATTATGATCAACTGATTTTCTACTCCAATAACAATGCCAGTTTTAATAAGAGATCACCTGAAAAAAAATCTGAACTTCAACCAATTATACCATACCATAAATGCATCATACACCTGCCCAGTTTGCAAAAATTCTAATCAAGTAAACCGTAACTGTCAAAAACTGGAAATCAAAGCAGAACAAGAATGGAGTGATATTCAAAAGTAGAGGACTTTTAATGACTCTTAACACTTCAATCCTAACTGCAGAATTCTATCTCGATCAAGGTTTGCTTTCAAAGAGCTGCGAAAACCATCAAAAGCAGCCAATTTACATTGAAAATCCGAACTACATTGACCTTAATTCTAAGATTTTCGGAAACGAAATCAAGCATTAACGCAGATCAAATCAGTCTATATGAAAGGGAAAAAAAAAACTAAAAAACGAAAAATCGAATTGAAAAGAATATATGACAGCTCTTGATTGGCTGTACAAAAAGGTGGCGATTAACCACATTGAAAACAAGAAATAGAATTCAAGAGACCTAAATTGAAGAGTTGCGTTAAACTTGTTTGCGAAAGAAACGGAGCAGATCACCGAAGAACAGGAAGAAGAGAAATCTGAAGAAGGAATTCTCTTATCCCATACCTATCGTTCTCTGCGAAATTGTTCGTGTATATAAAGGAATAAGCGTAATCAATTTGTGGTTTCTGCAACTAAGTGTTTTTAGTTTGTCATCATCAGATCCTGTGAAAATTTATCAATTCTCTCTCTCTCTCTTTCTCTGAGAAAGGGGCCGCCTCTGAGGAAACCCCAAAGGTTGAAGAAGGGAAAGAAAAGTTAAGCAGGGGGGGTGTATTTATAGAGGGTGGAGGATGAGAGAGAAACAAGGAGGAGAGAGAAACGTGTTTTGAGGAGTTGATATGGAAAGAACAATTTAGCCACAACTATGGGGATTAATTGTGTGGGTTTCACTTTCTCCATTACAACAAAACGTAAAAAAAATAAATAATAAATAATAAAAAAGAAGAAATAAAAAAAGTACTACATATAAATAAAAGAAAAATAAAAAAAGTAAAATTACTACTAGTGTTTAATGTTTATCCACCTACGGTGACGTGACAATATCACATTAATGATTTTTCTATCCGTAGGCACATTAAGTATGCCTACATGGATATGAAAGCATTCCTCGTTGTAGAGAAATAAAGGAGCATGCACGTGGGAACGATGAATGGTTCATTGGTTATTACTTGAAGTCGTGTTTTAATAATAATAGTAGCATTTTCCGTTTTATCTTAGCTGAGCTTGTTGCTTACGCTATTAGAATAGATAGTATAAATAGTTTTCAGTTGTATTCTACACAAAATGAATGAATGAATGAATACTTCACTTTTCTCACAATTTTACACAAAAGATATGGAGTTTATACATCACTACATGGTACCAGAGCCAGCCTAGGCTCAGATCTGTGTTTATATTGCTATTTTCAAAGCATTTTTTTAGTTTCGATTGTGAATTTTTACTAGATCTATTGAGAAATCATGGTGAAAGAGATTCGGAAGCCGAGGTGGAATGAATTGTTCCACAATGAAGGAGCTGGAGCTGGATTTACATCAAGGAATGAAAACGGAGACGGAGGTGATAGCGATTCATCTGAATCGTTTGAAGATGAAGGTAGTTTCACAACACAAGAGATTCGCGAGATATTACGGTTACGTGACTCTGATCATCCTGGGATGCAGTTGGTCTCTGCACAGCTTACAGGTAACAACTTCTACCAATGGAGTAGGTCGATTAAGAGGGCGTTAGGTGCGCGTAGTAAACTTGAATTGTTGGATGGAAGTTTTCCAGAGCCTGCTCCTTGTTCTAAGTACTATAAGGCATGGGTTAGAACAGATCATATGATTTTTAATTGGATTACTAATTCCATCTCAAAAGAGTTAGTTAATACTACCTTCATCCCTTCTAATTAGTCTCATTTCATTTGGGCACATAAACCAATAAAGGAGAGGATATGTGGATATAATCAATTCTAAGGAGAGAGAGTTAATTGTAGCCATAAGTTTTTTTTGCCATTATAGGAAATGAGACTAATAAGTGGGATGAACCAAAATGGCAAATGAGACTAATAAAGTGGGATGGAGGTAGTACTTTTAATCATCTAGAGAATACACATAAACTATGGGAGGCTTTGAATCGAATGATGGGTAGAAGTAATGGACCAAAGGTGTATAAACTTCAGAAAGAGATTTTTGGATATAGACAAGGGGATCAAGATGTATTGACATATTTTAATAATTTGGTTGCTTTATGGAGTGAATTAGACATGCTTCTACCTACTGTTAGCTGTGTTTATGATGCGAAAAAGGTTTTCTATGAGAGGGAAGGGCAGCAAAGAATGATACAATTTTTGGTTGGATTAAAGGATGAATATGAGCAAGCAAGGCAACAAATATAGTTGATAGAACCTTTGCCTAATGTTGAAAAGGCATACAGTATGGTTATTCAAGTGGAAGATCAGTTGAAACTGCAGTATGAGAGGGGAGAGACAGAGTCAAGAATGGCTATGAATTTTGGAAGGCAAATACCATATAGAAATCAAGGAAAGGATATAATGGCAATGAATACTGGTAGGCAGATGCTGCAAAGAAATCAAGAAGTGGATATGAACAGAAAGGTGGATTCAAGAGGAGGCTTACAAAAAAAGAAAGACGGAGATTGAGGTGCTCTCACTGCCAAGAGAATGGTCATGAGGCTAATGAGTGTTTTAAATTGCATGGTTATCTGGACTGGTATAAGAAATTAAAGGAGAATCAAAGAGATGGAGAGAGGGTAAACTACATGGAAGAAGACAGTGATACTAGGTCAGAAGGAGGTAGACATTATAATGGAGAGGTGAATCCAGATATCATCAAGATAGTGCAAGCTGAGTTGGCCAAAGCCTTGAGTCAATTCACCCAGAGAGATAACAGTGGAACTACTTCTACTGGTATAAATATGATTCAAGAAAACAAAGAGAAATTCAGTCCTTTTGATGGACATTATGCTTTTACTATTATTCCTAGCATGGTAAAGAGTTACTGGATTCTTGATTCTGGAGCAAGTTCACATGTATGTTATGATGCAGATGTGATGATACGAACATATAGGCTTGACAAACTAGTGACTGTGCATTTACCGGATGGTTCCATGAAGATAGTTACCTATGGTGGAGATGCTAGGGTCAATAAAAATATAGTTCTGAAGGATGTCTTGTTAGTTCCAGGATTTACAAATAATTTGATCTCAGTGGCTCAACTTATTAAGGATTCAGGATTGAGGTGTGGGTTTCTACCAACTCATTGCATTATACAGAAGCATGAGAATGATAGAATACTGGGAATTGCCAAAATGGTACATAATCTATATGTTATAGATAGTGGTGGAAAAACATTTATGTAATCCTCTTGATCCAAGAGAGATGACTATACAACAGTGGCATATCTTCTTAGGACATCTTTCCATCACTACCCTTAAGCATATGCCTGGGCTTTCTGAAAAATTCACTGATTTAATTGTTAAAGAAATGGAGCAATGTGAGATTTGTTTAAAAGCCAAGCAATGTAGAGAGCCTTTTCCAGTTTTGGATAGAAGGTCAGCACACTTGTTTGATATGATTCGTGTGGATATATGGGGGCCATATAATGCTGAAAACATGTGTAGTACCAGGTTTATCCTTACTGTGGTAGAGGATTACAGTAGGGTATCGTGGACTTTTGTGATGGAAACAAAAGAGAAGGTGTATGAGATTATGGATAAATACATAAGAATGGTACAAACTCAATTTGGAAAAGCTATAAAATGTCTTCGTTCAGATAATGGAAGTGAGTCAAGAGTAATAGGTTCCAACAGTTGTTGAGTTCTTTTGGGATTTTGCCTCAGCATAATGGGATAGTTGAGAGGAGGCATCGAAGTTTGCTGGATTCAGCTAGAGCTTTGATGTTTCAAAGCTCTTTACCACAGAAATTTCGGCCATATTCTATTCTCACAGCTACTTACATGAGGAATAGATTGCCTAGTAGAGTTCTTGACTGGAAAACAACATATGAGGTGTTATTTGGTTCTACACCAGACATGAGCATTCTCAGGCCTTTTGGGTGTTTAGCATTTGTTGTCAATGTTACACCACATAGACGTAAATTTGACACTAGAAGTAATAAATGTGTAGTTTTAGGTTACAATCCATCACATAAAGGATATCTCCTTTATGACTTGGACTCTCATACAGTCTATACCTCTAGGGATGTTAGATTTTTCCCGGATACTTATCCATTCTCTCATCCTACAGAATATGCTTCAGACCACCAGTTATCCCTTGTCCCAGTTCATGGAAATGAGGGTTTAGAGGAAGATGCAGAATCAGATACTGGAGAGGGACCTGTGGTTTCCACACATGTGGGAGAGGAGAACAAGGTGGTGGAATCAGGGAATACTGTGAGATCACATCCTCGTCGAAGTCATAGGGAACATCATCCACCAGTTTGGATGAAAGATTATGTTGGGAGTGTTCAAACTGGTACTTTGCTTCCACCTTCTAAATCTACCACACCCCCTACTTTTCCCTATCTTGTGTCTCCTAATTTGAGCCCATTTTATGTTACTTACATGTACAATGCTTCAGTTTTCCATGAACCTACTTTATATAAAGAGGCTTGTAAGCATCAAGATTGGGTCCAAGCAATGGAATCCGAGTTGCTTGCTTTGGAGGCAAATCATACATGGGATTTGGTCCAACTTCCTGCAGGTAAGCGGCCAATTGGGAATAAGTGGGTTTATAAACTCAAGCTTACATCTACTAGAGAGGTTGATAGATGCAAAGCTAGATTGGTAGCCAAGGGCTACAATCAGGAAGAGGGTATTGACTATCAAGAAGTCTTTTCACCAGTAGCTAAGTATGTTACTGTTAGGCTTCTCTTAGCAA
Organism: Mentha longifolia; assembly: GCA_001642375.2. Lineage (NCBI taxonomy): Eukaryota > Viridiplantae > Streptophyta > Magnoliopsida > Lamiales > Lamiaceae > Mentha > Mentha longifolia. The sequence goes on along the minus strand of CM038115.1, from coordinate 13,909,624 downwards.
TTGCAACTTGTTATCATTGGCCTATCCATCAGGTGGATGTGAATAATGTTTTTCTTCATGGATTTCTACATGAAGACATCTATATGTTACTACCCCGAGGCTACACCAAGGCTAAGAAAGTAGAAGTCTGTAAATTGGTTAAGAGCTTATATGGATTGAAACAAGCATCTAGGGAGTGGAATCATGAGTTTAGCAGAGTTTTAATCTCAGTTGGATTTCAACAATCTGTTCATGATCCATGTTTGTTTATAAAAGGTTCTGGCCTTACTTTTCTATGTCTCTTAGTCTATGTAGATGATGTGCTTCTTACTGAACCAGATGTGAAGCTTATTGAGGAGGTTAAACACACATTAAATGCAGCTTTTACCATCAAGGACTTAGGAGAAGCTCATTATTTTATTGAGATGGAGATAGTTCGAGGTGCAGATGGTACTGCTCTTAATCAGAGGAAGTATGTATTGGGCTTGGTGGATTCAGTGGGATTATCTGGTTGTGTACCAGTTTCTACACCTCTTCCTATGGGTACACACCTTTGCGGATAGGGTGGTACACCATTATCTGAACCTGATGTATATAGAAGATTAGTAGGGCGGTTGCTTTATCTCAATCTGACAAGACCAGATGTCACATTTGCTATCCAACAGTTAAGTCAGTTTGTTTCTAAGCCCACTGATCTTCATCTTAAGGCCGCACTCCATGTTGTCAAGTATCTGAAAGGCACACCTTCTTTGGGATTATTCTACTCCTCATCTACAAATCTCAATATCACTGTTCACTCTGATGCTGATTATGGTAGTTGTTCAGACAGTCGACAGTCCTTAACTGGATTATGTGTTTTCTTGGGCACTTCTCTTGTTTCTTGGCATTGCAAGAAGCAAAATATTGTTTCAGCATCCACAGCAGAAGCAGAATATCGAGCTCTTGGCAGCACAGTTCGTGAGCTACTTTGGATTTCTTATCTGCTGCATGATTTTCAGGTTCCAGTTTCTACTCCACTACCTTTGTTTTGTGATAATCAAGCTTCTATTCATATCACGAAAAATTATGTTTTCCATGAGCGCACGAAGCATCTTGAAATCGATTGTCACATTGTTCGCAATCAGTATTTTAAGGGGTTTGTGCTTCCTACATTTGTTCGATCAGGCTTCCAACTTGCAGATCTCTTGACTAAGGTTCTACCGTCTTCTCAATTTCAGTTTTTGTTATCCAGGATGAGTCTCCTCGACATTCATTGGGCTCATCTTGAGGGGGGGTGTAGAGAAATAAAGGAGCATGCGCACGTGGGAACGATGAGCATGCGAGTGCTGACGTGTGAATGGTTCATTGGTTATTACTTGAAGTCGTGTTTTAATAATAATAGTAGCACTTTCCCTTTTATCTTAGCTGAGCTTGTTGCTTACGATATTAGAATAGATAGTATAAATAGTTTTCAGTTGCATTCTGCATAAAATGAATGAATGAATGAATACTTCACTTTTCTCACAATTTTACACAAAAGATATGGAGTTTATACATCACTACACTCGTTGGTAAATTTATAATTGTGTGATAGTCTCGTGTCTTATAATCTCATCATTTCAGATCTAGACGTTAGTGAAACATAATAACGACGAAGTTTTTGTCAAATTAATTGTCTCTAATCCAACCAAACTAATAGGATGCTTGTTATCATTACATGTAACATTATAGTAACTTATAATTGTGTTATCGGACATAAATTTGGATTAAGATTACGATACGAATTTTGATGGATCGTTGCTTTCCCGCAATTTGATACAAATTTATTTGACACTTCCATGATAAACTAATCCAACGAGGTAAGAATGTGCTTCATTTTGTTTATATTTTTCTTTAGTCAAACAGAAAATTGAATTTGAGGCTAACTATTGTTTTCGTTTATTGTCAAAAGAGCCCCATCTACCCCAAATATGCTGACCAAATTTTTGACAATTAGTTTCTTCCTCCGTTCACTCTCGCACTTATCTTTAGATTATTTTCAAATAATTCCAAATGAAGATTGAATTGAATACGTGTTGATCAAATTCTTTTGATTTTTTTCCCTAAAAGACCCTTTTGATTGTTATGTTACCTTTAGCCCCAATCCAAGTTGAGTGCGAAGACAAACTACAAAGCATAAATACAAACTCGACTCACTACAAAAATCCACACTTTTGCAAACTGAATGGCAAGAGAATTAACCATACTTAAATACCTACTCTTTTGCCAACGGTTTAGCAAGACCTGTGTATTCCGTCTCTATTCCCTAGCAAAATACCGATACTGATGCATCATCATCTAATCATTGTCTACGGACATCTTCCGTAACTATTCCATCGGCAAATTTAGCAAATTCTTGTAATCGATCCTTCACTCTATGAACTAGATTATCGATTTCACCTTTACCGTAATCGAGAAGTTCTACCAAAGTACGAAGCTTAGATTTGCTCGATTTTCGAGTAACTATACACTCATTACATTCCTTTTTTTTCCTGTATAAGTCAAATTCTTGGCACAAAAGAGCCTTACAAACCAACTTGGCGTAAAAGCTCCCAAGCTTGACTAAAAAAAGAAGAGAATAATCATCAATATACTTTCTTATAATTCTGAAAAATGGCATGAGTGATCCTTTACACGTAAAATATCTGTACTGACGAGAAACTTTATACAACTCGAGCTGAGTTTCGAAGAATTGTTTGTATGAAAATGCGTATATCTCAGAGGTACTGACCCTGCAAAGGCCGGCCCAAAATACTGGACTGAAATGGTGACATGGCACATCCTGCTGACTGTGGAACTCCAATTGATGTATTATTTTGAACTGAACTGTAATGGTGAAAGCAGCAAGAGATGAATATCCATGCAATAAGTTTAATCTTTTTCTTAATTTTCTTTTTTTTTCACTGATTGTACTACGTTACTCAAATCACCAAATTTATTTCAGTAACGGTATAGAGAATAGCAGAAGATGGACATCTAGAGAATTGTCAAACCTTTTTAATTTACAGGTGAAATACATTAGTTATAATGTATTGGAAGGATCAAATAAAGAACAATTTTGATGGATGATAAAGTAATTTTATTGTTATAATTAGAATGTGTGGCATACCTGAAAGATAAGGAAAGGGACGGCTCAACGGATGTAGTTATTACATGGTGATTAGTGGGAAACAGCGACCAGAAAACTGAAAATATCAAACAGCATACAATTAGCATAATTACAAGTAAATCGTATTACGGAGTATAAGTTTTGACAACTCCATACTGAGTAATACTTAAGCAGAAAATGATCCAAAATATATTACCTGATTGTTGTGAATGATCAATAAAACTGGGGCAGATCATCATATCCTGCAAGAGTAAGATCACAGAATTCTATAAACAAGGATCATTCTACAGGTTATCTAATACTATATTTTTATTGGAAAGCAGAAGCAAGTGAAAACGTAAGACTTAAGTGACATACTTCTTTGGCACCAGGCTTTTTGTGGACCGTCTCTACAAGAAATAAAGTTGCTCATCAGAATAATGGCAGAGTTTTCAAAACGGGGAAAACTAAGAGCATCGAATGAATGCAGAATGACATCTTTTAAAGGAACTTTTATAAGAGCCAAATAGAATGATGAAAGCAAAGAAAGCATACAAGAAAAAAGAAATTACCCAAGTTCGGAGCACTGGGTTTTACTGCCAATGTCAAGCCAAGAAAGCAGTCATCAGTTGAAGTGCCAAAGTTCCACAAGTTCAGTTCAAGATTAGGTTCAGACCCTACAGACATAATAGTCAGTAAGAAGAAATCGTAGACACGTTTACATTGTTGAGAAATATGCCAATACTGATTAGATTTTACCTAAACTCAGTTTAAGTGCGTCTCCAGGTGGACGAGGGACCCGTGCAGAAACCTACAAATTGGCAAAAGTTAGGTAAAAAAAAAAAAAAATGTGCAAAAGAAATGTGCTTGTAGTAAATTAAGAGTATATTACGTGGAAAAAGGGATGCTGCAAGCATTGATCAGCAGTTGGCCTCTTTAATGGATCCCATGAGCAAAGTTGCTGCAAACAAGAAAAGTAGTGCATTAGCCATTGATAGATGTCTAGACCAACCGAAGTATGAGGAAAGTTATATAAAATTAATTACCTTGATCAAGTCAATTGCTTCAGGACTGGCATTTGGAATAATATCAGAAAGATTAGCCGGCTGGATCTAATAAGAGACACATTAAAACCAGTTAAAGCATATGCAGCAGTAAAATCTAAGAGAGAAACAGAATCTCATGGAAAATTTGACAAGAACTCACATCTGAATAAGTAATATCGACTAATCGAGAAATATTAGCAGCCTCTGGAAAAACATTCCACTCTGGTGCACCAAGTACACAGCATATCTTGTACAGTTGATCAATTTCACTGCTCGTACGTACAAGAAGATTTTAGCAAATGAAAACAGATATAATCATTCCAGAAGTGGATGGCAAAATCACCTTTCCCCAGGAAAAATCGGGCACAAAGTGAAAAGTTCAGCCAATATTGCACCAACTGCCCACATATCTGTGAGGATTCAAGCATTCAGGAGTCAGTCTTAAAGAGAGAAGAAACACAAATTTTCCAAAGTATATCCTCAAGTTGGTCAATATCTCCATGACTATTTATAGCACCATTACTCATCAGTCTCGCTTACCAATAGCAGGAGTATAGGATGCTGATTGCAACAACACCTCCGGAGCTCGATACCTTTCCAAGAAAAAAAAGATAAATAAAAATATGCATCAAGCAAAGAAGGAAGACTGATCTAATTGAAAATTATACTAGGTCATTGATGTTGGTGAAGATGCCTCACCAGCGTGTAGATACATAATCAGTATAAGGAGGTGAAGATGATAATTCTCTAGCCAAACCAAAATCAGCAATCTTTATTGTTGTATTTGTAACCAGTAAATTTTCTGAAAGTACAAGGATTTAAGAGAATTAGCTCTACATTAGTACATTGCTTTAACAACAAACAGAGCATGGAATCTAATAATAATATGACAGAAAAGGTTTAAAATATAAATACCAGGTTTAAGATCTCGATGAAAATATCCATTTTTGTGCACATGTGAAAGTCCTTGCAACACCTGAGACATCAATGCTCGAATCTCTTCTTCTGAAAGAGATCTTTGGGGATTTTTCATTATTTGGTAAAGATTACATTCCTAGAAATATAAACGCAACCGTCAGGAGTTAATAGATTTCAGTTTTGGATATTATTTAAAAACATTTAAAATGAATCAAGCCGTGCATGCAGAAATTTGGCAGCTTTGAGAAATACCAAAAAGTGCATACATGAAAAAAAAAAAAAATGAAAAAAAAAAAAGAATGTGCATTCTGTTACCATGTACTCAAATATGAAAAAAAGCTCATTATTTTCTCTGACAATCTCCAACAACTTGATGATATTAGGGTGATTCAATCTGCGGAGCGACTGCAGTGAAATAAATAAAGAAGTATCAGCTAAATATAAAAAATAATAAAAGCAACCGTTGCAATCTTCCAGCTTCATCGTTTTTAGAAGCCTCAAGTGAAAAGCTACCATCAATTCGACCAACATACCTTCACTTCTCGTAGATTAACACATTCCTCCCAGTAATAGAACTTCCTCTTCATTCTTTTGACTGCAACCTGTAATAGATACGAGATGTTAATGAGGAACTTATACTTAAAATATTTTGTTCGGACTGTGGTACTCCATAGGGAAATAGAACAGAAATGAAGGAGGTAGAGCTTACTATCTCAGATGTTTCAATATTTACGGCTTTATATACACAGCCACCAGTTCCATCACCAATTTCTTCCAAAATTTTATATCTAGAAGGACAATGGAAAGAGAAAAAAAAAACTGAAATGTCAGTAAGTCAGAGTAACCATATTCAAAGAGTACCTATATTCGAAGGAGTATCAAACAAAAAGTCACCTTTCCATTCTTCTGTTTCGCGAAATCCGGAAAGCAAAGTTTAATGGGGTTTTAACCACTTCAAAGATGTATCTACACTGTTTAAACAGTGCTTTTCAACTGACTGTATGTACACTTCTGTGCTTATGTCCATCAAATAATACAAAATGTAGTAAACTGCTGACTTTTCAATGTAAGAGTGATTGAATATCAACCAAAATGATATCAACATGCTTGTTTGCAGCCTCAACTAGCTGCAAGCAGTGATAATCATCTAAAGCACAGCAACTGTGCCCCAGCACGCCCTTGCTACAAATACTTCAACAATCGATGCTCAAATTTATCTACAATTATCACTATAAACTTATCCATGAACCCAAACCTTGCCCATCTGTCAAAAATGAAGAGAGAAAGATGATCAGTGAAATTGTAGAAACCTTATAACGCAAGCCAATAGATGATTCAAAATATCTAAAAGCGGTAATAGATACTCCGTATATGATAGCATTAAGAAAACATAATAAACACATGTTAAACCTGCAGTCCAAATTAATTAACAGCTAACCAGAACCAAAATTCTGCCTTAGTACATCAATCAATCTTTAATCAAATGAAGGTCCTAAATATATCATGTCGTGGAGAATAGTAATTATTGAATATAAACACATAAACACAGACATCGTGAGTATGCAAAAACTATCCCAAACTTGAGAGTTTGAATCCTCTCGATTGCAAAATTTCACTCGGTATACCTTAAATAAGTCAATAATAATTAGTGAATAACCTCAAAATAAATTTAAGGAGTAGCTGCACTCCGCATCCAATTCTCAACACGAAAAAAAAAAAAAATACAACATAAAAAATCCATTAAGGTGAACCCAAAAAAAAAAAAAAAATTCCAATCAATCAATCTAACATCTCCGCCACAGAACAAAAGGAATGCAAAAAAACGAAAAACATTAGAAAAACTAAAGACTAAAACCAGCAAAATAACGCAGGAAATACTGACGTCAAAGAAAAACACAGCAATACTAACCACGATTAACTAAAAAATAAGAATTTGAATATATAAATAAAAAGAGTAACAGAATTACAATCATTTGAGTAAATTCATATTGCGGCAGTATACGACCAATCAATGCCACAAGCACAGAATCTGGGACGGACGACATCGTCGCCAAACTACTTCGCCAACAATTTTCGCGATTAAAAAAAAAACATGAACGTAGCGGCGAAGTGAACTCACCTCATAAGAAATAACAACACGCCATGTAATTTAGAAGAAGGAAGATCTAGAGAGAGAAATATATATATATATATGTATGTGTGTCTAGAGAGAGAAATTGGATATTCGGATCAGGAATGCAGAAACAATATGGGAATCGTTGAAACCAAGAAAGATAGAGAGAGAGAGTATGAAGGAATTGGATCAAAAGGAGCTACGTTGTGAATATAAAAAACAGAAAATCCGCAGAAGTAGCGTTGGGGAAGAAACCAAACGCATTTTAATATGAATAAATGAATATTATAATACGCCATGGGAGATTTGTTCACATTATTTTATTCAATAATAAGCAATTAATCTTTGGAAGACATTAATTCATTACAATATAAAAATATAAAAAGTGGTGGGGATATGGAGGATAGGTCCCCTGTTTTATCTCATGACGATATTACCCTTCTTTTTAGGACATATTAACCCATTAACCACCTTCGGCTTTGGGCCCATATTAGTGGGCCCGAGAGTCAATGGCCCAATTTGTTAAATACTGATAGGGGGATTTTAAACATAGCCACCATTTCTCTCACCATAGCCCCCAAATATAATAAATATAAAAGTAATTATGAATGGACACTTATACCCTTATATTGTATAGCCCCTCAAATTTTTAATAAATTAAATTTTACACTTCCGTTCAAATTTCATAGCCTCCGTATAGCAACCATCGTCGAATTTATTTTCCTGACGGAGAACGAGGTACAAAGACTCCATTGATTCAATCGGAGCTTTGAATCCAAGTACCGGGAAGTACGAGGTACATACACCAAACTCCATCTATAACGAATGATATCAAATTCGAAAACTAGTTCTGCTCTTGCTTCGGTCGGCACCCATCTAGTGGAGAATATGTTTTGGTTCTTGCATTTTTGTTGAAATTAGAGGGAACCAAACATAATAAGTTCAATGAATATAGTTTCTCTAGCAATAACTCACTGCTCCCTCCTCGACTAAACTTGTGGATATGAATCATTCTTATTACTTTTTCGAGATGAGTGAACATGATACGATAGTCTGCTTAAACATTTTGGTTTCTCCAGCCTTGTTCTAGAGGGAAAAGGAATAGTAAATCAAAGTGGTGTAATTTACTTTTTCTTAGGTAATTCATTTTATACTACCTGACTACTGTAGTTTCTATTAAATTTAGTTTCCTCTGGAGATTTTTTTTTTTGTGTTGTTCATTAACAGTTTTGAGGTCTGAATTACCTTTGAACTCCGTTGTTGATGCATATATAAAACCGATCGTATGATGATGTTGTAGCTTAACTATTTGTTGCATCTCTACATCTAGGAAACTTATTGGTGAGTTATTATTGTTAATGAAAAGGATTAATTGCTGGAAAATACACCTAACTTCTAAGCCACATAATATCTTTGGTTTTTCGAGCGTTAGTTTGCTGGGAAAATGAATAGTAACTCAAATTTCATTTTTTTTAGGTATTGATTTTATACTTGACTACTGTAGTTTCTGTTGAGTTTATGTTTTTTGTTCTAGTATAGTGTGATTGTAAATCAAAGTTGATAATTTTGTTTGCTTTTCTTCAATAGACAATGTTTCTTAATAGTAATATATTTGAGACATAGTTTCGACGATGGTATTCTCTACCAGGAAAATGAAATCGATAATGGATGCTATGCGGTGGCTACGAAATTTGAAAGGAAGTTATAATTTAGTTTATTAAAAATTTGATGGGGGCTATATAAGGGTGTAAGAGTCAATTCATAATTATATTATTTTTATATTTTATTATATTTGGGGGCTATGGTGAGAGAAATGGAGGCTATGTTTAAAATCCCCCATACTGATATTCCTTTTACCAGCCCATTTGCAAAAACATACCCAATAATGAGGGTGCTACTACAAGTGTCGCATAAATAAATACAGAAAAAAATAAACAATATACATACTTAGCAACAATGATATATAGCTCAAGCTAAATTTGAATAAGTACTCAAAAAAAAAAAAAAAAAAATTAGGGCTCGATAATAATTTTTCCAGTTGCATGTCCACTAACACCTCTGCTCCAAGCATCTTCGCCTCTGCTCAAAGCATGTTTGGAGTCGATAACCGTCTTAAGCTTCCCTTCCTTCACCAATCCAACAAGGAACTCCAACCCTATATCATCTTGGGGAGTCAAGAGGAAGGTGAACAACTTCTTCTTGGAGCAAGTGATTCTCTTGACGATAGAAGTCCACTTAGTGCCAGTACTCGGAATCAGATCGATCACGACGCCGTTTTGGGAGAGGTTCGGCTCGAAAACCGACCAGCCAACCGTGGGGGCGCAATGTATGACCGCGTCGTATTTCCTTCCCGACGGGCTCCTCAGGGCCGCCCCTTCCGCCGTCTTGTAGTCCAGAACCTCGTCCGCCCCCAGGCCTCTCACCAGCTCCATGTTGCGGGCCCCGCACGTGGCCGTCACGTGCGCGCTCCCTAGCTTCGCCAGCTGGACCGCGTACTGCCCGACCCCACCGGAAGCGGCGGTCACCAGAATGTTCTTCTGGGGCTGGGGTTCGTGCTTGTTGAGTTTGAGGCCGATATAGTGCGTGAGGGACACGTAGGCAGTGAGGCCGGCAACGGGAAGGCCGGCGCCATCGGCGGCTGAGACTTCCGCCGGCCTTAAAACCGTCACGTTTTCCTTGGACACACAATACTCAGATAAGCCACCTGCAGTCTGTTCATAGATTATGTTTTAGAAATAGTAGTACAAAATAGTTAAGTTAAATTAAATTAAATGGACCATATATGCATTTGTAATTTTGTGAGCTAGCGCATACATATATATTTAAAACGGTGACAACTTTATCGCCGGGTTTGAATTTTCGGACTCCGGATCCGACCTCCACCACCTCTCCTGCCACGTCATTACCTAATCCACAAAATTAAAATTGAAATTGAAATTGAAATTGAAAAGTAAGTAGTCTAATTAATTGGTGCAAACATAAGATTTGATGGAATGTGATAGTATTATTAGAAGGCGAAGAAGGTGAATTAATAAATTACTTGGAATGGGAGGATGGGAACTCCTAGAGAGAAGGGGGTTGAGCAGGATTCTAAGATTGTAGATCTTCCAATCAACTGGGTTAATGCTGGCTGCTTCCACTTTTATTAGAACTTCATCTTTCCTGGGACTAGGAATTGGAACTTCCACATGCTGCAAACAATTAAGGCCACACACAAAACTTACCATCCAACAAAAATATCACTTAAGAATCTTACACCAACGGAACAAGATTAATCATAAAAATTTTACCTTTAAACCAATAGCTCCGTCGGCGTGACCGCCGTAAACAAGCGCGTGCATCAACCTCGTCGCCATTTGATACAATAACGAATATTATACAACTGACTGAACAAACGGTTTTGAATGGAATATAATTTTTCTTGCACAAAAGTATCTTGATAAATAGAGATGGAATTACTGTGAGATGACAAAAATACCCTTCCATCTAGCCTATGTGGCAATTCCTCGGCCGCTTTCCCTTCTCATATGTGCCCTTATTGAAGGCGGGCTGAATAAAAGTCTTAGTCAAGGACTCAAGGGAGCTCCGTAAGCAATTTTTCTTTTCATAAAAGTCTCAACTGCGGGAGTTGACCCCTTTGTTTATTCAACAACTAATTAATTTGTCCTCTAATACATTTTAGTGTTCGTCGCCTCTTCAAAGTATTTTCTAAATCAATATTTTTATTTACGGAATTCTTTAATTATTATTAATTTAAAAAATGTATTAAACAAATTCTTTAATTATTGTTGATTTAAAAAATTTATTAAACACTTGACGAGCTTTTGACGGCACAATAAAAGATGCAACACCAAAATTGAATATAATATCTCAATTGCTATAATTATATTATTTTATATTATATATTCACCAATTTTACTACTTATGTGACTCAACCTCCACCCACATTATGTTACACTTAATATCAACTTACAATAAACAATATAAGTCCATTACATTCCTTCTTAAAATTTGTATCAATCAAATAATGGCATTGATTTGGGGGGACGGATTGATTAATAAGTTTATTTTCATATCATCACTTGAATGTCCCGGACTAAATTTGTAAAATGGAAAAAGTAATAATTTGTTGTGTTATGATTTCTTTAGAGGGTAATTTGTTGTGAATTCCTCTCTCTCTGTCTCACCAAAAATAATTCCTCATTCAATTTTACATATATTAAGAAATTGCATTTTCTTTTTGAAAAACATAAATTTATGCAATTTTACAAAATTACCCTTAATGGGACGGAGGGAGTATAAAATTGTGAATTTCAACGAACATTACATAAGATTATATATTGATAAAAAATGGGGGAAATAGGCAAAAATATTCACTTTGAGATAGTAAAGATAAATAATATGCACTTGGATAAAAAAGATAAATAATAGTCACTCTTACTCTAACACCCTTGCCCTTTAACGAATTCTCAAATTTTAGGTCGTGAATTGCTCTAAAAATGTGAGGCAATTCACGAATTCACAAACTCAATTTGTGAATTCACTCACATAAATGCCTAAAATCACGAAGTCACAGACTCAATTCGTGAATTCACTCACATATATCCCTGAAATCACGAATTTATGAATTGAATTCGTGAATTAGTCCTGAAAAAGAAACAATTCACAATTTTTTTTGTTTTGTATTTAACGGATTTTATGAATTGATGAACCTCAATTCGTCAATTGAAAAAGAAATGCTAAAAAATGAGGAAAAAAAATAGGTGATGTGTGTTTGTGTGTGCAGTGCGTGAGTTTGTGGCGTTGTTGTGTGCGTGCGTGTTTATGTGTTGTTGTAAGGGTGTGTGTTTGTGTGTGTGAATGTGTTTGGGTGAGTGAGGTTTGGGGAAGGAGAGTTAATTTTCATTAAGGGTATTAATGTATTTTACTTTCAAAAGTGACTAATTTTTTATCTTTTTTATCTTAATGACTATTTTTTTACTTTACTAGCTCAAAATGACTATTTTTATTGTTGCCCCCAAAAATTGTATAATTGTAATGTGGGAAGTGAAGTATTATTATGAGACATCTAAAAAAGGAATAATCCCAAAAATTGTATAATTATAATGTGGAAAGTGAAGTATTATTATGAGAAATCTAAAAAAAGAAATAGTGGACTTATTTGGTAATACGGAGAGGAGAGAGTATGCCACCATTGGAGGTGCATCTTACTACTTCCTTAAGCTGCTTCATTTATTTCAAGCTGTGGGGAAGAAAACTTGAGCGCACAAGAGTAATTGGAGTTGTAGCCAAGATATTTGAAACCTTGAATTGAGATTGATTGATTGTAGTTCACTAATTCTTGCAGAAGTTCAATATCCATATTATTTCAAAATCAAAATCCATTTAATTTGTAACACCCTCCATCTGGACTTGGGATCCTCTATCTCTAAAATGGTGTCCCAAAATTCAATTTTTACTAGTTTCATGTAATTTTTTTTAATAAATCAATTTTATAATGATTTTTAATTAAAATTATATTTTCAAGGGTTCACCCATCCCCATTAGGGTTTATAATTATTTTTTTGCATTTAATTTCACTTTTATTAGTATATTAGAGTTGAAAAATTCAAAACTAAAGTATATATTTTTTAAAAAATTCATTTTTTTTTTCTTATAAATGTATATTATGATTTACTATACTATATTATTTTTATTTTTATAAAAAATAATATAAAATTAGTATAAATTAAATTTTGGGACACCATTTTAGATGGGGATAGATGATATTATCCCATCCATCAGTATCCATGAACATATAAATATACAAAAAACATACGTTGATTTACCATATCAGATATGCTGCACAGAAAGCAAAACTCAACCATTATTTAAAAATAGTTTGGCATATCCGAATAAAAAATATATCAAGGCTCTACAATGATCTTCCCAGTTGCATGTCCACTAACACCTCTGCTCCAAGCTTCTTCACCTCTACTCAAAGCATGTTTGGAATCGATAACCGTCTTTAGCTTTCCTTCCTTCACCAATCCAACAAGAAACTTTAAACCTTCATCATCTTTGGGGCTCAAGATGAAAGTGAACAGCTGCTTCTTCGACCGGCTCATTCTCTTCACCATACAATTCCACATCGTGCCGGAACTCGGAGTAAGATCGACTACGACGCCGTTTTCCGAGAGATTCGGCTCGAAAGCCGACCACGAGATCGGCGGCGCGCAATGCACCACCCCGTCATATTTCTTTCCCGACGGGCTCGTCAGGGACGCCCCTTCGGCCGTCTTGTAGTCGATAACCTCGTCCGCCCCCAGGCCTCTCACTAGCTCCATGTTCCGGGCCCCGCACGTGGCCGTCACGTGCGCGTTCCCTAGCTTTGCCAGCTGGACCGCGTACTGCCCGACCCCACCCGATGCGGCGGTTACCAAAATGTTCTTCCGAGGCTCTGCTTCGTGTTCGTGTTCGAGCTTGAGCCCGATGTAGTGCGTGAGGGCCACGTAGGCGGTGAGGCCGGCAACGGGAAGGCCCGCGCCTTCTGCGGCGGAGACTTCTGCCGGCCTTAAAACCGTCACGTTTTCCTTAGCTACACAGAATTCAGCTAAACCGCCTGCAGTCTGTGAAAATTAAAATTAGGATTATTCATAAAGATGATATTGAGAAATTAATTGAATAAAGCATTTTTAATTATGCTGGAATGTGATGACTTACGTAAAGACTCAAAATGGTAACGACTTTATCACCGGGTTTGAATTTATGGACTCCAGACCCCACCTCGACCACCTCTCCAGCAACATCATTACCTGATTAATAATTAATCCAAAACATTAGTTAATTGAATTAAACTACACACACAAATTAATCATTTTGTTAACTTACTAGGAACGGGAGAATGAGAATTTCTGGAAAGAAGGGGACGCAGCATGATTCGGAGATTGTAAGCCTTCCAATCAACTGGATTTAAGCTAGCTGCTTCCACTTTTATTAGAACTTCATCTTTTCTGGGACTAGGAATTGGAACTTCCACATGCTGCAAATAATCGAACATATATATTAACGTACGTCGATCAAAAGCTAGCTAAAAAATCGAACTTAATTGTACCTTCAAACCGATGGCTCCATTGGCGTAACTGCCGTAAACGAGTGCATGCATAAGCCTCCTCGCCATTTGATAATTCAAAGAATATTTGTATAAATGTGCGCTCCAAACTAAGAGAAGCCAAATAATATTTCTATGTTATTGATGATTTGTGCTTATATTTAAATAGAGATGGAAGTCACTGGATCAGATCGGATAAAATGACAAAAATATCCTTCTCTCTATCGAGCCTACGTGGTAAATCCTTGATCGCTAGAATTTTCATATTCCATGCTAATAATTGTTAAAGGGGGCGAATAGTCTTTGGTGAAGCTCCGTATGCAGTTTCTCTTTCCATTGCTGTCTCAAGATCTTTGAGGACGACAATGAAAGTTGACCCCTTTTTTTATTATTCAACGAATCCAACTTCTTTTGATTTTTCCACAAGCTATGAATCTGATATTATTATTATTATTATTATTATTATTATTATTTTCCTTTCTATATTCGCAACACATTGATAAGATTCTTTTATGAATTTTCTTCAAATCTTCCTAATGAGTCCTTGTGAATGAATACTTAATAGCCATGAACAAATCAGTCTCACAGAATTCTCAATTAGAAAATATAGATTTATAGTATTTTTTTTTATCAAACGACAACAAAAGATATACTCCCTCCGTACCTCTATATTAGTCCCAAAACTTTTCGTCACAATATTTTAAAAGAGCTTATTTAAAGATAAAATGTATTGTTTAACATTTTAATTTAGATTCATTCTTTTTAAAGTAGAACATCATAAATTCATAAAAACACATTCATAGTTGATCTTAAATAAAAGACTGTATAGATAAAAATCGAAAAATGAACGAAAAAGTTATGATAATTCAAAATTTTATAATTTGATTTATATTAAAATATGTGCAGAGTTAAAAACAAATAATAGATAGACAAACATTTATATTTTAAAAAATGAAACTAATATATGGAACATACCAAATACTCCTAAGAATTTTGGAATAATACAGAGGGGATATTTATTGCAAGCCTAAAAAACAATTTGAACCATCCTTAAAAGCCCAGCCCATTTTGATGGAAAATATTTCAGTCACCCGAGAATTCATTATAATTTATGGCCTGGCCCACCATAAAATAAGGGAATTTTAAATATAGCCCTCTTTTCTCTCTATATAGCCCCAAATAAAATTAAAAATAAAACTAATTTTAAATGTACAATTATGTCCTTATATAGCAACCAATATTAAATTCTTAACAAAATAAGATATCAATATAGCCACCGATAGTTAAAATTCATACATAGCCTCCGTTGTGTAAGCCGTAAAACCAGAAGATTATATACATATCAGTATAGCCCCTTCGAAGAACGCACGTTTTAAGAAGATGGAATGAGAACTAAATTATGTAGAAGAACAATCATGCTCGGAAGAAATGTATGTTCATCACTATCGATACTATAGAAGAAGGGGAGTCGAAGCATCCGAAGAAGCTGCTCGCAGATTCCGGTCATCACCTCGAAGTAGCCGAAAGAGGAAGCCTGTAGCCCTTTGGATAGGAATGGATTTGGGAGAACTGGGTATTCAGAAGAGAACACAAACAGCATTTGCTGGATAATCATGTATAAAAATATGATGGGATTAATCGCTTGAACTTGTGTTTGAAGTAAGGTTTGAATTATTCGGAAATTTCTCCGACAAATTGGAGAAGTGGTAAGCTATTTAGACTAGAAGAGCTATCGATGTGAATTGACCTGTTAGAACAAAAGTTCCATGTTAAAAGTTGAGGTGATTACATACTGTAATAACATGGCATAAAAAAGAGGGGAGAGATACAAGATTGGAGTTCTGCCATTTAAGAGTGACGATTGAGTTGTACAGTTTGTAACGATAGTGAGAAAAAGGTAAGGGAAAAAAAATTGTTTGAAGTTTTAGTGTTTGGCATTTGGGATTGGTTTCAAGGGGCTATATCGATATGTACTCTAGTAACTTTTTGGTTCGCATTCTCAAAAAAACACTTTTCTATTTTTTTAAAGTGGAGGCTATGCAGTTATAATCTTAATGATATTGTGGGATGATATGTAAGGATATAATTGTACATTTAAAATTAATTTTATTATTATTTTTATTTGGGGACTATATATAGAGAGAGAAAAGGGGGCTATGTTTAAAATCCTCTAAAATAACGAGGCACGATATTGGCATCAACCGGTGGCATAAACAGAGGTGTTCACTGTGAGCAACACTGTGAGTGCAACTTCGAACACAAACGTAACGAAAAAACTATAAACATAGGGCGAGGATGCACAGAGGTACCCACAGAGGCTAACTCTGTGAGCACCTCCTCAGAGACTGACGCAACGGAAAAACAAAAATAGAACGAAGACAAAAAAGATGGTTTTTCTACAAGATATATGAATAATATCTTGTAGATGTCTCAAGGTGAAACAAACACTATAATTCACGAAGAATTACAAACCATAATTGAGGAAACGAAAGATTAAAAGCTACTAACAAAAAACAATCTAACTATCCATTAAACTAGTTGTATTATGCTAGTATTACTCAACTAAAACGTTTTGGATGTCTCTCAAATAACTCTCTCTCTCTTTTTCTCCAAAAAAAACCATTCTCTAATCTCCTATGAATCTCCTCCTTATATACAACTTGATTATTAGCCACCAAGTTAATGTTTTGTTTTAGATAAGATCAAATATGATCAAATCTTATCCTCCCTCAACCCTTATCTCGTGGCTCCAAACCCCAGCTGAAAACGTCCACTATAAGTCCACTATGATATTGGGCTTGGGCTTGATCACACATCAGCTCTGCAGCCCACGAGCTCTGTATCTGACACATCATCGACCACATCATCACTCCCCCTTAATCTAGCTTCTATATTGTATAAACCTATACAAAACACACTAGAAAAATAAGTGGAGAACGACAAAAACTAAGAGATGAAATCTACTCTTAGATTCCAACACGCGGCGCAAGTGGGAGACTAACATTAGGGATCTGCATAATGGAATACATAACATCACCCAAGTGGGAGATTAAGATCCGCATGGTTTCTCCTAAAATTTTAAATGCCTTTTTTCATTATTATAATTAAATAAAATTAGTAGAAATTATGATCTTGAAACAAAATTATCATCCAAATTGATTTTAATTTTGAATTCATGTTTAATATATAGTTTAGATTATAGTTATTGTTGTAAATTGAGGGGGGGTGGGGAAATTGGTCCTATTAAAATTGAAATAAATCTGATTGCAAATAAATCTGATTGCATGGACTTTCATGCAATCAGATTTATTTCAATTTTCTTGTGAGCGTGCGGATCAGATTTATTTCAATTTCCTATTAACATAGGAAGATCTTTCCCTTGTGAGCGCGCGATTTTCTTTTAGTCAAACTAGTCCAATTTAATAATTATAATTAACATTTTCAAAGAAATGTGGTAGTCTGACAAATAATTAGTTTATGTAGAGATTTTGAATATAATTCATATTTGAAAATAATCCTATTGAAACAGTATAAATTTGGCGCTATTCAAACCACTTGAAAATACGTTCAAATCTCAATACTCAATAGGTTAGTTAGACGGAAGAACGCTCTCTACCGTAAAACTAAACTTAGAACGGAGTGTTTTTTTTTTTTTTTTTTTTTTTTTTTTTTTTTTTAAATTTAATTATTTAAAAAAAATGTGCAGGTGGCACTATTGTATCTAGGGAAGGCAATCAGATACGGCGAGCCTGGATAGTTGATATCCATATTTATACCCGCGAACAAATCTTATACTCATACCCGTACCAGTGACCTGCAATGGGTACCATCACCACCCATACCCACCACCCGCAGATTCGCACCACCCGTCAGGTACCCGCAAAGCCGCCACCTGTCAGGTACCCGCTACCCGCGACCAAAATTCACAAAACTTAATATTTCAATATCCAAATCCACAAATCATAATTAATATCTAAAACATAAATTTACAAATCACGAGTAATATCCAAATTTAACACAAATCAAATTCACAAAGTTCAAATTCATCAACTAAAATTCAAGTTTCTAATTAAAATAAAATAGAATAGAAGTAATAATTCTTAGTAATATTTATTAACATTCATTCAAATATACTACCTTCATCCCTTCTAATTAGTCCCGTTTCAAATGGGCACAGAAAAAATTTATCTTTGCCTTTAATTTTTTGTAATTTGTAGTGGGGCAAAACATGTGTAATTTTTAAAATTTATACATAATTTCTATAAAATTATACATAATTAGTATTAATAAAAATATTTTGAGGTGGGGCATTTGACCCACCACTGCATAACGTGGCTTCGCCACTGTATATATATAGGTAGTAGATCATATGAAAACTAATTATTACGTGAAACTTGCAACTCATCATAAAATATTGCATTTTATGCATAAAATGATGCATTTTGTGCATAAAATGTTGCATAATAAAATATATTATTTTATATTATTTTTATACATATAATGCATCATCATGATAATGCAACATTTTATGATAAAAATGCAACACTTTTGTGCATAAAATGTAATATTTTATGATGAGTTGCAGGTTTCACGTAATAATTAGTTTTCACCATAACCCATCTATATATATATATATATATATATAGGGAGTGGATCCAATAGAAACCAACCCTTAGGTAGTAACTAGGATCCACCCGTAATCTAGTATAAATGGACGGTTAGGATATATAATCTAATTAATATAATTATTATCATGATTTTAACATATTTAATCATAATAGTTGGAGTGAGGGTATATTGGTAAATGTGTACAGCAAAATCAATCGCAATATCTTATTTCTCGGCGCTGATATCTATTGCAATTTATAATGAATGGAATTCAAATCTAAAAGTGGTTGATATGTCTGAAGTTTAGCAATCCTCAGTGCACGTCTTTGATTCTTGACTTTATAGCAATGTTTTCTAGTTCTTAGTTCATTATAGTTCAAGGAGGTATATTTTTTTTCGTGAAAATGGTGTTGCTTATTTTTCGATTGAATCTGCTTATTAGATTATTCTAGTTGCTTATTTTAATAAATTTCATATATATTTTTTTAAATCCTTTATTTAAATAATTGTATTGTTTATTGTCTTAATTTCAAGTGCTTATTTTTTAAAGTGTTTATTGTCTTAATTTCAAGGGCTTATTGTCGTATTTTTCAAAGTGCTTATTATCGTAATTTCAAGTGCTTATTATCTTAATTTCAAGTGCTTATTTTTCAAAGTGCTTATTGTTTTAATCTCAACTGCTTATTTTTCAAAGTGTTTATTATTTTAATTTAAAGTGCTTATTGTCTTAATCTCGAGTGCTTATTTTTCAAAGTGTTTATTATCGTAATTTAAAGTGCTTATTGTCTAATTTTTGAGTGCATATTATATTAGTTTAAAGTGTCTATTATATTAATTTAAAGTGCTTATTGTCTTAATCCAAGTGCTTATTTTTCAAAGAGCTTATTGTCTTAATTTCAACTGCTTATAATATTAATTCTAAGTACTTATTTTTCAAGGTGCTTATTATCGTACTTTCAAGTGCTTATTATATTAATTCAAGGTGCTTATTATCGTAATTTCAAATGCTTATTATATTAATTTCAAGTGCTTATTATCATAATTTAAAGTGCTTATTGTTTTAATCTCAAGTGCTTATTTTTTCAAAGCGCTTATTATCGTAATTTCAAGTGCTTATTGTCTTAATTTCAACTGCTTATTATATTAATTTCAAGTGCTTATTTTTCAATCTAGTTACTTATTAAATCATTTCAACTTCTCAAGATAAATTATAAAATGGATTATTTTAATAAACGTAGATTATTATTTAATTTATGTGCTCAATTTCAAGTGCTTATTTTATTGCTTCATGCTAACCATAGTTTGCATTTTTTTAATCTTTATAATTTTCTGTTTATTTTAAATCCCTAAATGTTTTTATTTATTGCTAAATTATATTGCTTATTTCATAAAGAAAAGAATAAAATGCATGCTAATTTTGTGAATATTTTCATTTTGAAATGAATGAAGGTGCGTGCAGTTAATAGGATTGAGGTGAGAGAAAGATTTAATTTGAATGCTGTAACTAATTTATAGGAGGGTCGGTTACAGAAATAAAATAAAAGTACCACATTAACCTTTATAGCTTAAAAAGGAAATATATATAAATATATAGCAACCTTTAGATCTAAAGATATGGAAGGCTAGGATTGGATCCTAGTTTCTATCTAAATATTAGGATCTTATTTGATCCTCCACCTAGGGGATGGATCTTATGGATGTTATCTCCAAATTTGAGAACTAGGAACTAATCTCATCCATTTATTTATTATAGATCAACGGTTGTGAATTAAAACTCAAAATTAGTAATAACTGTGTTTTATTGTTTGTTGGGGTTAGTTTGTACTATTTCGTTAAATTCAAACTTGCACATCCCTATAATTATGGGATCAGTTTATGTCTTCAAATAGATAACCATCTTCTAGTTAAATCTTTGTACGTCAATATCGGTAAATGTAAACCCAATTTCTACACTTTTATTTATATGTTTATTTATTTATTTATTCTTTTTTATTTTATTAATCTCAACATTTTTTTTTATTAGTGAGGAAGTCTGGTAGAACCATATATACGAGCACAATTTTATATGAAATGCTTAATTTGTTTTATATGAATGCTCATTTATATTTTTGCAATGTTTATTTTATATAAAATTATATTTTTTTTATAATCATGCTTATTTAGATATGAAATTATGCTTTTTAAAATCATGCTTATTATATTTTTAGAATCATGCTTATTTAGATATGAAATTATGCTTTTTAAAATCATGCTTATTATATTTTTAGAATCATGCTTATTTATATTTGTATACATGCTTTTTTATATCAGTTTACATGCTTTTTTATTAGTATAAAATTATGTTTTATTTCAATGATGTTTATTTATATATGAAATTATATTTTAGGAATCATGCTTAATATGTTTTACAATCATGTTTTTTTAATTTGTCGACATGTTTTTTTCAATGATACTAGTTTAGATATGAAATTATATTTTTTTTACCAATCGTGCTTATTTAGATATAAAATTATGCTTTTAACCAATTATGATTATGGGAGTATGTGTTACAAAAAATGCTTATTTAGATATAAAAAAAATCCATATTTTATCATTATAATAGTTATAAGAATTAGGGCGGAAATTAAAAATACCCATTTTGAAAAATTAGATTAACAAAATACCCATTCTCAATTTACATCTACAAAAAATACCCAATTTATTAAAATAATAGTATGGGGCCCACTTTTTTCACATGGAAGTCTGCAAATGCTGGACTTCTTTATCGATGGGTGAATTTTTTTGTCTTTTTGTTGTATTTGACTTGACCGAATTAAAAAAAAAAAAAAACAGAATGAAAATTGGTCATTGGTTATTATTATTATTTTTTTTGGCCCAAGCCTTTCACGGTTTCTTCTCTCTCGCCCCTCTCACGATTCAAGAACCGTAAATTTCTTTTTCAACAGTGAGACTCAATCTCTCTCACTCTCACGATTCTCTCAATCTCTCTCACTCTCACGATTCAACAAACCGTGAACCCTAGCCCCCAATTTTTTTTTTCAACCGTGAGACTCAATCTCTCTCACTCTCACGATTCTCTCAATCTCTCTCACTCTCACGATTCAACAAACCGTGAACCCTAGCCCCCAATTTTTTTTTCAACCGTGAGATAGAGAGAAAAGAAGACAAAACTATGGCCAATTCCAATTCGGGTTCCGAAGATGAAGGAGTCCAAGTCCCGGCTCAAGTACGTCGTGTTCCGACGATGGAAGAACGTCGAAACCTTCCTCATCCGCATCCTCCGGTAATTTTTCTAATTTTCTTCTTCTCTTCTTTGTTATTTGTTATTTAAAAAGTAATTGAATTTTTAGTATTTTTTAGTTTCTTAAATGAATTCGTATGTAATGATTTAATGATTTTATATTTTCTTGAATAGAATTATAAATTATAATGTGTATAAAATGCATTAATATTTCGATTTGTATGCAAGAAATCTGGATTTATTGGGTAAATCATGAATTCGAAATCTTAAATATATATGGATTTATCTGCGAATTATATACATATTTCACAGTTTGAAGTAAATTGAAACCGTGTCCTCACGGTTTGAATGAGTATTTAACCGTGTAATTGATGACTCATCATGATTCACGGTTTCTATTTAAAACAAACCGTGTTCTCACGGTTTGATTTAAGAAGAAACCGTGAAATTTGTTGAGTCATCAAACTTCACGGTTTAAATTAAATCAAACCGTGAAGTCACGGTTTGTTTTAAATAGAAACCGTGAAATTACTGAAATTAAACCGTGGGCACACAGTTTTGTTTAATTTCATACTATTGCGTTTAATTGCAGAGAAGATTGTAAAATTTGATACTTCACTAAATTGATGAATCATTTTGATCTATTATGTTGCAGCCTAGGTATACATGGTACAGGCCTCGTATGCAAGGATTCCCCGGTGAAATAAATAGTTACAACAAAATCAATGTACTTCAAGGCGTAATGTATCATTTAATACGCATTGGTGGACAAGATCTATTGGGACGATTTGCCAACGAATCTCCATTTGGAAAGGTTCTCGCGCTTAGGAAGGTCGGGAATGCCAAGCGTGCCTTGCACGAGTTATTGGCTAGGGAGTTGTGGAGGGGTGAAGAACACGAATTCGAGAGGTTGTTCCACGTAGGTGGACGGGATATTCGGTTTGGGCCTCAAGAATTCTGCCTTGTGACTGGATTATGCTTCGGCCCTACGACCTTTAATCCCCACGGTCGCAATCATGTCATCCCACAGTCGAGCCTCTTTCATACTTATTTCAGCGGACGTCAGGTGCAAGTCAAAGAGCTCTTAAATCATTTCAAAGATGCTTCAATCGTCATAGGGACTCCGGATCAATACTTGAGCGCCGCCAACCTCATTGTCTACTACTACGTGCTACTAAGTCGTGACCCTGACAGACATGTTGATGATTGGGCATGGACATTAGTAGAGGATCCACAGCGATGGGCGGAATTTCCGTGGGGATCATGGTCATTCCAGATCATGTGCCACCAGCTCGGAGTGGCGAAGAAGGACCCCACAGAAATAGGAGGGCAAAAAAATAGGGGAGCCTACCATCTCTACGGGCCCGTGTGGGTGATGTTCATTTGGGCCGTCGAGGCCATTCCTGCTTTAGGGCAAGCAATTGGGGTTCGTCGCAACGAGCACCTCATGCCACGACTTCGGAGATGGGAACTTGGGTCGTCGAATGCCGACTTCGTTGATTTCTTTGACAATCCAGAGGTATATACTCTCTTTTTGCTCTTTTACTGCATTAATTAATTATGTTAATCATTTAAAATAATATTTATGGATTATTTAGTTTATCAATAATTAAAGTAAGTAAATGTTTTTAGTACATGTTATTAATTAATGATTAGTTAATTACTCATAATAATACTGATTTCATAATAATTGTTTGGATTCGAATTTATAATAATTGTTTGTTTGTATTCGAATTTAATTTAAAATTTGTTTTTTTATTTGAATGGTGAAATAGTTTTTCCACGGTTTGATCTTATATTAAACCGTGAATACACGGTTACATTTAGTTTAAACCGTGAAAAAGTGATTTTTCACGGTTTGATTTATATTGAAACCGTGAATTCACGGTTTAATTTAACTTCAAACCGTGTAACATGCTTTAAGTTAAAAAAATAGCTATTTCAGATAGGTGAAGATTGGAAAATTGATAATGGTAATGGTTATGCATTTTTTTTTTTATGCAGCTCGAAGTCAACCCCACACTCGAACCTGATGAAGAGGAACGAACCTCCTATTACTTTCAGTCCCTATTCGAGTGCCAAGACCCGTTACAAGTTCGGTTTAACCCGAATACACGCCATTCGTGGAAAAAAGCGCCTCCGGAGCAGAGGCAAACAAAGGATGCGAGATATGGCTCGAGTGATTGATAAGTTGAGGTGCCGTGATTCGAGGCAAGTAGGCCAGCCCCAACGTCGCCATCCTCGTGCCACCCGGGCAAATTCAGAGGGTGGAGCACCTATCCCGACCTTCACGGCTCGTGCGAGTACGTCGAAGAGGCCGAGGGTGAATAGTTCACCCCCCGATAGGTCCTCAGGTGTCGTATGCTGCGTACACGGGGATCCGTGCCCTCGAGGATGTGATAACGACGCGTGGGCCAACAAGGTAATGGAACGCCTGGCTCGGGATACGTCGGAGACTGGCGTCATGGCTCGTATCGCCAAGTTCATGGCAGGGCACCTGAAGGGGATCTTCGGGAAGTCGTCATCTTCCTCGAGCCATGGCATGCATTCTCATCGTCGAGAACCATCACAGGGCAGCCACGTCCCCTTGGCAGGCCGACATTTAGTTGACGGGGGCCACGCAGCTCGTTACGATGATGACGGTGGCCACATTGAACAGAGGGCACCTAGCCACGTCCCCTTGGCAGGCCGACATTCAGTTGACGGGGGCCACATTGAGCAGAGGGCACCTAGCCACGTCCCCTTGGCAGGCCGACATTCAGTTGACGGGGCTTACGCAGCTCGTTACGACGATGACGGGGGCCACATTGAGCAGAGGTCACCTACCCCCGAGGCCGCTCCGGGTTTCGAGCACATGTTCGGGTTTTTTACAGAGCCAGTAGGGCAGAGCTCAAGGACGCCTCCATTTCGAGAGGCTGAGGTCGAGGATGCGGAGTCATCGCACTCGTCTTTTATCAGGGACCTGGAGAAGATGCCCCTGATGGATTGGGTACATCCTGTACTGCAGCCAGTGCTTGCCCATCAACCGGTGATTCCAGGCTCCGATACTCTGCAGGGGGGGTGACTACAGTGACGCGGATTCAGATATTGCAGGAGTGACGCCTGTGCGTCGGGTCCGTGTTGGGCGGCGGACCGTGAGGCCATCGGCGTCGTTACAGAGCCCCTTTGTCCTGAATATTCCGACACCGTATTGCGGTATGACGATCAAACAGCTGTATCACGAATTCAGACTCAGTGGGCCGAATGCCTGCGTCTGGAACCTGCAGGACCCGCCTTTTCAGATGAACCAGTCTTTGTTTGATGAGATCGAACACCCTCATATTCAGTTCTCAGCCGAGGTTAGAACGATCCTTACTTTATATTAATATTAATTATGATACGCAGTCTAATATTTTTTTTCATTAATACTCTGTGTGGATTATAGATCATGGACCTGTATACTGTTTATTGGTGGAGTCGACTCCAAGACGGACTTTCTTTGTGTCCGTCTCTAAATGACAGACGGACTGTTCTCCTTGGAATGGGCGTATATGTGAGTTTTTTTATACATTTTAAATGAATATATTTTTTTATTTTATTTTTTTCTTTAATCTCTAAATTAAGATATTTATTGACAGTACGACTTGAGGAGGGCCCTGATGGATTTTCACAAGGGAGATCAAACGGCAATGGCAAAGTCGAATCTAAAGTATCGTGATTACAAGCTGTCCGATGATCTCGGGAATTGGTTTCACGGCGTCGGCTCGTACGATGTTTGGATGAACGCAACTTGTGTAAGTTTATTCATTTGAACTTTGAGTTTTTATTACGTATTATTATTAGTGCTTAAATGCATTATACT
This sequence comes from Mentha longifolia, assembly GCA_001642375.2. Classification (NCBI taxonomy): domain Eukaryota; kingdom Viridiplantae; phylum Streptophyta; class Magnoliopsida; order Lamiales; family Lamiaceae; genus Mentha; species Mentha longifolia. Next base: position 13,883,682 of record CM038115.1, on the reverse strand, counting down.
AATTATTAGTGATTAAATGCATTATTAGTGCTTAAATGCATTATACTAACGTGAGTAGTGGGATTAATATCAAAATCTTGTGTTGATTTTTTTTTATGAAGCAAACTGTGTGGATGTAGTTAAAGAAATATAAATATGTTGATCTTTTATTTTGATTTTGAGTCACTAATTCTAATATGAACTTGTTTCCCATTTGTCATGTGCTGTTTTAATTTGCAGTTTGTGTTTATTTGCCACGTTTCCACCGATCACTGGGTTATTTGCCGAGTACTGACTGATGAGTGGACGATGGAGGTATACGACTCACTTCTACATACGCTCCCTAATGCACGAGATAGAATGCATCGGTTGGTCCAGCTCTACCCGATCCAGAAACTGTGGCCCAGAGTGTTGCAAAAGGTTGGATATTGGGAACAACATCCAGGGATGAAGAAGCATCAAGATTTTCTGAATGTTGTTTGGATCCCCCTAGAGCAGCAATACATACAGAAGGATGAGTATTCATGCGGACCGTTCTCGTGTATGTACATCGATCGTATTTTCGCCCTAAAGAAGCCGCGAATTGAACGGATTGGCGTGAGGTACCTCTCCGCATTTCGCTTAGAGGTCGCAAAACGGATATTTTCCCTTTCACGTCGTGCCGTCGAGCTGTGAACATTATATTTCCAAACGAATATATGTCAGAATATTTAAATATTCTATTTAAATATAAGAATGTATGTATTTAAATATTAGTATAATTAATTAATTAGAATGTTTGCCTTTAAAATGAAATTTGGCCTTAATTTTGACCAACTTAGAGTGTCTCACGGTTAGGGTTCACGAGCTGGCACGTAATTACACGGTGAAAATCACAACAAAACCGTGAAAATAGTAGTGGTTTTGACCGGATTCTAATTTTGACCAGATTCCACGATTAGGGTTCACGGTAATTGTGATATCACGGTTTCATTCTCATATAAACCGTGTACATAATTTTTTTATTGTTTTCTGAATGTTATACACGGTTTACTAGCTCTTAAACCGTGATATCACGGTTTGAAAGCTACGTAACCGTGATTCACGTTTAAAATTGTTTCTAACCGTGATTTCACGTTTCACGGTTATTGGATACACTACAAATGATAAGTTATATTTGGTATATTATTTATATAATTTGTCCTAAATTTTGAATTATGTTATATTATTTTTCTTGATTTTTATTATGTATAAAATAATAGGATAATATATTCTTCATTTATTGCAACAAATTACATTAATTGAATGATTCCATCCACAAGTGACACATGGCTGCAACGTGACCTGTCATATCACAATGTGGACATCTTCGAGAACCACGGCTTGCCCGTCGGCGTGCTTCCCCTCTCCCTCTACGTCTTCTTTCTCTCGGCCTCCCCGGTAGACGTACTCTTATTGGGGGCAATACCTCCGCACTCTGCAGCTCTTTAGGCCAAGAAGATCTATGTGGTACACGTAAAATTGGGAGCTCGTAAGCTTTTGCATGAGTACCTTGTTGGTAGTAAGGTGAAACGTAATGCACTACTTCCTCCCCTTGGTACCTAAAATCAGACAAAAAAATATAATTAAGTTGAAAGTACTTAAATTATGATTGTTGTATTCACATGATACCTTGAAGGTGACTTACATGATTGCCGCGATCGCGTGTGCACAAGGGAGACAGTCCCTCTGCCAACGCAGACATTGACACTCATACTGTTGAAGATTCACAGTAACTGTCATTTGGGATGTACGAACATTGAATTGGAATTGAGATGTTTGCGTGACCCTGTATTTCCGCGCGTGCTCTGTCTGATCCGCAATTGTTCGTCTCGCCGCCAACGTTATTGGATGATTGTCCCGCTGGCAAGCTATGCGTCGTTCATCGAACCATTCTTCGATGATTAGCCTCACAACATCGAGAGAAGCACAGATTGGTAGACGCCTAGCCCATAGGAGGGTATTATTGAAAGACTCGGCAGCGTTAGACGTCATATTGCTAAAATGTCGAGGTTGGCACATCGATCGAGCCCACTTGGCAGGGCCGATTTCCATCAATTTTGCATGGGCGTTGGCGTTCAGATCACGAATTTGATCCATTCTCGTATTCCATTCCTCCACATCATACGTGTATGCAGCTCGTACAAACAGCCCGATGACATGCTTACCATAGTGTGCCAAGTTCTTACTCAGGTGGTAATAACACAAACCGTGGTAGGCATCGGGAAATACAACGGATACGGCATGTATGATGGATATGTGCTGATCCGAGACAATGAACGTGTCATTCAATGCTCGTATGCACTTCTGAGTCCTCGCATGAAGAAAGTCCAGCACTCGTAGTTTTTGATAGGCCCTACTCCGTAAGCCAAAGGATACAACTCCTCGTTAGCGTCCTTCGCCACGGCTACGAACATGATTCCCTTGTTCTTCCCCTTCATATGTGTGCCATCCACTATGATAACCGGCCTCATAGTGAGTGAAAACGCAACTCGAGTAGCGCCTAGAGCAACAAAAACTTGTTTGAACCGGCCATCATTGCCGATGTTGATCTTTGTGATTGTACCTGGATTTGTCTTCTTCAGCATTGCGAGGTAGCCCGGCAACATCTTGTACGAAGCTTCGTACTCGCCATAAATCATCTGAATTGCGCGGTTTCGCCCCCTCAAGGCGACATCGTACGTGATGTCGACACCGAAAACTTCCTTTAGCTCATTCATTATGATCTTTGACTTGATTATTTCCTGATCACGTAGAATTCGCTTCGCAAAGTATGCCCCAATGACCGTAGAACGGAGCTTCCTTTTCTTCAGACCCATTATTTCATGATTGCACGTGTGATCGCCACAAAACTTGTTCACTAAAAAATGGCCGCCTCCGCTGGCGGTGGCGTGTAACTTGAAGGGGCATTGCTTCGATGCTTTGCATTTCAAATATAGTCTTCCACTATCCGACCTCTCTACCTTTGATTCCGCACTCTTCTCCAAATTCCACAGACCGGCTGCAATCGTGAGTTCATCCTTTATATCGTACATGACATTAACAGCAAGCCCTTCAACAATCAGACTAACCTCACCCGCATATACTGCAGAGTTTTCAGGTTGGATAGGGACCATGGGGACTATCCAATTACTCGGATGCATTGTATCGATATCCTCATCAGCATCGTCATCGTGCGGACTTGGATACATCAATCGTAATAATTTTTCCATCCCGCCTTCGTCCAGTATCCACGCTGTGTACTCAACAAACAAGGACCTATTCAGCCGCCTTTCAGAATTGTCTCCGGCTCTGTCGCTCTCGGTGCTCTGAGCATCAGATTCAACGTCGTAATCTGGGTCGTCCTCATCGTCTATAACTTCATACACATGGCCTCGAGACCGCGCCTCGCTACGGCCATTATGCTCATCCTCGGCCGCAAAATTGAGGTCTGGGATTGAATTTTCTCGGGCACTCGAGGCATGAGGGAATGAACTCGCTATGAGGTTGAGATCTGGACGATACACGTCGTCAGTTGGAAATGATGAAGTAGCGACCCTACCAATCTCATCGAGGTATGTGTGCCAATCAGTGCCCTGGTAGCCGAAGTCGAATGAGCCACCATACTGGTACGTCTGCTCGGCCGTAGGGAAATGTGAAGAGGACGCCCCGGCTTGTTCACCGTAAAAGTGAGAAGACGATGCCGTGTTGTTCCAAGATATATATACCTTTGGGGACGATTCTGTTCTGCACAAGCAAACGAGTTCTTCGTCCGTCCCCAACGGTGATTTAACAAGACGTCCAGATGGTGTCTTCCTCAGATAGGTGATCTCAAAATCAGTACTCAAGAAAGCATCTGTTGATAAGACGATATCAACTATTTGTCGTCTCAAGTTGTAGACAGTTATAACATCTGTTGATAAGACGATATCCATTTGTCTACCGCCCTCGTACTCAACGCTTTCCCAATTTCCTCCATAGTTTACGTTCACGATAACGTAGGACATCTGCATGAATTTAATTCAAAACATTAGATGTATATTAAATGAAAAAATACATTAATTTAAAATTAAGATTTTATAAAAAAACAATGATAATACAAATAGTAAAATAAAATTGAAACTAATATTGAGTTCGACTAAGGCAAATTATAAATAGATGCGTACCTAAATTAACTTGAGCATGCGTAATTGTAAAAATAGACTCATTAACTTGAGAATGTAACTTAAAAGTGCTAATTTTATTAAAAAAATATTATCAATATAGTTTAAAAGATGTCTCACGGTTAGACTAGCATTTAAACCGTGAAATTCACGGTTTAAATGTTATCCTAACCGTGAAATACCTTTCTAATTAACAAATTATTTTATTAAAAAAATAGTATTAAAGAGACATCTCACGGTTAGACTATAATTTAAACCGTGAGACTAGAATTTAAACCGTGAAATATCTTTTTAAAACCGTGATTTCACGGTTTAAATGCTAGTCTAACCGTGAAAGACCTTATTAAAAAAATAGTATTAATATAGTTTAAAAAAACTATTTTATTAAAAAATAGTATTAATATAGTATTAAATGCTAATCTAACCGTGATGTAACTTTCTAATTAACAAACTATTTTATTAAAAAAATAGTATTAATATAGTTTAAAAAGACGTCTCACGGTTAGACTACAATTTAAACCGTGAATTTACGGTTTAAATTCTAGTCTAACCGTGAAAGACTTTTCTGAATTAACAAATTATTTTATTAAAAAATAGTATTAATATAGTTTAAAAAGACGTCTCACGGTTAGACTACAATTTAAACCGTGAATTTACGGTTTAAATTCTAGTCTAACCGTGAAAGACTTTTCTGAATTAACAAATTATTTTATTAAAAAATAGTATTAATATAGTTTAAAAAATGTCTCATGGGATTTAATTAATAATAATAATAATAACAATGATAATAATAATAATAACTAAAATTAAAATCCAGAGTTAATAACTTAAGCATAATTTAAATAAAATAGCACTTACAAATCGCCCTAATCATACCATAATTAAAAAAATTTAAACAGTACACTTTCATATTTATCTAAATATCTTACGGCTAAAATCATACTATAACACATAAGAATCAATATAACATTGAGCATAATCAATATAACATTGAGCATGTAAATTCCAAAAATAAAATTGAAAAATAGAATAATTAACTTCATAATGTACCTTAAAAGCTATAATTTACTGAGCTTTTTCAATTTCGTTTGCTTTTTCTTCCTCCTCAATTTGCCACCAGTAAGTTGTCTTTGATTGCCTTCTAGCGCTAAAAAATACTCCAAATTGTAAGCTTTTAAGAAATGAAGAAAATAATTTTTAAGGTGTTGTGAGCGAACTCTACCCACTTTATAGGATAAAACAGGTATGAATTATGAATTATTTGCTGTGAAAATAAATTTGATAAACTAGTCAAATTTGTCCGAATACAATTATTATTTTCACTATTTAGTCCGTGAATATGAATTTTTAGAGAATCCATTCAATAATTTTACTGTTTCACCTATCGTATTAAATTTGACTGAATTTAGAATAGTTTGGTGTCGGTGATATAATTTCACCCCAAAAATTTTCTTTTCTAATAAAAATAAAAATCAAACTCGATGGGGGCATAGATAGATAAAACTAGATAAAAAGTATAAAAAGTGGGGCCCCAACTCTACGCCTCTGCAAAGTTTGTGCATTGATTTCAACAATATAACATTAATATATTCAAATGGGTATTTTCTACATATGCATTTTCAGAATGGGTAATTTATACATACCACTTAATATTTGGGTAGAAAGACATATTACCAGTAAGAATTAATATATACCTTACATCATATAAAAAGGACATCACCTCATGTAAATAAAAAATAAAACTTCACTTGAAAATTATGGAAAGTTTGAAGTTAACAAAATAAAATACCCCTTAATAAAATAGTGTTAATACCCAAAAGTAGCCATTTTAATAAGTGAAACATTTAAAATAGCCATTAATAAGAAAAAGGTATTATTATAGCCATTTTTTGCATTTCCTACCAAATATAACCTTTCATTTATTTTTCGAAATACATTATACATATGAAACGGTTATGATCCCTTAATTATAGGAAAAGGGAAAATCGACGTGCTATAACAGCCCCTTCTTTAGTTATGTTAACCGAAATTCATTTAACCGATTAATAAATGATAGCCATTAGATCTATTAAGATTAATGGACAAGATTGGTTCCTAGTTCACAAGTTGTAAAAAGGTTCTTATAATATCCAATATATATATATAATTATGGGATCAGTTTATGTCTTCAAATAGATAACCATCTTCTAGTTAAATCTTTGTACGTCAATATCGGTAAATGTAAACCCAATTTCTACACTTTTATTTATATGTTTATTTATTTATTTATTCTTTTTTATTTTATTAATCTCAACATTTTTTTTAGGGACACACTTGGGTCAGCCGGAGGCACCGTGCGGCCGGGCTAAAACAATGACACTTTTATTCATATAGATTGACACTTTTCTGTATAAAGATTGACACTTTTAAAAATTGTCATTTTATTCGTAAAATAATTTTGTTAAAGAATGACACTTTTATTCATATAGATTGACACTTTTCTGTATAAAAATTGGCACTTTGGGCCCGGCCGCACGGTGCCTCCGGCTGACACAAGTTTTTGTCTTTTTTTATTAGTGAGGAAGTCTGGTAGAACCATATATACGAGCACAATTTTATATGAAATGCTTAATTTGTTTTATATGAATGCTCATTTATATTTTTGCAATGTTTATTTTATATAAAATTATATTTTTTTTATAATCATGCTTATTTAGATATAAAATTATGCTTTTTAAAATCATGCTTATTATATTTTTAGAATCATGCTTATTTAGATATGAAATTATGCTTTTTAAAATCATGCTTATTATATTTTTAGAATCATGCTTATTTATATTTGTATACATGCTTTTTTATATCAGTTTACATGCTTTTTTATTAGTATAAAATTATGTTTTATTTCAAAGATGTTTATTTATATATGAAATTATATTTTTAGGAATCATGCTTAATATGTTTTACAATCATGCTTTTTTAATTTGTCGACATGTTTTTTTCAATGATACTAGTTTAGATATGAAATTATATTTTTTTTACCAATCGTGCTTATTTAGATATAAAATTATGCTTTTAACCAATTATGATTATGGGAGTATGTGTTACAAAAAATGCTTATTTAGATATAAAAAAAATCCATATTTTATCATTATAATAGTTATAAGAATTAATATATACCTTACGTCATATAAAAAGGACATCACCTCATGTAAATAAAAAATAAAACTTCACTTGAAAATTATGGAAAGTTTGAAATAGTGTTAATACCCAAAAGTAGCCATTTTAATAAGTGAAACATTTAAAATAGCCATTAATAAGAAAAAGGTATTATTATAGCCATTTTTTGCATTTCCTACCAAATATAACCTTTCATTTATTTTTCGAAATACATTATACATATGAAACGGTTATGATCCCTTAATTATAGGAAAAGGGAAAATCGACGTGCTATAACAGCCCCTTCTTTAGTTATGTTAACCGAAATTCATTTAACCGATTAATAAATGATAGCCATTAGATCTATTAAGATTAATGGACAAGATTGGTTCCTAGTTCACAAGTTGTAAAAAGGTTCTTATAATATCCAATCTATATATATATATATATATATATATATATAAACATAAAAATAAAAATAATTAAATAATACTCCCTCTGTCTCTTCTTATTAGCTACATTTGGGTTGGACACAAATAACAAAGAATGAGGGGATATGTAGCTATAATCAATTCTAAGGAGAGAGAGTTAATCGTAGCCAAGTATTATTTGCCATTTTAGAAAAAGTAACTAATAAATGGGACGGCCAAAAATAGCAAACGTAGCTAATGAAAGGGGACGGAGGGAATATATGGGTAATTCGCGAGTATTTTCACAGGTAATACCCGCAGATATTTTAGCAGGTATACGAGTTTCGTGGTATGGATAATAACTATCTATACATATACCCGCAAACTAAAAGAATAGTAATTCGTACATATCCCGTACCTGTGGATACCAAATACGCCTCAAACCAGCACCTATTAGATTCGAGTAACCACGGGTATGGGTACTCGAATTGTCATCCCTAAATTGTATCAAAGCATGAACTTAACGTTAAATCACACTCGCCTCTATAGATAAAGGTACATAAAAAAAAAGGATTAATTATTTTTTTTTTGAAAGGTGGTAATGTTAGTTAGAAACAATATATTGAATTTCTTTTGTTATCTCTTTCTTTCTATGATAATTTTTTATTTTCTTTTGGCCCATGTTAGATTTGAAACAACCTATTTTGTCCGGTACCTAGAAGACCATAGTAAGAATCTTCTTAGCAACATGTCATAAATTATTCGGAAAATAGCCTAAAGAATTCAAATAAAATAATGGAATAAGACAATTGGGATTCTCTACACCTATTTTGGTATTTTAATTGTGTACCAAATTTTAATTTCAACTAGTTTTTTATATTTTTATTCAATAATTTTAATTTATAATGATTTAGTTTAATTTTATAATTATTTTCTATGGCTCACTCATCCAAATTAAGGTTTATAATTATTTTTTAGCATTTAATTTCAATTTTATTAGCTAAAATAGAGTTGGTAAATCCAAAATTAGGGTATATTATTTTTAAAAATTCTATTTTTTTTAGTTATAAATGTTTAATATGATTTAGTGTAATATAACAATTTTTTTATTTTTATAAAAAACATTATAAAACTAATAAATTTTAATATTTGGTATATAATTGAAACACAATAGTTGGCATAGAGGATACTATTCGGGAATAAGGTTGTTGCATTAGCAAATCTGTTACTGCATATGCATAAATATAAACATCAATTCCGAACTCATCTCTAGCAAACACGACAATCAGAAATTTCTTTCATATATCCGCTTCTTCTTTTTCCTTATTTCTTTGCCTAAAAGAAATCAGAGATGGCAGGTGCTTACACATCTCTACTTTCTCTCACAAACACCATAGATCTGATCCAGAACCACTCCCGCCATTCCTTTTCATTTGACAAAAACCAGATCGGTTCTTTACAAGAAGAGGTTAGTTTTCTCCTAGAATTTATCGAGAGCTATTACTCTCATGGAAATAGAAGAAGAAGCAAAGGCGTAGAAGATTTGGAGATGCAAATCGTATTTGCAGGTTGGTTAATTGAACACAAGCTCGAGTATCTCGCCTTCGATCAAATCCTTGCCGGATCCACTCTTGCTCGAGCTAAAGATCGCGGCAAGAAAAGCTCGAGCTTCTTCCACAATTTTCAGACAAAAGTGAAAGCTGTGAAGGAAAATGTTATGAAAGTTCCAGAGAAAATACGATCGATATTCGACGCACACTACCGGAGGGATCTGTATCTGAGTAACGAAGAAAGCGAGAGCTACTCGTACGATCTGGAGTACAGTTTAGAGAAACACATGTATTCAATCAGGAATAAGATCCAAAAGCATATAGAGGAAAGCGTAGTCGAAGACGAGCAGCACACAGGTTTCATGACTGCTGCTGCTACTGTAGTAGTAGTAGGATTTGATGACTACTCCATCCAACTTTGGGATTCTCTCACTGGACAACAGTCCGGTCGAGAAATCTTCTGAGTCGTTGGCATGGGCGGTTCAGGTAAGACTACTCTTGCCAGAACTATTTTTCACATCAATTCATCGTCGAACACTTTGATATTCGTGCTTGGGCTACCATCTGGTAGAAGATATTTGGTTGTGTTAGACGATATGTGGAGTGGCGAAGTGTGGGATAGGATAAGGTCCTTCTTCCCCGATTATGAGAATGGTAGTATAATATTAGTAACTACTAGGCTGTCGAACGTCGCTAGTTATTTCACCAATTCCTCCTTGAAGATGGAACTCTTAGATGAGGACACTAGTTGGGAGCTGTTTTGTGCAAAGGTGTTCGGAAAAGGAGAGAATTGTCCTCTTACGTCCATCTGCCTCCATCAATGTCCCTACATTGGAATTTGCAGACGTTAATCATTCAAGGAATCTTCTATGTGAGAATTCTGGCCCCGGCTGAGATTTGAGAGATGCCACAGCTCAGACATGTCGATGTTGATGATATGATCCGTCTCCCAGATCCACCTCCGAGCAGACGAGACGATGACTCTGTTGTTATGCGAAATCTGTCCATGCTTAGGGTTGTGGAGGATTTCAAGATGGGGGTTGTCGTTGAGGTGTGCAAAAGAATCCCAATCATTAGAGAGTTGTATATATATTACTCTCTCGAGACGAGCAGCGGCTCAAGCTCAAGCTCAGAGTATTATTGTCAGCAGAATCTTGATCGTTTCAGGAAACTGAAATGTTTGAGCTTGGAATTTGATGGAGAGTCCAATTGGTGTGATTTTGCGAGGAAATTGGCGTTCCCGCGTTCGCTCAAGGAGTTGAGCTTACTAAGCTCGGGGCTTTTTTGGGCATTGATTGGTTCATTGCCAAATCTTGTAGTTCTCAATATGTACCGTGTGAATTCGGTGAAAGGGAATGAGTGGGGAGTTCCTTGGCCTGAAATCCTTGACAATCTACGGATGTGAGGATTTGGATGTTGGAAAACGGATAAGACTCGCTTTCCAGTTTTGGAGACTCTTTCTCTTGGATGTGCGTATAAACTAGGTGAGTTCCCATCTGGATAATTGCAGTGTGTCCGCAGCCGTTTCGGCAATGAGAATGGCGGTGGAACAAGAGGAGCTCGGGAATGAGGACCTTCGACTTGAAATAGAGTTCAAGGATGAGGAAGAACTGGAGAGCGTCAAGGAAATGGCGGAGGAACAGGGTATAGAGAGCAACAACGTTTACCTTATGATATGTTCTGTTTCATACTAGTCTCGTACCCGTGCGACGCACGAGATGATTATATATATTTTTTTTTTTGTAACTTTGTATCTTATATAAATACTACTAATACAGTACATCACCCATTAAGGTGAATTCTATAAACATCTTACATCTAGGTATGGTGGTCCTGTCTCCGACTTGTTTAGCACTTCTATGATGCTTCTTTAGATACATTCGCATTCAATTAATAATTATTTAATATACTTGATAACTTGTTAAGAAGCAGTTAAGTTACGCGGCTTTATTCATAAAATTTTATCGAAAAATTCTAGAAAAACAAAAAGTTGACTTTGTTCACGTACAATACAAGCAAGCAAGCCCTTCAACAAATATGAATCAAATCTACAAACTTTGTACAACAAAACTTAACTAATCCCTATTTTGATTCAAGAAACAAAAAGATTCTTCTATTCTACTGTATGTACACCCAAAAAATTCCGACAAATTTAAGGATTCTCACTTCAAAACATTCTCTGTAACATAACCAACAGCCTGACTGCAGTTATTCAAGAAATCTAAAAAAATCTTTCCAACCATCTCTGTGAATGCGTCCAGCACTTCTGGAATATCTTTCAATGCATCTTCGAGGGAAGTTTTCGATTTCTCTAACAATCCAGCCATGGCAGCAGCCAGTCCAGATGAAGAACTGAACAATCCTTCCTTAACAAAACCAAAGAGAGAAGACAAAACAGAGGTGATCGCATCAACTATGAGATCCATCAAGAACTCTATACCCTTGGTGATCAAGTCCTTGATTTGATCTAGGATTCGCTGGCTTCCCTCGCCGGGGATTTTAACGAGCTGGATAACCTGAACGAGCACGTGGGCAGCTGCGGTGAAGACGAGGCGCGTTAGGAGGCTGGAGAGGGAGGCGAGGAGAGAGAAGATGAGCTTGAGGAGGAAGACAGCCATTGATAGAGGGAGGGAGTTGAAACTCTTGCAAAGTAACTAATGTTTTTTCTTGATCATGAGATAGATATAATATATGGTTTCAGCGTTGAAATTTGGTTTTAGTCTTTTAATTGATATTTACGTGTGGAGTATTTTAGAGGAGTAGCTGTTGTCCCCACATTATAACAATTCAAAGTCTTCAAGGAAACTAACTAACGATAGGTATCCATATACTAGTATATCAGGTATCAAATATGAGTATCAAATCAAATCATGTTTTTTTTTTATAATAAAAGTTAACTAATAATAATAATAATAATAATAATAATAATAATAATAATTATTATTATTATAAGTTAATTTTGTACTTTATTTCTTCTTTCTTTTATCTTCTTTTTTCTTCATATGTTCTTTTTTTTTGTTCCAAACTTACAATTCTTAACTAAAAACAATCCAAGACATTAACAAATCCATAAAAATAATAGTAAGTTATGCAAAAGCTACAAATAATTTACACTATTAAAATGACTTGCAATCGCAAGCAAAAAAACTATTTTCATCACATTTGGAAAAAACATGTCAAATCAATTTTCTTCTTTTAGCTACTCTTTCCCATTTACTGCAATAATAATTACGCAAAAAAAAAAAATCAATTAATGTAGCATCATCCCAACAAGAAATCCCAAAACACCTATTTGCTTGAAAATAAAATTTCAGCCTTAGTACGTTAAACAATTTGCAAAACGAAGGGAAATATGATTCGCAAATTTAAATGTACAGTTTCAAATTGAGGGAAAATAAAATTGAAACAAGAGAAGAAGAAAAACCTCAAATTTCCACTTAAAAAAAAAGTTTTTTTTTTTTTAATATGATGAGCGACAAATCGTGAAGTTCTTGAAAAAATTGGAGCAACATCGAAGAAATTGGGAGAGGAGAAGCAAAAAAGAAATATAAAGTTTCTGTGAAGAAAGAGTGATACCGGTGGTGAAAATAGTATATCCAGGAATGTTAAAAGTGGGAAATGAGTATATCAAAGATATCAATTGAATTTTCATATACTGATATACCAAACACATGGTATGGGTATGAGCCATTTTAATACCCATACCTGATATACGTATATGGATACCAAACGGACCTTAAATATTTGAAGCTGATTATTAATGACTAGCAGAAAACTATGCTTTTTGTAAAATAGTACAATATATATACCAGATTCTAGAAGTCGGATAATCTCCCTTCTGTGTAAAACCAGAGAAAAAAAGTAAGCTATGAACCTATTTTAAACATCATCTGTATAAACATATCTGCATAAGTACGAAGAAGAAAACTTATAAATATATATATATATACACTGTTCAAGGAGAAAATATATACATCTCCATATCTACTACGGCTGCAAATCTTTACCAGCAGAAAACGAGAAATTATATCTACACAATAAGAAAAGGCCTAAAAATGAGTACGAATCATGCTGCAGATATAGACATACTCAGTTTTCCTCAAGCATGTACACATCACTCACAAACTTTTCTGCATTCCACAAAAAGGAGCCAAAGGCAACAGCTTCGAGTATAAATCTCTTCAGAGACGCGAATGAGGTAGTAAGCACGTCATCTTTTTCAAGCACCTCGTCTCCGAAGAGTGCAGAGCTGTGTCTCTCGAGAAGGTTCACTGCCTCCTTAGACTTCGGCTTTGCACACATCTGGATGTAAAATCTCAAACTTACAGGTTTGTTCTTCAAAATATATGAAACTACACTTTCTGGTGCAGATCTTGGGCTACTAACATGGCCATAGGCGATATAGTTAGCTCCCGCAGTAAAAATCTCTGAAATCAGAGGTTGGCCTTGCGAAGAAAGGCTATACTTGGAGTTGCTGAGGTCTAGACTTTGTTCGAGTTGATATCTCAAGGAAGCAGTTTTCAAGAAGTAGCCATACAAGATGGAAGCAGTATACATTTCACAGAGTCGAAGCCTTTGTACTTTAGTCGCGGCCCAACTTTCTGTAACGTTGGAATTTGTACTACATCCAACGAAAGCAGTAAGATGTTCCCTCACCATTTGCAGAACTTCAGCACTATGGATGGACTCGAGTTCCCAATCCTTTGATGGCCAAATCTCTAGCCTACCATGGTAGGCACATTTGGAAAGTTTTGGCACTAAATTGACTCCCATCTCAGAGAATTTGTAGAAAATGAGCATATACATGATATCTTCAAGGGCCTTACAGTTACGTGCGCACACCATCTTGAGCACCTTACCGTTACGTGCGCACACCATCTTGAGCACCTTACCGTTACGTGCGCACACCCCACTGACGTCTCAGAAGGGCCGATTGTTCAGTTAAAACATATGAGCTTTGAAAACTTATAAGAAAATAAAGCTCACTCTTTAGATGTGTTCATGCAAGCAAGCAAGTAGCAATCAACTCCGGCTTCCCTTGTCGCCTTGTCCTAGTAGCTAGCAACCTATTCACATATATCACATTAATGCTAGCTCATAAACATATACACTCTTGTACTTACTTAACCTTTTATACTTAGCTTCTAGCTTATCTTAACTTAGCTCATTATCTTCATACTCTTATACTTGTACTTAATCTACATTTAGTATTTCTTAGTAACTTAATCTTTCTCTTATAACTCTTATCTTATCTCACACGTAGTTCTTAACCTTCACCACTTAAAGTGTGTGTGAGAATGAATGCAGGGGATTAAGCAACCTTGAGGATCAATATCAAGTTTGAAGTACAATGAATTAGCTCAAGAGTGAATGTAACTTGAGTACTTGAATTGAACTTAGGCAGAATTTCCACGCTTGAAAGAATTGGCTATTTCTTGAGCATTTGAATACCAATGAAGGTGTAAGACACATGAATAGAATGCTAAGGGGATAAGCTTTCATGTGATATCAATTGCAGGTTCTAGAAATGAACACACTATGAGCTATAGATTAATCTTTGCCACTGTTTCAACAAGAATGGAATCACGGTGACACTTCGGAGAAAGACTTAATTCTCACAATTGGCTAGGTGAAATATGGCATAATTATAGATTTGAGAAGTTAACATATAAGGCTATAACATGTTTAAATTTCAGGAAATGTGCACGTAGGGATTCAGAGATATTAATTCATCATTGAGGTACTTAAAATCTGGAAACCGGAAATTAGCGAGTTCAAGACATTAACTTTGAGCTAAGATAACTCACTCGGTATTTAATGGTTCGGGGTGCCCTTTATACCATTAGAAAGGTGAGAAAACTTAGAATAACTTTCATGTTTAACTTTTGTGGAGATAAGCAAGGGATCATGGTGAAAATCTTGGATCAAGTTCGAAGCTATTATAGATTTTTCAGAATTTCCAGAATGGACATATCAACTTCAAATCCTCATTGTGAGCTCATACAAACTTGGATGAAGGCGTGTAGTATATCAATAGAAACCTGAGATCATATACTTCATCATAGAAAAAAAAATTAAGCCAATATTGGTCACGAATTTCTCGGAATCGAGCTCACAAGAACATGGATAAAATCTAGAATTTCACACATTGATCCTCTTTGAAATCTATCAACATAAACATCATCCTACGAGCATTATACCCATGAAATAAGGCTGGAATCATCAAGAAACAATCGAGGACATAAATATCTCGAAGGTATAGAGGTCGTTCATGAAGAAATTGATGATTTTACCGATTGATTTTTAAGATTCACACATTATTTTATTCGTAAGTTCACAAGGAGTCCGATTATGAAGGAATCATGATCATTCTTAAACTTTGGTTCAAAGGCCGAATCAAATTCATGGATTATCTTGTTCGAATCAACATCTATTAGCTGGATTTAGGTTCATTACATCAAGAGATAGTGAAATGATCGAACACTTCCAAAGTCGCCGACTTCCGAAGCTTGCATGAGCTAGATGCCGTCGTCTAATGATGAATCCGAGGCCGGAAATGAGCTCAGGGGGTCGGAAAGCGTGGGAGGGAGAAATTTGGTGGCGGTCGGAGGAGTTCTCCGGTCGCCGGAGGTGATTTCCGGCGGGTGGCGCTCGGCGGCTGGAGGTGGAGGATTGGCCGGAATTTTAGAGAGATGTTGGAGCCTCTCTCTCTAGGTTTGAAGTGGGGAGGTGTAAATGAAGACCATGTTGACTATTTTGCTATTTATATTTAGTTCTATCCCTCTCTTTATGTGACACTTGTGCACAAGTGTATTTTCCTCCCATTATTTTTATTACTTGGTGATCACTCATACACTATTATCTCATTCAATGTATTTAATATTGATCCTAATAATGTATAGAAATATATATGGTGTCCCATTAATTGATCACCATTCACATACAAGTGATTCTTGATCACTTCGTTACATAAATCACACTTCATGTTTAATCACATAACAATCAATCATTTAATCACACAACAATCAATCATGTAACCACATAATCATATCATTGAGCTTGTAAACATATAATTCATCTTAATCGTGTCATCATACTTTGCTCTATACTCGTGCTTCTCGAATAGCACCTTCACTATTCTCCTTATTTACTAGACTACTACCGTAGTCGAAAATAATTCTTAATTACTTAGTAGCTCTTCGAAGCTCACTTATCTTGTTCGTTAGCCATTGCTAGTCATGTTAGAGCTCTAAATCTTCTCCGAATCGTATCATAAGGTTGTTAGATACTTCTCGTGTCCGGTAACACTATTTAATAAAGTCCAGAGCTCATATATAATACTTAGCTAATTAAATAGTATTATATCATTAATTAGCTCGAAATTTATTAAATAGTATTATATCTTTAATCGATTTTTCTAGAACAGATTTTTTAGGGCTGTTACAACACTACCCCCTTAGAAAGAATTTCGTCTCAAAATTCATACCCTCTAAATTCACGGGGTAGGTTTCCTACTTATCTCTCCAGATTTCCTTGTAGTTCTTCTTGGCACCCTTGTGCCTCTTATCGTCGTTCGTTCAGCGGGTGCGTCTGGGCCCTAGTCGCGTTTGGCGTAATTATCTTTGTTATCCTAGAACATATTCCCGTTCTTCATTCTTCACATCTTGCTCATATTCATTTGCACATGGCATTTAACGCGTGAGATCGTAATCATTCATTCTTATTTCATAACGGTCGCGCCGGAAGTTAGTGGCAACCTTAAAGAACTAAACTTATCCTTTCAAGAACATTCATGCCGCTCTATACGTCGTAATCGTAAACATTCTATTATGCTTGCTTAACATCGCATGTCGTGGAGTTTCTAAAACCCTTGTTTTCATGACAGCCTTAACTTTGATTTATTCTTGCCGTCGTTCACTCTTTGGCTAATCATCTTACTTTTCTAATCGTGTGGCCGCTCCACCTTAGACTTGAGTCCTTCCGTAGTTGACATTAAGTCAATCCCCTCATGTTGTCATCAACATCGTATCGAATTCACAATCTAGCGTTATGCTAGAATCGATCGTTTTCTTGCTGCTATTAACACTATGCGATTCGCGATCTAAATTCTACGTCGTGATGCTACCAGCCATTTCTTCGTAGCGATGGACATTCTTCTTAGGCACGTATGGTTGAGATGAACCTTAACAATAATACTATCGCTTAATGTGATCATAAAATTCCTACACTTCTAATCGCTTGCCTCACATTTTATTTGAGATGAGCCACAGCGGAACTTTGTGCAGCGTGTTGATCTGGAACGGTGGCGCCGAGGAGGCCAGCGGCGGGCAGTGAACCAGAGGAGAGGACGGCGATGAGCGGTGGTGGAGGAACCGATGGTGAAGAAAGGGGGGGGGGGGGGGGAGAGAGTGAATTTGCGGTGACCACCAGCTCGGGTGCCAGAGGATGCCGAGGAAGAGGTTTGCGATGGCGGGAGCCAAGGCGGCGGCCGGAGGTGTGGCAGCAGGGGAGGAGGCCAAAATGGAGAGGAACTGCAGATAGAGAGATTTGGGAACAAGAGAGAATTAGGAATTTAGGGTTTTAGAAATGAATATGAAAAGCTGAAACAAACTTTTAATATCTGAAATTCAAATTTGTATTGGGAGGGTATTTTGGTCCCAAAAATCAAAAGAAGGACATTATTTGTGTTAGTTATGTTGGTGGACATTATTTGAGTTTCACTACTTAAATGGTCATATTCATGCATTACCACTTTTTACTATATCCCTAATTCCACATATTCTCATTTTAATACTTGTGTTAGAGTCATTATTGATAGTGATGAACTAATTTATTAATGAAAAATGGGGAATTTGTACATGAACATTTGACCAGATTTATAACATGTGAGGAAGGTTTATAAGATGCGTATGAGTGTGATGAAGACCCTTTTCAAAAAGTTTGAATTAAATTCAGAGTTTAAGTGCTTGCAGTTGCAAATTCTGTGCGTCTTTCTTCCGGAATGGTATCCTCTATACCCACTTTCATGTTCCAACCATGTACCACATATTAATTTTTATTAGTTTTATAATGTTTATAAAAATAAAAATTGATATATCATATTAAATCATAATAAAAATTTATAAATGAAAAAATAATTTTTTTTTTAAATAAATACCCTAATTTTAGATTTATCAATCCTATTTTAGCTAAAAAAATTGAAATTAAATGCTAAAAAATAATTATAAACCCTAAATTGGATGAGTGAACCCTAGAAAATAATTATAAAATTAAACTAAACATTATAAATTAAAATTGTTGAATAAAAATGTATAAAACTAGTAGAAATTAAAATCCGATACACGATTGGAATACCAAAATGGGTGTAGAGGATCTCAAGTCCTTTCTTCCTTTTCTACACAAGATCATAAATTAAAGATACATCTTCCTAGTAAATGAAACAAGAGAAATAGATCATAAATTAATGATAAACCTTCCAAATGAACGAAACAAGAGAAACATATACGAATTCATTTCTAACATTTCGAATCATAGTCATAAAAAAAGCACACTCCCTTAGCTTCCGAAACTAATGCAGGCATAGTTAGTTTACAAACATCATTTGCAACGGACCCTCCAGCTCTAACTAGTCAGATAATTATCTGTTGGAAAATTGAGTGCCAAATTTCATGGACATTAATTAAGTACTACATCTATACTCTATGAATCTAAATAGAAGACAACACAATCTTAGTACAAGCTAGCGGTTTCTTCAACCCACGACTCTCCATCATTCTTCTCGTCTTCGAAGCCTCGTCCAACATACCTGCATCAGCATAGATTTGCGATAACAAAACATAATGACGAGTCTCGGGGGTCTAACTATAGAAAGGAAGTTGCAGCTATTTTTGCCACCTTCACATCCCCTTGCATCTTACATGCTACAGAAATTGGAGCACCAAATTTCCTTTTTGAATGTAGAAATCTTTCCTCTGAGTCGAGAAAGAGGTTCCATTGTTTTGGAGAAATAATTTGATGAGAGAAAGCAAGCTTCCATGGTGATCTAAAGTCTATCTTTTCACTAGATATGATGTATAATTTGCATGCAGAAAAGGGCAATGCTTTATTTTATAATGGATAGCTCAAAAAATAAAATAAAAAAGGATAAGAGGAAATATTGGAATGGGGAATGGATTGAGATTCAATTTACACCACAAATTGCTTCAAGGCCCATACTCTTTCTTTGTTTTTTTTTCAAGTTATGTCAAGGCTGAGTAGACTACAAGGCAACAAGTGATTGATCCAAAAAAAACTTATAGTGATAGTCAAGTCTTTTGTAGAATATATGTATGTGGATGGATTTTAACCAATTCCTTTGAACATTTTACTCTTAAAAGTGCATTAAAGTGGTGGGGATTGAAGGACCCATCCCTTGATGAAAAAGCACCCAAGAAATCTTGACAAGGAGAATTTCATTACAACCCTACATCACACGTGGCGACACGGGATTGGTGCATTGGATTTTCTCACATGTAAAAAATGGGAATTAAAGAGGAGGAATGGACTTTTGGGTGCTCACAAAAGTTCTTGCAACTCAAATTTGTATGAGAAAGAGTTGATCATGTTCCACTTTTCTAGTTGTGGCTATGATCAAGAATTTTGCCTATGGTGATCCAGAAATACCAGTAAAAATGCAGAAGGTATTTAGTATCTTAAAAAATAGGAGGAGAAGACTATTTCACGAATACAGCAAATCTACAAGGCTACAAACATATCATCTATCTTTACAACGTCCAAACTCCCAACTCATTCATGCCAAATTCAACATTCAATAAGTAGACTGCATGATCTTCAAGGATGGAAACTGTATATAAAATTCATCTCATGATCATCAAAAGCAACTTCATGGCATATACTGTTCATACTTCTTGGAATTCAACCAGATTCCTAAGTTGGAGCATAAGCAACTTTCCTAAGATGCTGAGTTAGTCCATGTACTATCTGATTTAGGATGACTAGTATCCATAACTGTGAATTCATGGTACTCCCCATCTAATTCTACAGAGCTAGCCCCGGAGTTCGTTTTGCTCGCTGTTTTCCACATCTTCAATCTTGCATTCGCGGCATTTTCCCAATCTCCAGCAGCAGCGTAAACATTTGGTAACGTTGAGTATTTTCCTGCGTTGATTGGATCTAATTTCACCAACTGTTCATGAACTTCCTCGGCTAATTCCAGAGCATTACATTCGACAAGCCACTAAAAGGGAGTACCAGATCACAACATTTGGTTCAAAGGGCATGCTGTTTAGAAGCCTAAAAGCTTCATCGGGTCGCCCCCCACGCCCCAAAAGGTCGATCATGCAAATATAGTGCTTGATCTGAGGGGTGATGTTGTAATTACTCTCCATGCTGTAGAAGTATCGGATCCCATCCTCGAGTAGACCAGCATGACTGCACGCAGAGAGAACACCAAGGAATGTTACAGGATCCGGTGTGACCCTTTCTAGTCTCATACTTTCGAAGAGATGGAGAGCTTTCATCCCATGGCCGTGCATGGCTAGACCGTGGATCATCGTGTTCCAAGAAACTAAATCTTTCTGTTCCATCTCGTTGAAACATATCTGTGCCTCGTTCAATCTCCAACACTTGCAATACATGTCGATCAACGCATTATTAATCGAGGTGCTAGAATTGTACCTACTTCTGATGATAGTCTTGTGGATTCTCTTCCCTAAACTCAGCAAACGAGACTTTGCGCTTGCAGATAAGATACTAAGGAAGCTCAAGTCGTCTAGCTTCAAGTTCTGCTTCTCCATTTGATCGTAGAGAAAGAGAGCATCTTCAGCAAGTCCCCTCTCTGCATAGCTGGAGATCATAATAGTCCATGTGACCAAGTCCTTCACGGGCATCTTATCAAATAAAACCTCAGCCATTTCAATGTCGCCCGTTCTTGCATAGCCCGAAATCACAATCGACCACGCCACAACGTCCCTCGACGGCATCTTCTCGAAAACCTTTAACGCAGTGCTCATCTCTCCAGCCTTGACGTAGCCATGGAGAATGGCGTTCCAGCTCACCTTGTCTCTCTGAGGCATTTCGTCGAACAGTTGCTTCGCCTCCTTTAACTGGCCCGCCTTAGCCAGCCCAGTAACCATCGAGTTATACGTAACTAAATTCTTCTCCTCCATCACATTAAAGAGAGACTTGGCTGCTTCGACGCCCACCAATCCGTACTTGGAGTAGGCCTCGATCAACGAATTGGGCATGAACAGATCCGAGTAAAGATTGAACTTTTCCACGTAGGCATGAATTATCTTGACGAATCTCATCTCGGAATGAGCCTTGAGGAGGTAGAGATAAGTGTAACTATCCGGAACAATGCCCGAAGCTTGCATTCGATAGAAAACTTCAAACGCTTTTTTCGGGCTCGGAATTTCTGATGTACGCCTTAATCAAGTTGTTGCAGAGATGAGCGTTTGGGTTAGGAATTTGATCGAACACGTTGAGCGCGGACCCCATTTGGCCGCACAGCGACAGCGCTGTGATGAGCTTGGGCGCGACTAGAAGGTCTCTGTGAAGATTGGACTTGTATATGTACGCGTGGAGCTGTTCGAGCTCGTTGAGGTCGGTGCATCTATGGAGGTCCGACAGCCTCTGCTCGAAGAGCCTCCGCCGGGACAGCAGCGTCGGAGCTCCAACCGCCAACGAAATCTGCATTTTCGGGTGGCGATGGAAACCGGCGCGGCCGTGGAGTGTTTATGGCTGCTGTGGAGTTCAGGCGTAGATTGAGGATAAGAAGTAGGGTTTTTCTTTTTCCTTTTTGGAATTTTTTTTTTTTTTTTTTTCCCTTAAATATTTTCTTTTTCTTTACGGTGGACATTTTTAATTCCATTTCCTTGCATTTGGTGTTGCAAATTTGAAATAGGTAACATGATTAATATTAGTGGTAATATAGTCACAGTAACACTCCAATGTCTACCGTGGGCATACTTAATATACTCACGGATGACGTAGTATTATTTTAAATATATACCATAAAAACTAAGTCTTACAAAAAAAATTAAACCCTAAAAAAAAAAAAAAAAAGTCCCGAATTGAAAATGATTAACGACGTGACATTGCCACATAAGCGGTTGACACATTAAGTGTAGCCCACCATGGGTAAGGGAGCGTTTATGATATAGTGATATACCTAGAAAAGATAAGGAATATCATAATATACCTAGAATTTAAAAAAAAATCAAAATATACCTAAATTTTTTAGAATGGGACTAAATTAACCCCAAGTGTGTTATGTCTCTCTCTTCTTATCTCCATTTTTTCTTCTCCTTCGCCGCCGCATCAGAGATCGGTACCTCAGGCCCGGATTTGACTCAAGACCCAAGAGGCCTGTGCCAAGGGTCCCCAAATTTTGGGGGCCTAATATATTTTATTTTTCAGTTAAATATATTCAAGTTCAACACTTGGTGTAGTTGGTTTCCGGTATGGCTTTAAATCTCTTTACTCTCTTTAGGTCAAGAGTTCAATTCTCATTAGCCACATTTTTCTATTTTTTTTTATTTTACTTTGCACTAATCTCATTTTTTTTTTACATTTCTTTCATTTTTGTTACTTTCATATACTTTTTATTATTTTACTTTGAACTAATCACATTTTTTATTTGTTTCTTCTTTTTTTTTCTTTTTTTCTTTTTTACATTTCTTTCATTTTTGTTCCTTTTATATAATCCTTATGTGTATTTCTTTATTTCTTTCAATTGTAACTAATCACATTTCTTTCAAAATAAAATTCTTTCATCTGCTCCTTCTGTATTTTTGTTTCTTTTTATTATTTAATAATCACATTTTATCATTTTTTTTATCCCTTTCGTTTTAAAAATTGCTAGTAATAAAAAAAGCGCATAATGGATCCGGTCAATGTATAACTTCTATTTTTTTAATTTTGTATATTTTAATCATTTTTAAATTATATACTATAATAATTTTATTTTTATCATTATAAATTAGAACCAACTGAAGTAAATTCTTGTCTTTGTCACTGCTCGTAAGCATATGTTTGAGGCTCAAAAGAGGGAAAGAAATAAAAAGATGACCAAGTAATTTCAAGTCAAGCATGAGATATTGATAAATATTTTAAGCTCAGTCGCAAAAAAGAATCACGTGAAAATGAAATTTTAACAGAGCATCAAATTGAAGAGGATGAATTTTTTCGCCTATGAAGGGCCCTGTTTATTATTTTTGCCTAGGGCCACACGAAGCACAGGACCGGCCCTGTCGGTACCGACAAGAAACGAGCTTAGCCCACCTCCGCTCTTGAGGAGCCGCCCTCCGTCCAGTACCTCCGACTAGGGATAGGAAAAAATACCGAAATACCGACGATACCGTATCGAAAAAAACCGAAAATGTCAAAACCACCGGAATAACGAATTTTCACTGTACCGAGTGATTTCGGTACGGCACCAGTATCCAAAGTCATGATACTGCGGTATTACCGGGAAATACCGATACCGCGGTATTACCGGTAATGCCGAACAATACTGATACCGATATAATACCGATACCGCAACAATACCGTTAAATACCGATATTTTGCCGAATATTTTATATATTTTTATTTATAATATTTTTATATTTGACTAAATTCGAATTTTAAATAAAACCTTAATAAAATTTTAATACCATTTAATAATATACAAGATGGTATATCAGAAAGATGCTATAAATATATTATAAGTAATTTTTTTTTATTTTAATCTTTTAATGATTATAATACATAAACTAACAAAGAAAATAATTGTATTATACTAGTATAATGTAATAGTGTTGCGAAATTAATTACACTTGTTAAATATGTAGTAGTATATAATATTTCATAATTCATACAAACTTTTATACTATTGTAATTTCAAAATCAATATATATATATATAAAGATTATAATACCATGTTAATCGTTGACACATTGAGAATTAATGAATTATGACTCTATGAAATTCGAAATTATTTATGATAACACTAAAATAATTTATGAATTATGATCACGCTAATATAAATATATAATACTATGAAATTCGAAATGATTTATGATCACGATAAAAGAATTTATGATCATGCTAATGCTTGCAAAAATAAAATATTATGAATAATTTAATATAATTTGGTATATATCTTAAGAAAAAACTATTTATTTCTTTTATGAGATATATATCAATAAACATGATATATATAATTGTATTTAAGTAAGATTTCTCAAAGATTTGGCATAACTACGTCAATTGTTGACTATTGAGCATTAATGAACTATGACTCTATGAGATTCAAAAAGAATAAATGATTTATGATCATGCTAATGCTAATGCTCGCAAAAATAAAAAATTATGAATAATTTAATATAATTTGGTAAACATTTTAAGAAAAAACTTTTTATTTCTAACAAAGTATATATCAACAAACACGATAATTATATTTAAGTAATATTTCTCAAGATTTGGCATAACTACATCAATCGTCGATACATTGATAACTAATGAACTATGACTCTATAAAATAAAATATTATGAATAATTTAATATAATTTGGTAAATATCTTAAGAAAAAATTCCTTATTTCTAACAAAGTATATATCAACAAACATGATAATTGTATTTAAGTAATATTTTTCAAGATTTGGCATAACTACGTCAGTCGTCGACACATAGAGAGCTAATGAACTATGACTCTATAAAATAAAATATTATGAATAATTCGCAATCATTGTCATAAAATAAAATTAATAAAATCACAAATTAATTTGTAGTGAGCACTAAATAATTAACCCTTCTCATAGAAAACTCAATTATAAAAGAACTTTTTTAAAGTGTTATTTAAAAAAAAAATCAAATTAAAAGAAATAATGAACAAACAAATTAAAAGAAATAATGTAATAAATAGAGTCAATAGAACATTTTTCACTCATGTGATAGGGGCCTTTCCCCTCATCTAATGATGTACTAGTCAATTTTCTTCACTTGGTAGTTGCTTTTTTTTTTTTTTTTTTTTTTTTTTTCCAATTCTTTCATTTATATGGTCTTGAAGAATTAGAATAAACAGCCTAAACTATATTGAAAGTCTTGAACTATTATATAATATTCAATTTTTCATGGCAATATCATGACTAGTTCCCTTCTTCACTTTTTTCACTAGTTCCGTAGGGAAAAGTTCAGACTCAATGAGAAGGTTGAATTACAGGCATGCATACAAATGATGATCTTGGATGTTGGATGCAAACTACATCTTTATCCACTTTGCATATAATGATACTTCGATGTGCAAATCAACTATTGACATTAGAATATTG
The DNA here is from genome assembly GCA_001642375.2 of Mentha longifolia. Lineage (NCBI taxonomy): Eukaryota > Viridiplantae > Streptophyta > Magnoliopsida > Lamiales > Lamiaceae > Mentha > Mentha longifolia. Next base: position 13,858,135 of record CM038115.1, on the reverse strand, counting down.
GATGTAATAAAATTTATATGTTGATTAGAAAAGAAAAAAGAAAAGTTTCACAAATTCAAGACTAGCTAGAATAAGTTAATAGTAGTTGTTTTCTTTTCACCAGGGGTTGAAGAATCAAGAGATGATGAACATGCAACTTTGCAAGCGTAATTGCAAAAATTCCAAAATGGAGCAGAGAGTGTGACTTCATTATTCAAGACTTTCTCTAGCTAATTATCCAAATGTTAAATTACTTAATTGTTGGACTTTGCATGCATGGACATTTGATTGTTGTTGGATTTTTTGTTGTTGTTGTTGGATTATGTTGTTTGTCTTTCTTGTTGACTTTGTAATTTGTATGTTTCAGAGGACTGTTAAAGTGTTCATGCTTCTTTAATTTTGCATTTTATTAGTAATTATTTAGTAGGTAGATCAACATGCATGAAAAAAATTAAATATGAATTTTCGGTATTTCGGTATTACCGTTCGGATTCGGTATTACCGAATCATCGGCACGGCATCGGTATCCATTTCGACCAATGCCTAATTTTCGGTATACCATTTCGACCAATGCCGAATTTCACGTGTTTAGCATATATTATATTCTTTTCGTGTATGATATTGAAGATTATTATTTGATATTTTCAATTCAGCATTATTTTATTTATAAAATAAAATAAAACAATTGTCTAACTCTAGCAATTTATAATTCATATTCATTTCAAATCAATTGTTTTTTATTAGTCTATTTAATCTAATTCAATAATACAATTATGGATCTTAATCCTACGTAGAATTTTTTATTTTTTTGTTATTATTTTCCTAAATTTTCATAATTGCACCTTATTAAACAATTACATTGATTAGTTATAAGTCTTCATCAATATTTTCCTAAATTCTCATAATTGCACCTTATTAAACAATTGCATCGATTGGTTATAAGACTTCATTAATAGAGAACACTTATAAAAAGAAATATCATATTCCATATCCTCCGATTTCAGTTCAAAAGTAATTTAATTTGTTTTTGTAAAAAACTTTTTTACAAATATAATTGAAATTCATGCCTTAAAACTAGGGCTGCAAACGAGTCGAGCTACTCGTGAGCTATTCGGAGTTCGGCTCGATAAAAGTTCGTTCAAGATCGTTTAGTGAAGCTCGTCAATTAAATGAGCTGAGCTTGAGCATGAGAGTATTCGGCTCGTTAGCTCGTGAACGTGTTCGTTAACTGATTTAGTATGAAAATATAAGATTATTAGTAAACTATGACTTGTATTATATACTATGATTAGTACTAATTATCTTATTAAACTCTATTTGTTATAGAACATGATTAATATTATCTTATTAATGTGAATTAAATAATCTATTTTCAAAGAAATAATTAATATTTTAAATATAAATCAAAATTTAGAAAGTCTATTTTGGCTCGATTAGGGCTCGAATAAGCTCGTGAGACTCGAAGTATTCGGTAAATAAAGTTCGATACTCGACTCGATAATAAACGAGCCAAACCTGAGCACGACGGTGTTCGGCTCGGCTCGATTGCAGCCCTACTTAAAACAAAAATTCAAAATTAAACATGTACATATACATATAAAATAGGCATTCAAAGACGTGACTACGTGATATATTCTTGACCTCTTGGTTAAGATTTCAATTATTATTTATTTTTATTTTATTTTTTTTATATGCAACATATTAAATTTATCCAGTCGGATTGGTAGGACCACTAATTTTTTTTAATTTGGGTCAAGAATAATGTTTTGGATTCTTCTATGTTCTAATCAATTTACAAAATAAATTAATACGGTAATATCAAAAAATATATATATCTATAATTTTCGTAAAATTCCCAGCTTTAATTGAATAATACATTAATTTTATTTAATTTCAACTATCGCACATCTGTTATTTATGAGATTTCACCAACAAAACGCTCATATAAAAGAAGTCATCACACATTCGATATTCTTTAAAAGAGAAAACATTCATTGGTATTCTCTCCAATTTTAATATAGGGTAGGCACAGACGGATGCAGAAATAAGAACAACTTGACCATAAAATAAGAATACAACTATAGAGAAATGATATGCTACTCACCTCCCGGTGGGCACCTTCGTGGGCACCTCGTCGTTTTATCACGTTTGCATTGCTTTTTTTTAACTATTTATGCAACCCACTTTAACTATTTTTCTAATATATCGAACAACTGGCGGCTTGATGATATTCAAAGAAAACTAAGTATCTCACATCGATTATTTATGAAACTCCATAAAAAATTAACCAATATAAAAGATACACCACACTTTTGAAATTATTTGTCTCCAATTAAAATTAAAAAAATACGAGTATTCAAAATCTTTATTTGATAATAATAAAGACTAAGAATTTGGTCAAAAACATTAACATATTCATTAGTTCTAGCCCATAATAATTTTAATATTTTTTATTTGATTTTCTATATTATTTTATTTTTATGAGAAATAATTTACAAATATCATTCTTTAACATTTAATTGGAATACACACCTATATACTTTCTTAATCAAAAAATTAAATCGAACAACAGGCGGGTTAACATTCAATTGAATTAAACTACTCGATAAATTACATATTTTTTCCTAACTTTTTTGTTTTTGTTTTTTGTTTATGCAAACAACGAGTGACTTCAGAAATATTATATCTCTTGGCCTATTTTTGAATTTTGATAATCAATGATAGGCATGACATTTAAATCGAGTATAACTTTCCAAAAAAAAATAATAATAATAAATAAGTGTTACTTCTTTGCAACTAAATTAAACTACTTGAGATATGACATATTTTTTTGACTTAATTTTTTTGTTTTTTTTTTTTTTTTTTAAAGAGGATCAATAATGGTTCCCTATTTCCCCCTTAAGGTGACTCGAACCACCGATCTCTTGGTTGAAGGGGAAGCGTATTACCAACTGAGTTGCGCTTCGTTGTCCTATTTTTTTTTAATGCAAACAACGAGTGACTTCAGAAATATTATCTCTATTCACCTATTTTTGTATTTCGATAATCAACGGGCATTTTGACATTTAAATTCATTACGACTAAAAAAAAATTAAGTTATACTTCTTTGAAATTAAATTAAACAACTTGAGAAATTACATATTTTTTCTGACCTAATTTTTTTTAAATGTAAACAACGAGTGACTTCAGAAAAATAGAAAATTAAAAGAAAAATAAAATCTCTTTTATTAACCTTTTAAAAACATATAGAATTGAAAATATCTTTTAAAATGAGTTTTTAAAGAACTATCACTTTGAAACAAATAATTAAATATAATTTTTAATTTTTACTGAAAAATTGAATCCCGTCGAATCTCGACAGTCACTGCACTAGTATATAAATAAATACTAATATACTTGATGACTTGTTGCGAAGCAGTTGAGTTACGCGGCTCTATTCATAAAATTTGAACAAAATATTCTAGAAAACCAGAAAGTTGACTTTTGTTCACGTACAACAAGGAAAGCCCTTTTAAAAAATGAATCAAATTTGTACAACAAAATATCACTAATCCCACTATATTTTGATTCAAGAAACAAAAAGATTCTTCTATTCCACTGTATGCACACCCAAAAATTCCGACAAAAATTTAAGGATTTTCACTTCAAAACATTCTCTGAAACATAACCAACAGCCTGACTGCAGTTATTCAAGAAATCTAAAAAAATCTTTCCAACCATCTCTGTGAATGCACCCAGCACTTCTGGAATATCTTTCAATGCATCTTCGAAGGAAGTTTTCGATTTCTCTAACAATCCAGCCATGGCAGCAGCCAGTCCAGATGAAGAACTGAACACACCTTCCTTAACAAAATCAAAGGAAGAAGACAAAACAGAGGTGATGGCATCAACTATGAGATCCATCAAGAACTCGATGCACGTAGTGATCAAGTCCTTGATTTGATCTAGGATTCGCTGGCTTCCCTCACCGGGGATTTTAAGGAGCTGGATAATCTGAACGAGCACGTGGGCAGCTGCAGTGAAGACGAGGCGCGTTAGGAGGCTGGAGAGGGATGCGAGGAGCGAGAAGATGAGCTTGAGGAGGAAGACAGCCATTGATGAAGGGAGGAAGTTTCTTGAAACTCTTGCAAATGAATATTTTTCTTGATCATGAGATGGATATAATATATGGTTTCAGCGTTGAAATTTGGTTTTAGTCTTTTAATTGATATTTGTGTGTGGAGTATTTTAGAGGGGTAGCTGTTGTCCCACATTATAACAATTCAAAGTCTTCAAGGAAACTTAATTCGAGAGGGGAGAATATTGGTTCATTGCAACATTAAAATATGGACCTGATTATTAATGACTAGCAGAAAACTATGTTTTTAATAAAACTAGCAAAAGACACATGCGTTGCACGTGAATACGTTTTTTTATACTAAATTTATAAAAATTTGAGCAAAACGTAAAAGAAAAATAATGAAGATATGTTAATCCTGAAAGTCATAAAATTAGATCAAGTATTAAATTTGAAAGACATAAAATTAAATAAAGTTAATATATATATATATATATATATATATATATATATATATAATTATCTATGTTATTGTATTGCTACAAAAGTAAAATTAAAAATAAAATAAAAAACAAAAAAAAAACTATACTAATCTATGGTATTCACATTAAATCTTTTCTTGTTTGATTTTGATGAATGCCAAACTTTTTTTCTTTTTGCTCTTAGAAATAAATTTGTCCAGCGTCTCTTCATCATCATCATCACTGGGAATAGTAATGCAATCTTCAAATTTCTTTTTCAGTATTCTTCTCTTCCCCTTTCCTTGCTCTTCATGATGCTGCATCGCTGAAGTTGATTTTTTCTTTTCTTCCACTTGAATTGGCTTGGTGGTTTTCCTTGTCTTTTTTATTATCTTTGGCTTCCGCTAGTTTCCCCCTCTTCTTTGAACTTTTCTTTACGTGTCCTTCATTTTCAGCTTGTATACGGTTCGGCAGTATCTTTTGGAATGCATCGGATATAAGGGTCAAGTTTCCTCTTTCATCAGTTTTGAAATTGGTTTTGGTAACTAAGCGAATTTCCTTTGAATTTTGTAAGTTCAGCCCTCTATAATATACTGTATACAGATTCATTTTCACCCTAAAAATATATATTTGGTAAGATTACTTATCTTTAGCTTCAATCAAGAATTTATTACATAAACTAACCTGATCAATTGATGATATGTACTCGTCCACAGGGCATCCTACGTATACTGCCGCAACTACATTAAACATCATAACATGTGCATTATAATCTCCTTGTATAACATTTAGGGTTATTCTATACCTGCAATTGTAGTAAATAATAGTTACCACATTTATATTACTATGAATTTTATGCATTTGCATTCGTAATATTACCTTGGTACTGTTTCAACAACCTTCTCCTTGTATTTTTTGCATATCATATCTTCGGAATACTTTGGACACGATGTTGTGCACTTCTTGCAAGAATTATACCAAATTGATCCTGTATTTTGTATGCCCTCGACAATTCCCGTAAAAGAATAGAAACATTCCTGTGAACACACGATTTTACGTAAAAAAAGAACTATTATAATTGAAGTCAATATATTAAACAAAAAATATGATGACAAATAACAGTTAAGAATTTATTTGTTTTAGCAAAAAGAGAGAAAAAGAAAAACTCATTTGGTAGTATTTTATTTTATTATTTTATGAGAATTGAATTCTACCAATTAATATTAAATGCTCAACATATATTTATCAAATTATCTTATCATAATAGAGATACACAAGGTATGAATTTAATCAACGGCCAAGCTGTATTAAAGAATTAACATTTATCAAATATGTCTTTTGTGATTTTATTATATGTACTTGGATATAGAGATAGTACCTTAGAAAGTGTACATGTATGTCGATTTTCTTTAAGATCTCTCAAAGTCACTTCCTTTGCATGTGTTAATTTCTGGATCATCATTGCATCATCAACTTGTAATGGGTCATGAATTTCTTCGGGTTTGTATATAACATATTATGTCACAATTAATAATAATAATAATAATAATAATTTCACTGTTCATTCCATACCTTAGCATGTTGTGTTCAATTCTTGGACATTCTGAGGAAATTTGTAGTATGGACTTGATTGTACTTTGTACATCAAATTCACCTGATTCATACAATGTGTATTAATTATATGATTTATGGATATAGCCATTTAAAAAAATAGATGAAAACGGCTTCGAATGTCTAAATAAAAGAATTATTATCTTGCTTTTGCGATCGGAACAATGCAAAACATGCATGCATATATAATACATATATAATTAACTTTAAATTGTGATAATATATATATATAAGAAAAATAACTTTAATGTAAATTGAAATATGATAGAAACTTTTAATAATTTTAAGTAAATAAATAAATATAAATGCATAACGAAATGTAAAATTTAAAGAAAGTACCGTGAGTTTCACTATTATTGGTATTGGCCATTGAGGTTGTATTCTTCTTAATATTTGGATGCCAACCAGTTTTGCCTATAGGAAAAAGAAGCGGATATTGCAATGAGTCATAACATCCATAATAATGTTTTATTTCATGTCTCTCCCCCTGAATGCACATGAACTACAATATATCTTTCATATGATGTATTATCACTATCTCCTTCAACCCATATAGCTGCAATTGATCTGCAGTCGGCGAATTATACACACGTTGATCAAGATTTACATCTTTGGAGATATGAATTTCAACAGTATCCATTGAAGGCCAATCCTTCAATCTTCTAAAGAATTTGGCATATGAAATGGTCTCCAAAATTTTCATGAGTTTCTTCACTATTACCTCTGATATATTTGAATTTTGCAGTCTGGTCATTCTATTTTCAACCTCATTAATTCCCCATCTCAAACAAGTACATTTGAAAATATCCCGGATTAGAATCATTTGGAATCAACCCTGGAAGATCATGATAAACCATTCCTTGTGCTCGAAATGTATATACTCCTCATCTTGCAGACGCAAGATTTTTATCCAATTTTACACCAAAAGAAGTAAATGAGAATATAGAATTGTACGAACGGATATTTTTTCTAAAATCAATCGCCTCTTGTGATTCAGAAGTAAATAGCTCATACAATTCATTGGGAATTTCGGTAGATGCAAGTACAATTTTTCCATTATCACAACAAAAGGTTGGAGGTTCGTACTCTAATCTGGCAGCGCCACAATGGACACAATCTGAGACTTTTTTTAACTCATGGATTGTTGAACCTAAATAAAATATTATGAGTTAAGGTGTATCAATATTAATATGTGTGCAATTGTACTTGCGTGCATAACATGATAAGAAAATTACTCACCACTCAAATCCCGAGGATTAACATTTGAACTTCTTTTCTTTGTTTCGGAATATTTTATTTTTATTTTTAAAAGTCTTCTTTATCTGTACACCTCTGTAGTCTCCATCTTTTGCTTATAACTATTCACTGAGCAGGTAAGTAATATGTGTGTGCAAATTGTGATTTATAGAGCTATAATTTTTAGAATTCTATTAGGAGAAGAATGGATATTCTCCGTGTTGGACTTTATTTTGTAAAATTGGGTGTGGGGCCGTAGGGAGGTTGGATGAGATGAGGTCGATTTATTTATTTTATTTTAATCTTCTTCATCTCATACTAAATTTAATAAGATACGTTTATTTATTATATTTCTTGGAAAATCAACAGCTAATTTTAGAATTCTTTTATAAGAAGAATTGATATTCTCCATATTGGACTTTATTTTGTAAAAAGGGCCGTAGGGAGATTGGATGAGATAAGGCAGACCACAAATTTAAAGGCTTATATAATTACACAAATCAATATCTTACATATTAATACAATATATATCTTAATTACCATATTACATTAATGCCCTTAATTAAGTAACTTAATAGAAGGATATAATAGGCATAACATATTATGTAAGAATGCACTCTTTTATAATAGTTATAGATATACATACCAGATTGATAGCATGCAGCCGATCAAAGTCTATACTCAAAGGAAGAAGGCGATAGCCGCGGGCTGAGTTCGAGTATTGGGCTGTGGGCCGTTGATTTGTTATTATTATTTATTATTTATTATTAGTTAGTTGGTATTTTTTTATAGAACAAGTAATTAGTAGTATTTAAGGATGTTATCTTAAACTAGGGTTTATGATTATTGGAGATTATTGTTTTGCGGCATACTTGTTGTGGCAGAACCGATCTTGGTTCTGAGTTCTTGGTGTTTTCTTTCTCTCGTTTTTTTTTATCTTCGTAACCTTCACTCTACCAATTTGGTCTGACCTGCCATTCTCATGACGAATTCCGACGTGCCTGAGACACGAGCCATGGCCGACAAGAAGCATCTGGAGGAGGTAGAGAAGGTTTCCAAGGAATTGCAAGAGGTCGTCCGTGGGATAGCAGACTCTGTCGATACCTTAGAATGATCATTGCGCATGATGGAGAAGGCGGTGTTGCAGCACGACGGCCGTTTCGATCAGATCATGGGACAATTGGCGCGTCTCACCGCCATCATCGAGAAAAGACCGATGAAGGAGGCTAATTCGTCCGCCAGCGGGGGAGGGATTCCGCAGACAACCGATACCCCCGCAACAACTCACGTGTTTCCTCGAATGGATTTACCCATGTTCGATGGGGGAGACCCTCTCGCGTGGATAGCTCAGGCAGAACAGTATTTTCTGGTACACCATACGGATCCAACACAGAAGGTTCAGTTGGCGTTGATCGCGATGCAGGTAACCCCATGTTTTGGGCACAATGGGTACTTCGGCGATAGGCGTCGATCTCTTGGTCGGATTTTTCAAAGGAGTTAGTGGCTCGTTTTGGAGACAGTTCTGCAGTCAATGCCTACGAGGCCTTGCATCTCACATAGCAAACGGGGTCGCTAGACGATTATCTTGCTCTATTCGAGGCTCGTGTCGCTCAACTGCCGTCCCTGCCGCCCGAACAGTATCTAGGAGTTTTCTTGGGTGGTCTTAAGCACTCTATTCGTGACCGCTTGCCCGATCTGGAGCTGCATGACGTTTCCACGGCCATCAGGGCAGCTCGGCGTATTGCTCGTCCTAGTCAAGCCCAAGCTGTATCCTCATCCTCCGTTCTCGGCATCAACTTTTTAGCATGGGCCTGTGTCCGTTCAGCGACAGTCACAGCCAGCGGGCTCCAACTCGGAGGCCTCTTCTGCTCGTTCGGTCACCTCTCCGGCTCCTCGGAACTCACGCCGCCTTTCTGTCGCACAGCAGGAGGAATATCGGGCTAAGGGGCTGTGTTTTCAGTGCGGCGGCAAGTATGGGCCATTCCATAAGTGCCCACCCAAGCAACTCGTTCTCCTTCTCGACGCAGATGAGGAGGACCCCGGACCACATGATCATATCGAGCCGCCGGATTCCCTCAACACCGTTCCGGGGTTGGTGGAGCAACTAGAACCGGATTTGCAACTTTCAAAATTATCCTCACAGGGCATTGATGGTTCTCAAAGTTTGAAGTTGTTCACTTGGGTGGGAGATCATCGCTTACTCACGATGGTGGATAGCGGAGCTAGTCACTGTTTTATCTCCGAGCAGCGGGCGCGCGAGCTTCAACTCACTGTTGATACAGCAGCCAGTTTCTCCGTCATTCTGGGCAATGATACTAGAGAACAGTCGCAGGAGCCTGCTGTGATGTGCCCGTGGTGGTGGCGGATCACGTTTTTTTATCTCACATGTTTCGTTTTTCCCCTGCGCAGTGTGGACTTGATATTGGGGATGTCGTGGCTCACGCCGCTCACCCAACTCGGCGATGTGGTAACGAACTGGGCTAAGTTGTCGATGGAATTTATAATGGGAGAACAACGAGTTCGTATAGTGGGGGATCCAGCCCTCACGCGGAGGGCTTGTGCTCGATCTGAGCTGCGTACTTTCCGGACGGACGACGACGCATGGCTACTTATGGCGGTGCCGGAGACGTGTGCCACGGTCTCAGTACTCGTCCTCTTTATCAGCTGATCAGCAAGAGGCACTGCAAGCCTTGATTTCCGAATTTTCGACAGTTACGAGACCCTTGGAGGGTTTACTGCCTATCCGATCGACCGATCATAGGATTATGCTGCAGGAGGGAGCACCACCGGTGTCAGTACGGCCGTATCGTTACAATCACTTCCAAAAGGACGAGATGGAGAAGCTGGTGGCGGAGATGTTAGCGGCATGGATTATTCAGCCAAGCAGCAGTCCTTATTCGAGCCCTGTACTCTTGGTTCGTAAGAAGGAAAAGTCATGGCGTTTTTGTGTGGATTATCGGGCACTGAATAAGGTCACCATTCCCGATAAGTATCATATTCCGGTGATTCAGGAGATGCTAGATGAATTGCATGGGGCAAGTATTTTCTCCAAGCTCGATTTGCGGTCTGGCTACCATCAGATACAGATTGTCACGGAGGATGTACTGAAGACGGCATTTTGCACTCACTCCGGGCACTATGAATTTCTGGTAATGCCGTTTGGGTTGATGAATGCTCCGGCCACTTTTCAATGCTTAATGGATGATGTTTTTTGCCCTTTTCTTTGGATGTTTGTGCTTGTCTTCTTCGACGATATCCTCGTTTACAGCTCTTCTTGGGAGGCGCATTTAAGCTAGAGGTGCCCACCGGAACCGAACCGTCAATTTTTAACGGGCGGTTCCGGAACCGAACCGGAACCGACGGTTCGGAACCGACCCGAGGAACCGGTAGAACCGACGGTTCAGTTTCGGTTCTGAAAGTTTGGAACCGGGAACCGACAGTTCGGTTCCGGTTCGGAACCGAAAAGAACCGGGTTTTTTTTTATAAAAAAAAATTCTAATTTTATTTTATATTTCAATATTATACTTGTATTTGTATACTTATTTGATGTAACATTTGATTACTGATTAGTGTGTTACATTTTTTTATATGGAAATGTTATAATTGTAAAGTTAAATATTTTTATCATTTAATTTATAAATCACAATTTAATAAAATAAAATAAATAAGACTAATACAAAAAATATCTTTATATTAATAATAAACAATGTCACATGATGATGAAGAATTGAAGATGACAATTTACATAAAAGATGTCATATTGTCATCAAAGTGAAATTAATTGTAGATGCTTTTAAATACAAAAAGTATTATGAAAAAAGATATTAAGTATACTTTAGACGAACTCTTTGTTGTTCCTGCCTCGACGGTGTCGGTCGAGCAAGCTTTTAGCAGCGGAGGGTACACTTTAGACGAAAGACGATCAACGATGACCCCACGGAATCTCGAAGCTCAAGTATTGCTCAAGGACTACACTTTAGCCGAACACCGTGAGCAAGAGAACAAATGGGATGAGGTCTTTGAACATGATCCAATCAGTACCACCGAAGCAGAAATCGACACCGATGCCTCTGAAGAAACGGATGATTTCGACGACGATTTCGATTTCGACAATATGTAGTGGTCTATTAAAATGCTTAGATGAGTACTCTCTTTCCTCACGGAGGTTTTAACGAGGCTCGGCCCTTGGAATCGACATGTGATATCCAAGGATTTAGGATTAATAAATAAAAAAAATTATACAATCTCGCTCTCAAGTATTTTTTTATATTTTATAATTTGAATTGTCTTATAATTAAAATTAAATCAATAAACAATGAAGCATTGAATCATAATCGAACAAAAAAAAATTAAAAAAAAAATTAAAAAAGTCGGTTCCTATCCGGTTCCGGAACCGGAACCGAACCGGAACCGGAACCGTTACTGTTCTGGTTCGGTTTCGGTTTTCTGCCATCTTGGAACCGGAACCGCCGGTTCGGTTCCGGTTCCGGAACCGTGGGCACCTCTAATTTAAGCCATTTGAGGACGGTTTTTCAGATTCTTCGCGAGAACTCGCTAGTTATCAATCCGAAGAAGTGTGTGTTGGGGCATAGGCAGGTTGAGTATTTGGTCATATCGTTTCTCGTGCTGGAGTGCAGATGGATCCTGCCAAGATTGGAGATGTGTTGAAGTGGCCGACGCCTACAACGGTGCGAGGGTTGCGTGGTTTTCTTGGATTAACAGGCTACTATCATCGTTTTATTTGCAATTATGGAAAGCTGGCAGCGCCGTTGACGTCGTTACTAAAGAAGAAGGGATCAAAAAAATGGTCTTGGCCTGAGGAGGCGGAGTCGGCATTTCAGGCTCTTAAGCGGGCTTTGACGTCTGCTCCGGTGTTATGTATGCCGGATTTTTCGAAGCCGTTTGAGATAGAATGTGATGCGTCAGGACGTGGGCTGGGTGCAGTCTTGATGCAAGAAAAGAGACCGGTGGCGTATTTCAGCAAGATTTTGTCGGGCCGTCTACTGTCTAAGTCGGCCTATGAGAAGGAATTGATGGCTTTGGTGCTAGCAGTACAACATTAGCGACCCTATTTGTTGGGCAGACGATTTGTGGTTCATACTGATCAACGTAGCTTGAAACAGTTGTTGTCTCAGGCACTTACGACTCCGGCACAACAAAATTGGGCTGCTAAGCTACTGGGTTTTGATTTCGATGTTGTTTATAAGGAGGGGAGGTTAAACAGGGCGGCCGATGCTTTGTCGAGGTGTGATGAGGATGAGGTTGTGACCGGGGAAGTTGGTGTCGACGAAGGGGAGTTGGCGGCGTTGACGACGCCGAGGTGGAAAGATTGGGAGGCGCTATAGAAAATGGTGGCCACTGACCCGCGTTTAGCCCGTATAATCGACGCCTTGAAGGAAGGTAAGAGCGCGCCGAAGCATTATTCCTTGGGGCATGGAACGTTGTTTTATAAAGGAAGGGTAGTATTGCCGGTTGATTCGCCTTGGATTCTGCAACTGTTTGAGGAATTTCATGCTGCACCATCTGGAGGTCATTCGGGGGCGTTCCGTACATATAGGAGGATGGCAACAAATCTGTACTGGCCGGGCATGATGCGGGCGGTAACGTCGATGGTGGCGGCATGCGACATTTGCCAACGAAACAAGTACGAGACTAAGAGCCCTGCAGGGTTGCTCACGCCGCTGCCTATTCCGGATCGGGTGTGGACGGATGTGAATATAGATTTTATTTCGGGACTATCTCGTTCTGAGGGATTGGATTGCGTCCTTGTTGTGGTGGATCGCCTTTCCAAATATTGTCATTTTATGGGCCTTCGACATCCGTACACAGCCAAGATGGTAGCTGGGGTGTTTGTGCGGGAGGTGGTACGTCTGCATGGGGTTCCTGACTCCATAGTGTCTGATTGGGATCCGTTGTTTCTTAGTTCATTTTGGTCTGAGTTGTTTCGTGCTATGGGAACAAAGTTGAGGATGAGTTCGTCTTATCATCCGGGGACGGACGGTCAAACTGAGGTAATGAACCATTGTCTGGAAACTTATTTGCGTTGTTTTGCATTTGAACGTCCGAAGAGCTAGGCAAAGTGGTTGTCGTAGGCGGAATTTTGTTTTAACACCAATTTTCAGTCAAGTGCGGGTATGACGCTGTTCGAAGCGGTTTATGGTCGACCACCGCCTCTCTTGGTGATGTTTCTTCCGGGGGACGTGTGCAAGCTGTGGCTGAAGAGTTGCAAGCAAGGAATGACATTTTGGCTCGGCTGAAGGCTCATTTGGAGATAGCTAGTCAGCGCATGGTTCGCGAGGCAAGCATCGTCGTGACCTAGAGTTTGCGGTTGGGGATAAGGTTTATTTAAAGTTTCGGCCCTATCGTCAACGCAGTTTGTTTGCTATTTCGCATGCTAAGCTCGCTCCTCATTTTTTCGGTCCTTTTGAGGTGTTGGAGCGTGTTGGAAAGGTGGCTTATCTTTTGCAATTGCCGGCGGAGTCGCGGATTCATCCAGTTTTTCATGTGTCATTGCTCAAGCCGACCGTGGGGACCGGCGTGTCGGCAGCGTCATTGCCGGAGGGGTTGTCTGATGATGGTTTTCTATTTGTGCCGGGGGATATATTGCGACGTCGTTAGGTGCGGCGCAATAATGTGGATGTGGAGCAAGTTTTGGTGCATTAGCAAGGATTGGAAGTGGATGAGAATTCGTGGGAAGACGTCGAGGTACTGAAGGGACAGTTTCCGGAGCACTCTAACCTTGTGGACAAGGCTGTTCCGGTGGAGGCGGGAGTTGATAGCATGCAGCCGATCAAAGTCTATACTCGAAGGAAGAAGGCGATAGCCGCGGGCTGAGTTCGAGTATTGGGCCGTGGGCCGTTGATTTGTTATTATTATTTATTATTTATTATTAGTTAGTTGGTATTTCTTTTCTTATAGAACAAGTAATTGGTAGTATTTAAGGATGTTATCTTAAACTACGTGTTGGGATATTATGTTAAGGGGGAACTTGGATTCAATTGTGTTTTGATTGGATTCCAAATCTCTCATAGAATATTTCCCTTACGATCTTTGATGATCCAGCTCAAGTTACAATGTATATTTTAATGTATTAGAAAAGCTCGCTTGTTAGGGAGCTCTCATCTTAAATGTAACTTTAGAGCGTTTAGGGCAAAGCGCCTATCAGGACCAGAGCGCGCTTCCAAAGTCAAAGCGCGCGCTTCCAGTTCAAAGCGCCTTCCAGGGCCAGAGCGCGCTTTGAAGTTCAAAGCGCCTTCCAGGGCCAGAGTGCGCTTTCAGGTCAAAGCGCCTTCTAGGGCCAGAGCGTGCTTTCAGGTCAAAGCGCCTCTCAGGGCCAGAGCGCGCTTTCAGCTTGAGCGAGAGCGTCCGACAAGCAGGTGAGATGTGTCAGCTGCCAGACCACGTGTCCGCTCCAGATTGCTCAACGGACTGTGAAGTGTCTAATCGCCGAATGCACATGGCTAGACTCCTCTAGTCAAACGGCTATCTTCCTAGGACTGTCCCTTACTATAAATAGAAGGTTCAAGCTACATAGAAAAGGGTAGAGAGAGCAAACAAAAAAGGTAGAAACCATCCTACATCTCTCCCAAAAGATCTTCGGATCTCCTTCTAGTTTATCCATAAGGCTTCAACTTCTATATCCATAAGCCTTAGAGAGAAATTCTAGCCTTCTACATTATGCTTCATTGTAAAAGGATTTCTCATTAGTTGGAAACTATACGAACCCGAACCCAAACCCAAACCCAAACCGAGTTTGAGAGTTTAGTTTGTAAAGTTTGTAAGGCTCGTGAGTGCCTATCGTATAAACTCATAGGCTCGTGAGTGCCGATCGTTTAAACTCACATAGGCTCTTGGGTGCCCGTTGTAAAAACTCCAAGCTTTGAGTGAAGTTCATCACCGAGTGAAGGGGTGGTAAGAGTGGATGTAGGAGCGTAACTTCCGAACCACTATAACTCTTGTGTTATGCGCTTTACATTCTTTATGCTTTGATTATTCATAACACACACTCACGCTCTAAGTGATAAACTGTTTTAAGTGCAAGATAACTAAAACGAGTATAATAGCTCACCACATTCCGCACCGCACCACTCGCCAAGCAAGAAGCTTTAAGCGTCACGCTTCGCAAGAGGCCGAAAAATAGAAGAGAAGTTAAACACTTCTCCACACACGTATTCACCCCGGAGTTTCCGGAGCACTCTAACCTTGTGGACAAGGCTGTTCCGGTGGAGGCGGGAGTTGATAGCATGCAGCCGATCAAAGTCTATACTCGAAGGAAGAAGGCGATAGCCGCGGGCTGAGTTCGAGTATTGGGCCGTGGGCCGTTGATTTGTTATTATTATTTATTATTTATTATTAGTTAGTTGGTATTTCTTTTCTTATAGAACAAGTAATTAGTAGTATTTAAGGATGTTATCTTAAACTACGTGTTGGGATATTATGTTAAGGGGGAACTTGGATTCAATTGTGTTTTGATTGGATTCCAAATCCCTCATAGAATATTTCTCTTACGATCTTTGATGATCCAGCTCAAGTTACAATGTATATTTTAATGTATTAGAAAAGCTCGCTTGTTAGGGAGCTCTCATCTTAAATGTAACTTTAGAGCGTTTAGGGCAAAGCGCCTATCAGGACCAGAGCGCGCTTCCAAAGTCAAAGCGCGCGCTTCCAAAGTCAAAGCGCGCGCTTCCAGTTCAAAGCGCCTTCCAGGGCCAGAGCGCGCTTTGAAGTTCAAAGCGCCTTCCAGGGCCAGAGCGCGCTTTCAGGTCAAAGCGCCTTCTAGGGCCAGAGCGCGCTTTCAGGTCAAAGCGCCTCTCAGGGCCAGAGCGCGCTTTCAGCTTGAGCGAGAGCGTCCGACAAGCAGGTGAGATGTGTCAGCTGCCAGACCACGTGTCCGCTCCAGATTGCTCAACGGACTGTGAAGTGTCTAATCGCCGAATGCACATGGCTAGACTCCTCTAGTCAAACGGCTATCTTCCTAGGACTGTCCCTTACTATAAATAGAAGGTTCAAGCTACATAGAAAAGGGTAGAGAGAGCAAACAAAAAAGGTAGAAACCATCCTACATCTCTCCCAAAAGATCTTCGGATCTCAACCTTCTAGTTTATCCATAAGGCTTCAACTTTTATATCCATAAGCCTTAGAGAGAAATTCTAGCCTTCTACATTATGCTTCATTGTAAAAGGATTTCTCATTAGTTGGACACTATACGAACCCGAACCCAAACCCAAACCCAAACCGAGTTTGAGAGTTTAGTTTGTAAAGTTTGTAAGGCTCGTGAGTGCCTATCGTATAAACTCATAGGCTCGTGAGTGCCGATCGTTTAAACTCACATAGGCTCTTGGGTGCCCGTTGTAAAAACTCCAAGCTTTGAGTGAAGTTCATCACCGAGTGAAGGTGGTAAGAGTGGATGTAGGAGCGTAACTTCCGAACCACTATAACTCTTGTGTTATGCGCTTTACATTCTTTATGCTTTGATTATTCATAACACACACTCACGCTCTAAGTGATAAACTGTTTTAAGTGCAAGATAACTAAAACGAGTATAATAGTTCACCACATTCCGCACCGCACCACTCGCCAAGCAAGAAGCTTTAAGCGTCACGCTTCGCAAGAGGCCGAAAAATAGAAGAGAAGTTAAACACCACGTATTCCCCCCCCCCCCCTACGTGTGTGACTCGCTACTTTCGGGACCAACACTAGGGTTTATGATTATTGGAGATTAGTGTTTTGCGGCATACTTGCTGTGGCAGAACCGAACTTGGTTCTGAGTTCTTGGTGTTTTCTTTCTCTCGTTTTTTTTATCTTCGTAACCTTCACTCTACCACAGATTCTAGAAGTCAGATAATCTCCCTTCTGTGTAAAATCAGAGAAAAAGTAAAGCTATGAACCTTTTTTTTTTTTAACAAGCAGAATAATGACATCCTCTGTATAAACATAACTGCATAAGTACGAAGAACAAAACTTATAAATATATATATTTATATACACTGTTCAAGGAGGAAATATATACATCTCCATAACTACTACGGCTGCAAATCTTTACCCGCAAGAAAACGAGAAATTATATCTACACAATAAGAGAAGCCCTAAAAACGAGTACAAATCATACTGCAGATTTAGAAATACTCAGTTTTCCTCAAGCATGTACACATCACTCACAAACTTTTCTGCATTCCACAAAAAGGAGCCAAAGGCAACAGCTTCGAGTAGAAATCTCTTCAAACTCGCGAATGAGGTAGTAAGCACGTCATCTTTTTCAAGCACCTCATCTCCAAAGAGTGCAGAGCTGTGTCTCTCGAGAAGGTTCACTGCCTCCTTAGACTTCGGCTTTGCACACATCTGGACTGAATCTTGATCAAATCCCATCATGTAAAATCTCAAACTTACAGGTTTGTTCTTCAAAATATATGAAACTACACTTTCTGGTGCAGATCTTGGGCTACTGACATGGCCATAGGCGATATAGTTAGCTCCCGCAGTAAAAATCTCTGAAATCGGAGGTTGGCCTTGCGAAGAAAGGCTATACTTGGAGTTGCTGAGGTCTAGACTTTGTTCGAGTTGATATCTCAAGGAAGCAGTTTTCAAGAAGTAGCCATACAAGATGGAAGCAGTATACATTTCACAGAGTCGAAGCCTTTGTACTTTAGTCGTGGCCCAACTTTCTGTAACGTTGGAATTTGTACTACATCCAACCAAAGCAGTAAGATGTTCCCTCACCATTTGCAGAACTTCAGCACTATGGATGGACTCGAGTTCCCAATCCTTTGAAGGCCAAATCTCTAGCCTACCATGGTAGGCACATTTGGAAAGTTTTGGCACTAAATTGACTCCCATCTCAGAGAATTTGTAGAAAATGAGCATATACATGATATCTTCAACTGCATCTTGGCATTCATGGTGTCTGAATTCAGCAATTCTCCTGCAATTCATTGCAAAACATCAGCCAAAAGTAGGAAATTGAAAAGACACCTCGTAAATTGATCATCATTACCACGTTTTTCTCAGGTTTTGGCCTACAGTTAATTATTTCAAGAACTGATCATTTAAGCAATCTTAACGTGCAAAATCATCCGTATAATCCACGTTCTTGTACTTTTTTCCTCCACCTCCTGAAGCCCACATTCATCAAGAGGAACCAAAGCAATTTCATCAGCAGATATTTATTCCTTGATGAGGCAACACCATGTCCAGTAGCAGTACTAGTACATTTTCCTCCTGCCAATTCTCGAGGAACTCGATGCACTAGTACACCATAGGCCGGCTCATGCCATTCTCAAGGAGTTTGCGTTTATCCTAAAATGCCATCCAGTTCGTAAAAAGAAAATACAAGCATATTGCACAGTAACGCAAAATAATGTCAAGCAGTAAGGGATAAATTGCACATATAAAGAGAATCTAATACTCATTCAGGCCTTCTCTGCATCAAAAGTTAGTTCTTATGTATCCTAACAACATTCAAGAGCTCCAATCCCAATGCATAAGTTTTGTTCTCTCTTTTTCCTGCAGAAGCCACACTAACAGAAAAGGGATAAGAATCGGATACTAATTGTCACATTGGAGGCTTGAAACCAAAGCTCATAAACACTACTACAATCAAAGTTTCACCCACTGGAGAAGGTTTTCGTTCAAGCTACCATCTTTCACTCAAGTCCTTTACTAATGAAGCAGTTTATATAGTCATTTTCATTACCTCAACCAAACTACATGGATTGGAAGACTATGATGCAAACTTTACCTAGTCCAGTAACATATATATATAACTTTTTAAGAAAATTAAAGTTTGGTAGGCTTTCTTCATTGACTAATAACTACTCAATTCAATAACAATCCCCTGAAAACGAAAAATGATAAAGGAACACCAAAAAAGCAATACAAACAAAGGCATCAATCACAGCAATAGATGCTTACAACTTACGATCAAACTCCATCGCTACAAAATCAATAATAGAATACGAATCAAAAATTCAAATCATCAATCAATACAAAAACTAAATCATATCTCAGCAAAACATAACCATTGTAAGAAAAGGAAAGGGTGCATCCACCAACCTATGGAGGCAAGCTTCATCGGAGCCGACGCTGAGCTGCAGCCGCGCCGCCGACTCATCCCTCTCGACCGCCAGCCGTTCGAGCTCCCTCCTCGCGGCGGCGTGAAAACTGCCGCGATCGTCCAACAAAACGCCGCTCAACAGCCTCCCAGGCGGCGTCCTCGGCTCAAGCGGCGCGTTCAAGCCGCCGAACTCGCACTTACTCGCGCTGCTCGCACTAGCCTTGACGATCAGCGACGGCCTCCGCCCCACGCGCAGCCCAAAACTGATCGGACGGCGGATGGCGATGGCGGCGGGCGGAGTTGGGAATCTGGGGTTGGTGTAGGAGAGGCAACAGTCCATTCAACAATCCGTGATGGTGCTGCAGATTAATTGGCCGATTCAACTGGAAAATCGGAAGAATTTCGGTGCTGATGGAGATCGAGAATCGAGAATTAATGAGACTATAGTGGTTTGGCAAAACCTCGAATTATGTAGTTATAAAGAAATACGATTATTGAATAGAGAACAAATAGGATAAGGTAATGAGATATTATTATGATGAGAGAGAGGGGGGGAAAAGTGGGTTGGGTTAGTATGGTGGCGACAAGTAGTGGACATTAGAGGTGGATTCTTATATCTAATACTACCTCCATCCCACTATACTTGACCACTTTCATTTGATTGACATTTTGCGCACTCATAGTATCCCGTAAAAAAAATGATATTTTAAAATTATATTTTAAAACTCGTACTAGGTTTCGGTGGAAATGCGTGCGCGAAATATCAATCAAATGAAAATGGCCAAGTATAGTGGGATGGAGGTAGTAATCTAATTGGTTCTGTGTTTTTGTTTTCTAGTAACATAGATATAGATATACATATCCTAATTTCGTTCAAATAATTAATTGTCACATGAAATTTTGTTGGACCTACATTCAAGTAAAGGCGGTCGGCTTTGCTATTCGAATTGATATTTTTATCTTCTAGGAGGATCCCGCATATCAATGATAAATATACATTATTGTTGGTTTTTATGCGAATTACAACATTATATGAAAATTAAGCCCAAGGGTTTCATTTATACTTTCAGGGGTCGTTTAATTCAAGTTGGGTAACGGAAAGGGAATAAAATCAAGTTAAGTAAGAAAATAATAATAATAATAATTACTTTTACTAAGTGTTTAGTTCAATAGTATAAAGTGAGTGAATTAGGTTACTCCCAATTAAGAAAAAAATTGATAACTCAAACCAAACAACAACTAATGAAATAAATAAATTATTTTTCATTTTGATTTTCTATTTCTAGAAACTAATTTAGATAATGTGTCAACTTCACAGGGCGGCTAATCGACAATAGTAAGGCAAATAAAAGACAAAAAAAACTAAAAATTTAATGACATATGGTACTTTGTTTAGGGGCAAAGAATTGAGATCCAAGTTGCCAACCCACAACCTAATCCACAAATAATACTGTTTATTGCAATAGTGAACACTAATTATGATATACTCCCTCCATTTCATATAAAATGACACATTTCTTTTTGGCTTTTTGGCACGTTTTTCTACGCTTCTCGATGATGGGTTTTAAAATGGATTTTTGAATAATCCTTTCTTTTACGGGATACTACGATAGTCATAGTATCTCGTAAAAAAAAAATTCTTCAAAAATTCATTTTAAAACCCATCATCGAGAAGCGTGAAAAAACGTGCCAGAAAAGCCAAAAAAAAATGTCATTTTATATGAAATGGAGGGAGTAAGTAATACTACCCCCATCCCATATATTTAGACATTTTTACTATTTAGCACGTATTTCTACCGAAATCTAATACGGGTTTTAAAATATAATTTTGTAGTATCATTTTTTTTACACTCATAGTATCCCCTAAAAAAAACAATACTACAAAATTATATTTTAAAACTCGTACTAGATTTCGGTGAAAATACGTGCATAAAGACAAAATGGTCTAAATATATTTGGAGGTAGTACATAAATAAAATAAACAGAATAGTAGCTTCATTAAACCAAAATAAAATAACCGAGGGGCCGTTTCCAAGCCGTGATTGATCATTAAAAAAAGTAAAAATAAAATAAATAAATCAGAAATGTATCCCTCTTTGTAGGTCCTATCAACTTATTTTATGTGTACGATTGTGATAAGATCTGGATGGGTTATGACCTTATGCAATTCATTCAATGCTTTTCCTCCATCTGTGTGTAGTGAACTCTCTAGCTTGGGCCCTACTGGCAGTTCAAGTGGACCCCATATTGATTAAACTATTTTAGCAAAAAATATTTAGGTAAATTAAGCATTATAAAAAAATAATCTTGTTGGCTCATCAGAATTCAGAAGTGGCCTTTTGCTTTTTTGCCGTTATTGGAGAAGAGGCTTTATGCTTTTGCTACAACGGCAAATTATTTTTTTCATCAACATGCCAATTGTCCTACTTAAAGAAAACTCTTGATATTTTATTACACAACAAAAATAAACTTAACAAAAAGGTATCAAAATGGGCCACCGAAATCTACTGGCAGTCCAATCAGTGCCGAGCTAAATCCTTCGAAGCCCAAATCAGGCCCTCATAAATAAAGGATGAACAAAACACATGACAAGAGAACCCTAAATTAAAATTTCCATCAATGATTAAAAATTAAATATTGCAGCTTTCAAAATGCTCAAAGATTGAGACTGGGCAACTGGCAAGATCCATAACCTGCAAAAAAGAGAGACGACAAAAGCATATTAAAATTTATCATGAAATTTCTCTAACCTTATAAATAAATTAAAAAAAAATAATAAATAAAAAATAAAAAAATCATGAAATTGTAGAGAAGAAGGCTTACTTGGATCTTTGGAAGTCAAAGTGGCGAGGCCATTAAAGGAACAAGTTGCACCAGCTGACCTAAACTGAGTCCAATAAGAGCTAAAAGCATAGCTCGCATGCCTAATCAACGAATCCGGTTTAAAACACTTCCCACCGGGTTGGATCGGGTCGCAGGTCAGGTTCCCCTGGCTACAAGCATACGACAGCGCTTCACCCACCGCCGTCGCATTCCGACCGTTCCCCACCACGCACCACAGCTTCCCGTTGCTCGACGGCTTCGGCAACGCCGCATACTGCGTCGTCTTACCCGAAAAATCAATCGGGTAAACATACGACCCGTTCGGGTACAGCTGCCCGAAGTGCCGCTCCGTACCCAGACCCGGTTTCTGGTTCTCGTTGTACAGCGCGAAGATCATAGCCGGGATGACCACACCGGGTCGGGCCGGAGTGCCGGCCGGCGGCTTCGCTGCGAATTTCTTGACGATGTTGCGGTTGTAAGTGGCGGCGTTGTAGATATTAGCTCCGAGCTGGTCCGGGTCGCCGCCGTTGGGCCAACCCGTTTCCGCTATGAACAGGCGGATGTTCGGGTACCCGGCCCGTTTCATTGCGAAGACGAGAGCGTCCAGCATTTGGTCGAGGAGGTTGGTGTATGTGAGACCCGAACCCGGATCCGAAACCGTTATGCTGGTGGGCTGGAGCAGGGCGTAATCCAAGTTGATGTCGATAGGATTCGAGATCCAGGCGAAGTAAGTGTAGACGTCCACGAAGAAGAAGGATTTGGTCCGGTCCAGGAAACGGAGCAGCGGCTTGATGACCCGGTCCGCGACGTCGGACCGGAACGCGCCGGACGAGGGCGGGTACGACGCCTCCAGACAGTCCATCGCTAACGGCGTCCCGATTTTGACCTTTTTCAGGCCGAGTTTTTTGACGGAGTAACGGATTCGGCGCATGGCGGGGACGAGCTTGAACCAGGTGGAGTTGGGCTGGTTGCTGAGGATCTCGTTGCCGACGAGGAGGTAACGGATCTTGGATTCGGGGTAGAACGGCGCAACGTTGGATTTGACCCATTCGTCGGCAAAAGTTTGGTTGGCGGCGGCGGAGGGGATGAGGTTGTTTGGGAGCATGATAGAGATTTGGATGTCGGTGCCTTGGATGGCCTTGAGGGTGGCGGCGTTGGCGCTGTAGAGTTTGATGCGTTTGGCGTTGAGGTTTTGGATTAGGTTGACGGATTTTTGCCGGCTGGGGAGATTGTTGCCGAGGTCGCCGTAGCAGACGCCGACCTTAGGCTGCATTGCTCCATCTAGAGAGATAGAGAAGTGCATATATTAGTCTAAACAGGTAAATTCACAAAAATCGCTCCATTACTGTAAATGCAAATGAGAAGGTAGAAAACGAATCTACAGGAAAAAATCATGTTCAAAAATTATCACCAATTATCGTCAAAATTAGTAAAATCATCTCCCAAATCGCACACTAAAATGTGCACTCACAATATTATCATCAAAACCAGTAAATGCAAATAAGAAAGAAAAAAAAAAAAAAGTACGATGTGCAAATGCACTCACAGGAGAGAGAGGCAGTTAGAAGAAGAAGGGAGAGGAGAAGCCAAGACGTATGGCGAAGCCCCATTGTCGTAGATTTGCTCTGCTAATCTTTCGTAGCAGAGTATATTAATAAAAAAGTGAATCAAGTATATTAAGCAAAAAAGAACACAGATTGTAGAGGAGATGGGGGGAAGGGAGAGAGAAACGTGTGTGGAACGCTGAGGTTGAAGAAGACAGGGCATGAACATTGAACAAAGGATATTTTATTTGTAGGTTGTAGCGGGCGGAGGGAGGATTGGACGTGATTGGGGGTTTTGTTGTGTCCTCTCCTCCTCGAAGACTTTTACAGTATTTTATGGGAAGACTATAATAAATCTCGTGGAGCTGGGTCCCACTTTCGCTTCACCCCATAATATGTAGGGTCAAATCTATAAATACCCATTTTGAAAATATAGATTTAAAATATACCCATTTTAAAAATATACATTCAAAAAATGTCCGTTTTATTAAAATACAATAAAAATGGGTCCCACTTCACCAATATCTCTCCATGAGCCTTAATATCTCTCCATGAATATCAATAACTCTCCATGAGGAAAAACTCCCGGGAGTTTTTGACTTTTCTCAAAAAAAAAAAAATTGAAGATTTTACAAATCAATGAAAAACGTCCGATAATTTGTGAAAAGCGCCCCATGCTTTCTGAAAAGCGCTCGACGGTGTTTGAAAAGCGCTCCATAATGTGATTTTCCATTTTTTTTTAATTTCATGAAAAATGCCCGTAATTTTTGAAAAGCGCTCGATGTTCCTTCAAAAGCGCTCGATGTTTCA
Source organism: Mentha longifolia (assembly GCA_001642375.2). Classification (NCBI taxonomy): domain Eukaryota; kingdom Viridiplantae; phylum Streptophyta; class Magnoliopsida; order Lamiales; family Lamiaceae; genus Mentha; species Mentha longifolia. Next base: position 13,833,565 of record CM038115.1, on the reverse strand, counting down.
TCAAAAGCGCTCGATGCGTTTTTATCTATTTTTGAAAAGCGCTCTAAGTTCCTTCAAAAGCGCACGAAAATGTGGGCTAGCGATATTTATCAGCGATATTCGCTATTGTAAAACGACAAAATCGTACCCATAACACGTGAAGCGCGGAAATTAATGTGTGAAGTGGGGCCTATTTTATTATATTTTAAGTAAAACGGGCATTTTTGGAATGTGTTTTTTTAAGTGGGTATTTTTTGAATACCCACTTTGAAAACGGGCAAAAATAGACATTAAGAGTAATATGTATACTGTACTATACTGTATACTACTACTATAGTTCTTCAGATTGTGTGTTTGTACTTTATACCAGCAAGTAAAACTATATTTTAAAATTCTATTTGCATTGGTAGAAAATCTAATTATGCAGCAGCATGGGGTTCGCCTTGTTCTTATCAGACTTTGAGTTGAATTAAAAGTATTGCATCCAACTTTTTCTTTTTTCCCTTTTTGATAGCACTTGATAGAATTTTATCTCATCTAAAATTGTAGTGAGGTGTATGAGTGGAGTTACTACCAATAAAATTTGAACTCAGGACCTCGGCATTGGCTAAAGGCTCTAATACCATAATAGAATTTCATCTCATCGAAGCTCAAACTTGTAGTGAGGTGTGAAATTTATTCATTTATATTATTATTCCCAATAGCACTAACCAGTTAAGTAAATCTAGTTATTTGATTTAGGTATATATAATTAATTAATGTAAATTCGGCAGGATACGAGGATGATAATCTTGAGTGCATTATATTTTTTATGTTATATAATCATTTAGATAAGTAGTCATGCAATAGCTTTAATTAAGTTTTTCCTCTCTTTTTTTTTTCTCTCTCCTTTAACTAAGAAAATGCAATGGTTTCTCATTTCTATTTCGAGATGATTCGAACCACAACTTCTTATTTGGAAGAAAAATATTTTTATTACTAATTGAATTGTGTTTCGTTGTCATAACTTTAATTAAGTTATGTTTATAGGCTAAGGCTGCCCATTTTTATATCGCCCTATTGCTAATTACTATAACTAAATATTTTTTTTGTTTAAGATAACACGTTTCTATTATTTTATATTCGCATATATTAAAAAAATGTATCATCCTAAACGGGACGGAGGGAGTAGATATATGATCATAAATTTAATCCGAGTGGACCATGTCTAAGACTTTAAAGTTCATACCCAATCTCTAATCTGATGTCATATTAATTGACAAAAATTTGGGTGAGGTCGGCCACATAGTGTGGCCGGGTCAAAGTGTCAATCTTTATACAGAAAAGTATTAATCTATATGAATAAAAGTGTCAATCCTTAACATAATTATTTTACGAATAAAATGTCAATTTTTAAAAGTGTCAATCTTTATATAGAAAAATGTTAATCTACACGAATAAAAATGTTAGTGTTTTAGCCGGCCGCACGATGCCTTTGGCTGACCCAAGTGTGTCCCTATTAATTTGAACCCAAATAAACATGAAATTGTGCCGTGCACTTCTTATATCAAAGCTATATCAAAGGGTTTTGATAACATCTCTTGCACTCTTGGTGTAAACGAATTTATAAAGTTTGAACTTCGATTCTAAGCCCTTCTTTACGTCGCCCACAATTTATATCGCTTTGATAATACTCCCTCTGTTATTTTTCACTTGTCTCGCTTTTCATTTTGGGCTGTTTTTTTTTATTTGTCCCATTTCCGTTTTTAGCCTAGCAAACACCACTTTTATCCCTAACATTACCTTTATCTCTAATTCATCACCACATATTAAATTTTTTATTATATTTCTTAATTTGTGTGCCCAAAAATAATGAGCCAAGTCGAAAATAACGGAGGGAGTACAAGTCTAGCATTAATGCGTTACTTCCTAAATAAAATTCAAAATCCAACAAAATTCAATCACAGTCATAAAAAAAGATCTAAGAAAATAACGCGTAACACTATTCCACCTATAAAATGCATTGATTCTGCTTCGTTATAATTACTTCGTGGAAATAGGCCATAACAGGGAGTGCAATTATATCTGCAAATGAAACATATTCTCTATATATAATGGGCCTAATGGGAAGAAAAATTATGAAGCAAGTCGTTGAGAAACCCTTTTAAACGGTGAGTGGTGCGTCGGTGGGGTCTTTTATGAATTTTTCTATTTTATGTCGGGATTAAAAAGTGAATATTTTTGGGGCCCCTTACGCTTACTTGAAAACGTTGCAATTTTCCGCAAAATTTCCAATTAGCCGTTGGTTACATTTGACAGTATCCTTCTAACTTCTAAGGTATTTATTTCTCGAATGAGAAACATTATCATGTTTACATTAATGAGGCGCAAATTAATAATCAAGTGCTCTGAATTTTTATTAATAAAACTCCATAGCTATTTTGTGTATTTGGATTGGATAGTAAAATGCTAAGGGCGCCTAAATTTGCTAGTACTTGAGCAAAGTTTTACCCTTTATTCCCTTCACGGAAAAATATTTTTTCTTTTTTCTTTTGCAATGATTCCATACTTTTTCAGACCATGCAAGCTTCCCTTTTTTCATGAAGTCGCTCAACTTTTGTAGCACTTTTCATTTATCCTCTCCAACTCTTGTATCCACTCTTCACTTTTCGCTCATCTATAACTATCACACGAGAAAAATATATCCATAAAGTATGTTCCGTGACATTAAAGATGCCAAAATCAAAAAATGTAATATTCCCTTTGTTCCTAATATTAAGTTTCTACGTGACGGTAGAGGCGACCACGGTTCCGGTTCCGGTTCGAACCGGAACCGGAACCGCACCGTCGGTTCCAACGGTTCTGAATCCGGTTCCAAACCGTCGGTTCCGGTTCCGGTTCGAACCGGATGGAACCGGCCACTTTTTTTTTCTTTTTTTTAAATTTATTTATTCCCTATATGTATACTTCGTTTATATTTGTTTCGAGTTTAATTGTAAGAGCATTATAATCGAAAACTATTAGAGAAATTAAAAATATAACAAATCGAAAACTGATAGAGATGAGAGATTGAGAGTTGAAGGTGTGAAGAAATGGTTTGATATAGGGGGGTATTTATAGGTGTAGATTGAAGATGCTCCGGTTCCACGGTTCCCCGGTTCCACCCGGTTCTCCGGTTAGGAACCGGTGGAACCGGCGGTTCCACTATTTTTTTTTCCAATAGATAATATTAATACATAATTAAAAAAATATACTTCATATGATATGGAATTATGGATTCATAATTAAATATGCAAACTTCATACAAATTTAACATGTTATCATTCTTAATTAGAATGAAAAATTTCAAAAATTGACACTTCATCTTATCTTCTTCATGAATTAGATAATTTATTATCTTTATGTAAATTACTAAATTGTATATTTTGTCATCTTCAATTCATCATTATCATGTGACATTGTTAATTGAATATTTTGTCATTTATATGATTTGGTTTGTTGTTTTAATATTTGAATTTAAAGTTTGAATACTATCACAAGATTCACAACTCACAAGTGCACAACATCCAACGTCACTAGGCTACTAGTACTATATTTTAACTTTGAATGAATAAACATCACATATGTATGTAGTTTTATTAATTTGTACTTTTTTCAATTTGAATTATAACTTAACAATGAATTATACTTTATAATTTGTACATTAAGAATTCATTAAAATGGATGTATACTAATAAAATGTTAGATCAAATAATTAGTATGACATTTATACACAACATACAAATAAAATATAAAAAAAAATGCCGGTTTTCCGGTTTTTTAACCGGAACCGCCGGTTCCCGGTTCCTCAAGAATGGATCCGGAACCGCACCGCCGGTTCCGACGGTTCCGAATCCGGTTCTGGTTCGGTTCCCGGTTCGGTTCCACGGTTCCGGTTTTTTTGGCCGGCTCTACGTGATGGATACAATGTTAACTTTCTCACTTGCAGTCCTTTTACGGCATAATATTCGAGGGCGTTTACTCTGATGAATGAGATTATTTTAAAAATTAATAAATTTTTGGGTTAGGATTTAAGATCAGATAGGATTAAAATAATTTTACGTGTGTGGATGTGAGTTCCAAATATAGGAAAAAAAAAATGTAGGTCTAATCCGAGCTTGAGATAATAATCGTTTGCTCGTACAAAGTAAATATAAGATTAGATTGATAAAATTAGTCAATTCATCTTTCCCGCGAAGTAAATGCCTTTAATGAATAGGTTTTTATATATTCCTCATTAAGCCATATGTATACTTAATATATATTTTATTTGCTTGCCTAATAATTTAGCCAAACAAAAGAATACTATAGTATATTAGTCATTTAGATCAAGGCAACGTGAGCCTCACGTGGTCTTGACGATTGTAATTTTTTGTCCTGTTCTTCTTGGATACATCATACGTATATCATCAAAATAATAGCTTGATAGACGCATTGGACTATTTTCACAATCAAATTCGAATTTTTTTCATTTACAAGAATATTACAATGTTACAAACTAGTACTCCAATGCTAAATTATTTTAAATCTTGCAGTGTTATTTATTTGGTGCACATTTTTAAGATTTAGTTATGACAATAATTGAAGACAACTATTCTCGCGGATACTAATTAATGAAGCTGAACTTTAAAATTTGATATTCGATGAGATAAATATAGTATCACACCATTAATCCATTATTGCGTCGACATGAAAAAATATACAATCAATTACTGTTTACCAGTAAAAAAGGAAAAACAAAGACAGGTACATGGAATCATTCCATTGGGGCCCATTGTATATATGAATTTTGTCAGTAGTTATTGGGCCAATCTCAGCCACTCACCAAGTTGGGCTGGGACCGTAGCTCCGTGCCCTCATCTCCACTGGGAGAAAGTACATTTAGGGCCGTTATGTGGGCCGGGCCAGCTGGACTACGTATGTCCTTGTATTTATATAAATTACAAATGGGTGATTCTAAACAGAGCCATTTTTCTCCTTGCAGCCCCTTATTTAAAAAATAAAATAAAAATAAATAAATGTGCTATTTTGCCCTGCAGCCCCCAACGAACCACTTAACAAATATAATAATTACATTACATCCAAATAAATGTGAGAAATAGTAATGACATAGCCACCAAATACCAATGGCGAAGATGTGTGCGCAACAACTGTATATTAACAAAATGTTTTGGTGGTTCTTTAGACTTTGTTGCCAATGATTTCCAGATAATCGGATAGCCAATAAACTCAAGCAAAAGAAATATAGAGATCGAAAAGAAAATTGTCAACATTACAGAGTTCTTAAGTGGAGGGATTGTTTTGATCTTTTACTACAAAAGGCTTAACCAATCTCGAATAAACATAAAACATAAAAGATCGAAGCAAGAACTTGACGTCGTAATTGTTCATGATCTTTCTATTGGCATCAACCGGTGGCATAAACAGAGATGTTCACTGTGAGTGCAACTTCGAACACAAATGCCGTGGAAAAACTAGAAACAAACATAGGACGGGGTGAGCACGGAGGTACCCACAGAGGCTAGCTCTGCGAGCACCTCCTCAGAAACTGAGGCAACGGAAAAACAAAAATAGAACGGAGACAAAGAAGATGATTTTTCTACAAGATATATGAATAATATCTTGTAGATGCCTCAAGGCGAAACAAATACTAGAATTCACGAATAATTACAAACCATAGTTGAGGAAATGAACGATTAAAAGTTACTAACAAAAACAATCTAACTATCCACTAAGCTAGTTGTATTATGCTAGTATTCTTCAACTAAAACGTTTTGAATGCTCTCAAATAACTCTCTATCTTTTTTCTTCTCTCCAAAAAGCCGTTCTTAATCTCCAATAAATCTCCTCCTTATATATACAACTTGATTCTTAGCAACCAAGTTAGAGTTTTGTTTCAGATAAGATCAAATATAATTAAATCTTATCCTCCCTCAATTCTTATCTTGTGGCTCCAAACCCTAGCTGAAGACGTCTACCATAAGCCCACTATGATATTGAGTTTGAGCTTGATCACACAGCAGCTCTGCAGCCCACGAGCTTTGTATCTACCACATCATCGACCACATCATCACCCCTCCTTAGTTCAACATGACACATGAGATAAATTCATGTAAACATATGTGAAGAAATACAAAAACAATAGTTGAAATCTAAGTCTAGATTCCAGCACTTTCAACAATGACGAGTTCTTATAAATGATAATGGTACTAATTAGTAAAGATCAAGCCTCAAATTCCCGGTACGAATTCCGCCGATTAAACGCAACATTTTTCAATGTATCTGCTTATGAGTTTTTGCAAGATTGCAACTCCCAGCAGTAGTTCTTCGATATTTGTTTTGATTGAGTACAATATTTTGTTGGGATTATAAGGACAAAATAGTAAATTTGTCAATATTTTAATTTTATTTTTAAATTTGGGGGTGCGAGGAAAAAAATGAGGGTTGTGTATAGAATTACCCTTACAAATTCATGGAAATTGGGTGCGAACTCTGAGACACGTGGATCAATTTAGGTTTTGGACACGTCATAGGATGATGTGGCGGATCTCTATTGGACTGCGTTCGCGTTGTTGCGTTGGATGCCCATGCTTGACTTACCATGGACGTGAGTGCATATGATAATATCTCAAGCTCTTGTTAAATGCTAATCGAGTGAAGACGCAGAATTAACAGAAGAAATTATCAGAAACAGAAAGTGAAAAGGAAATCAAATTCTCGGATGATGAAGCTCAGCTCCGCTCTAAGCGTGGTTTCAGTTTTACTGTTTCTGGCATTTTTCTCATTAGGTAAAGGAGTTTCACTCTGAATAAAGCTAATGCAGCTCGATTCATGATGTTGTGTTAATATTAGTATGTAGATCTGACTTGGAATCTTCGAATTGAGCAGCGAGTGTTTTTTGTTGTTGTTGAATTTAATGTGAAAATTTTGCACTGACGAGATATGAATTTTATTATTGTCTGTAGGTTCGGCGAAGAAATCTGCGGATGTGACGGAGCTGCAGATCGGCGTGAAGGTAAGATTGCCGCGAATTATGATTTGATTTTAACTGTTTATTGAAAATTTTAAATTCTCCTATGCTGACTGCGAACCATAATGTTTGATCGATATTGAATTTTGATACTATAATTATATGTCCGTTTCAAAATTTTCTAGTCTTAATTGCCAGTTGATGAACAATCAAGTGGTACAAGTTATGAAAACTGAGAGATAAGTAGAGTTTCTATATGGCTTTAGATGTAGTATTCAAGCAACTAGACCGTGTAGTAAATTAGCACATTTGTTGCTTCTCTAAAACCGGTGGTTGTTCCTGACCTGCTCCATTTGGGCTGAAGGGTTGTTATAACCAAGTGTTGATATCATATTAATGCAGTGCTTGAGGCGTAATATTTGAACGCTTTTGAAATCATTTAGTTGCTACTATCACTGAAACCAACGATTTTTTGAATTTTCATGGCGCTTCAGATTTCCATAAACAGTTTAGAGTTGAACGAAAAATACCTAGAACACGGACTTGGAGTTTGAGGTTTGGTCAACGGGAGCTTTATATGCCTGGTCTTTCTATGTTCATTCCCTAAATTCTACATAGTCTCTATTGTCCACGTAGAGTTCGACTGGATTAGGTGTTTCTTGATATGAAAAGAGAAAGCGAAACAATTCAGAGGATTTGGACACAGTAGGCTATCTGCTATCATAATTAGCTGCTTAACACTCTGCTCATTGATATAGTTAAGATTGTGTATTCTTACCGTTCTTGTGTGTAAGTTTGTCGATATGTATTTTGGTATCTTCTACCTATCACATTTCGTTGCTTTGAGATTTCTTTTAACCTTTGTGACACTCGTCTTGCTCATGTCTGCAGTACAAGCCTAAAGTTTGTGATGTTCAGGCTCACAAAGGCGACAGTATTAAAGTACACTACAGGGTTAGTGGATTACTTCTTCTTCTTCTCTTAACTCCTAATGTTGTGCGGATATTGTGGAGTTAATGAATGATAAATTTTATGCTGCGAGCATTTTGCGCGCAATGCTGTTAATTAGAATTTATCCATGCCAATCTATTAGCTTGGTATCTGCTCCAGCAAAGCTAGTGAGGATCTTCTTTCTTATTTGTCGTAGAGTTAGATTTCTGAATAGGATGGCAACCTTGAGGTGTTTCGTTGTAGTTGTGACTATGAGATAATTGCTTCTAGTCTTAACAAATCCCATTTTGCATTTATGTTAATGGGCCTTATCTGATTTTCTGAGTATATTTGATGATTAACTTGGTTGGTCTATGATTCACCAACAAGATCACATTATCTTCTATGCAGGGAAAGCTGACTGATGGAACAGTTTTCGATTCCAGCTTCGAAAGAGGAGATCCCATTGAGTTCGAACTTGGTGGTGGGCAAGTAATCAAAGGTTGGTAATCTTTGAATTATACAATTATACAATGGTGAAAACCTGATTTGAATTGAACAATGGACAAAGCAAATGCAACTTTGGACTTCTAAGATTTCTGAATGACAATATCACTGTCCCTTAAGAGCCTTACCTTTATTTTCAAATTACATTTGGCCAGTCAAAACAATTTGAAAACCATGTCTTCTGTTTGTTAGTCAGATATTTTGGGCTGAAATGATCTTTACTGATACTGTTGAGAACTGATATCGACTAACAATACGAGAAAATTCCACCACTAGATTTTGAGTCATCTTAAGTTATTTATCCAATGAAGGTTTTTAATTTCAGGATGGGATCAAGGATTGCTGGGAATGTGTTTGGGAGAGAAAAGGAAGTTGAAGATTCCGTCTAAACTTGGTTATGGAGAGCAGGGATCCCCACCTACAATCCCAGGTAATTAACTGAACTTCACATGTTAAAAGTAACTTCACAAGTTGAGTAGCTCTTCAAGTTATATCAAAGGCTGCTTGTCATTGAACTACAATCAAGCTACCATCTAAGTTATTAGTAGTACTTAGTAACATTTGCATATTCATATGAATTTTATGTTGCTTGAGTTGCCAACACCTGACAATTTACTGCTGATTAGGTGGCGCCACACTCATTTTTGACACTGAGCTGATGGGGGTGAACGGAAAAACATCAAGCAGCGACGAACTGTAAAGGCGCCCAATCACATCTTTCCTATAGAGACTGTAGGTTTTGATGTTCAAGTCTTCTAAAACATACTGCACATTTGCTTCGAGAATGAGTAGCAGTTTGCGCATTTATCCTCTTTGTATGTCATTTGCTTTAGAATATGTACATCCATGAAATTCCTCCTGCTATTTGTTGGGGTCGGAGCTCCGAGATTATTAGCCTTTTAAATTTTATATCTACAGAGAATTAGCCCTTTTGGTAAAAGTATTAGTGGATCTGCTTCCTTCAATTTGAAGTGTCTATTTCTCGGTTGTTTTTTTTGCGCATATATAAAATATTTTTATACTCCATCTGACCCACCCAACTAAGCCTATACCTTTTGGACACAAATTTTAAGAAAATGAGCCATATCAAGTGAGATATCCCAAACTAATTGGAGTGTGTCTCACTAAATATAAAAATGAGTCATATCAAGTGAGATATCTTAAAGTCGAAAGCATGCTAAGTCGAGTGGAATGAAGGAAGTACTATTGTTCTAAGATAAAATTTGGATTTTGGCTGCCTTAAATTTTATGAGGCCGTCATAATTTGATACGAAAATACCTACTGTATACTGTACAAAACAAAGATCTACTACCTCTGTCCTTTTTAAGTTGTTATACTTTTTTCAGTAATTTTTTCAAACATTTTCGAGCGTCTTGATGATGAGTTTTAAAATTAATTTTTAAAGATTATTTTCTTTTATGGGATACTAAAAGTGTTGTAATATCCCGTAAAAAAAAAAAATCTTTAAAAAATTATTTTAAAACTCATCATCAAAAAACTTGAAAACGCTTTAAAAAATTACTAAAAAAAATATAACAACGTGAAAAGGACATAGGTAGCAAGTATCCTTAAAAGAACCAAACAAAATATCAGTCAGCCACATGCTTAAAAATAACAATTTCTTTTTCCTAACACTTAAAGAAATGCCATTTTTATATTTTCCAATTTACTTTCTTCCTTCTTCTTTTTTTTTTATTCGATATTGTCCCATTGAAAATGATTAAGCCAGGGAATTTACCGTCTTCCTAATTTTTCTACTTTCTCTGGTACATTATATTCACGTGCTTTCGTCTTCTAGTTTTATTTTATCTTTTTTTCTTTTTTAAAATACCAAAAATAGGCAGAAATTGGATTAGAATTAGAAATAAATCTCGTATCTCTGGAATAATCCTGACTTCTCTTCACACTCAATCTCATGCCTAAACCCTCGTAGAACTATCTAGAACGCCTCCGGCTTTATTAAGCTCCTCCTCCCTCTCTCCTCTCTCGCCAATTCTACGCGCATTATCCCCACCCTAATCAACCACTAGTTTTCTCGATTCCATCGCGTTTTTTCTGCTTAATTTTTAGTTATGGAGGACGATTTCGACATGCCGCCGGCGGAAGGTATGGAGGAGGACATGGATCTGCCTGATGCCGGCTCTTACTTGAAGGTCGGAGAGGAGAAGGAGATCGACCCTCAGGGTTTGAAGAAGAAGCTCGTTAAGGAAGGTGAAGGCTGGGACACTCCTGATAACGGCGACGAAGTTCACGGTATTCTGCCCTAACCTGCTGTGTTTGAGTTTTCAGTTAATTATACTGGTAGACTCTGATTGCAAGTTTTTTGTGGTTTGTGTATTGATGAATTAGTTGTTTGGTGAAAATTTTCAGTTCACTATACTGGCACTTTGCTGGATGGGACGAAGTTTGATTCCAGTCGCGATAGGGGAGAGCCTTTTACCTTCACTCTTGGCCAAGGTTAGCATTTATAATGTTCATAGTCGTATTTTCAATTGATGGATTGATTCCTGGATTAGTAGGAAATATCTGTTAAACAGCACGAGTTCATGAAAAGCTATAAAAATCATTGCTTTCCCATCGATTTGGTTTTGACTTGTCAAATATTCTCCAAATTTCACGAATCTGCTCAATGTTTCAATTCGTGAGCATTTATAAATCTAGTTGCGGTCTTTGATTGTGACAGGGCAAGTTATCAAGGGATGGGACCTAGGTATCAAGACGATGAAGAAGGGTGAAAATGCCATCTTCACCATTCCAGCAGCGTTGGCATATGGTGAATCTGGCTCTCCTCCGACCATCCCTCCGAATGCCACTTTGCAGTTCGATGTTGAGTTACTATCCTGGGTCAGCGTCAAGGACATCTGCAAGGATGGTGGAATATTCAAGAAAATTCTCAAAGAGGGAGACAAGTGGGAGAACCCCAAGGATCCCGATGATGTGATTGGTATGATCGACATGTTCTTCATTAAGTCATTCTCGATTCATGTTATATTTCAACATAGGAGGTTACTGACAGTAAATGTTTAATGCAATTCAGTCAACTATGTGGCGAAATTGGAGGATGGAATTGTCGTATCCAAAGGGGATGGTGTTGAATTCACTGTTGAGAATGGTATGTTTTGAATGTTTATTGGTTGCAGCTGTTGAAGAAGAAGATTTCATCCATGTTGTCATTATTGATTAATTGTGTGAGTTTATTGTAATCAGGCCATTTCTGCCCTGCTCTTGCTAAGGCTGTGAAGACAATGAAAAAAGGCGAGAAGGTTGTTCTTACTGTCAAGCCACAATGTAAGAGAGCACACTCCTCCGTTGAATTTGGATTTATCTGAAAAGATTTCCGAACTCATAAACTTGCACTAATAATTTTTTCTGCTGCAGATGGGTTTGGTGAGAAAGGAAAACCTGCCTCTGGTGATGAGGGAGCTGTTCCAGCCAATGCTACCTTGAATATCGAATTGGAATTGATTTCTTGGAAGACAGTATCTAATGTCACAGATGACAAGAAAGTAGTGAAGAAGATACTGAAAGAAGGAGAAGGATACGAGCGCCCGAACGAAGGAGCTATAGTTAAATGTAATTAAAAAAATCTTAACTTCTTCTGATTCCCCCTTTCTTAAGAGGTCCGGATGAGTTATCTAATGGTTGATTTCATTGTACATGCAGTGAAATTGGTTGGAAAGCTGCAGGATGGAACTGTTTTCGTTAATAAAGGTCATGGTGACAATGAAGATGATCTTTTTGAATTCAAAACGGATGAAGGTATGTATATCAATCATCATCCTTATGAAATATTGGACTAGACCTGAAATGTTACGTTTCTAACTTCTGTTGAATATACAAAACAGAGCAAGTTATCGAGGGATTAGACAAAGCAGTGACGACAATGAAGAAGGGAGAAGTTGCGCTGTTGACTATTGCCCCAGAGTATGGATTTGGTTCGACTGAGTCGAAGCAAGAGTTGGCCACAGTTCCCCCAAACTCAACTTTGCACTACGAAGTTGAGCTTGTATCCTTTGAGAAGGTATGCCCCATTAACACCTGATCATGGATTCAATCGTGTTTGTGAACTGGATGAATATGTAATTTGCTTCTTTTTGCTTCAGGAGAAGGAATCTTGGGATATGAACACTGCAGAAAAAATTGAAGCTGCCGGTAAAAAGAAGGAAGAAGGAAACGCCTTGTTCAAAGCTGGGAAATATGCCAGAGCCTCCAAGAGATATGAGAAGGTCTGTAGTTTGGAAAGTGTCTTCTTGTTCGACTTTACTAGCGATGAAGGTCCATTTCGTTGTGCTCATCTTATGTATCCTCACAATGCAGGCAGCGAAGTTTATTGAATACGACACTTCTTTCACCGAAGATGAGAAGAAACAGTCAAAAGCTCTGAAGGTGACTTGTAAGCTCAACAATGCAGCTTGCAAGCTTAAACTGAAAGACTATAAGGAAGCAGAGAAGCTTTGCACCAAGGTTTGATACACACACACACTCTTCCTATACGTTTGAAAGAGTTTGGATAGTTAATATTTATGATGGTTTGATTAATTGTGAGCTTGTTTTATGGTGTAACAGGTGCTGGAACTCGAGAGTACGAATGTGAAGGCATTATACAGAAGAGCCCAAGCTTATATGAACATGGCGGACTTGGATTATGCTGAATTCGATATCAAAAAGGCTCTTGAATTGGACCCTGACAACAGGTGAGATATGGAAGTCCCATTTTCCATCATTATATTCATCATCATTCCAGTAGAAAAGATCCTGATTTTGTATAATCCTTGGTGTTTGGAAAGGGATGTGAAACTCGAATACAAAGTACTCAAGGAGAAGATAAAGGAATTCAACAAGAAAGATGCCAAGTTCTATGGAAACATGTTCGCGAAGCTGAACAAGCTGCAGCCATTTGACGCCAATGTAAGATTCTTCTTTCCGTTATGCTTTTCTTGATTGTTTTCATCTTCCCTTTTCTTTTCTCAGGGTATTGGAATTTGAAACTTTCTTCTTCGAAGTCTTTAACTTTGATTTGTTTAAAACGTTGCAGAACACGGGCGCGAAGGAGGCTGCTGAGCCTATGAGCGTCGACAGCAAGGCTTAAGAGCTTCGTATCACTAGTTTCTAATTCTGAAGACCGTTAATGGGCGTCTTTTTACCTTTATTTTTTCTTTGTAAAAGGAGTTGTATTGAGTTTTCTGAACTCGTTCACATCTTTGGTTTTTTTCTTTCTTCTAAATTGAAGGCTTTTCGTTTCCCCGGCTTACTACTACTACTATCATGTACTCTCTACCTCTCGACTCTGCTAATCAATAATAACAATCTGTGGGGAAGTTTGTTGAATGAAAACTGGGACGTAAGGAGTCATTATATCGTTCTTTATGCGCGGTCACGGACAAAGGGAGTATTACTGATGAAAAACATACAATAATAAGGATTATTAACCAGCCAAATCTGAAGATGATTAACAATAATACTGATTACCCAGCCAAATCTAAAGATTATTCACATGACTCAGTCCAATACACGAGGAAAATATGTCTGAATCTTACATCAGATTCAAAGAAAAAATAGATTCAATTACTATGTTACTTGAGCAATTAAGCATATACTATTATTTTTTGATATTCTATGTATAAAATATGTTATGACCATAATTCAAGCAAAGAAACGAGTTAAAATAAAATACTTTAAATAAAATAATAATAATAATAACAATAACAATAACAATAACAATAACAATAACAATAACAATAACAATAATAAGAAATTGATATAGCGAGCCAACAAGGAAGCCAAACAATCGTGATTAGGCCCACCGGAAAGGCCCATCTGGTTAGGGTTTAACAGACTCTGGAGTTTAAAACTATAGTTCTCTCTTGATTATTGCGGAATAGAGGCCGCTCTGCTCTGCAAATATGGGTATGCCTTCATTGCGTGTTTTCTGTTTGTTGTGTTGATTTGCGCGAAGCTCTAATGGCGGAGGATTTGCAGGTATCTCACGTGATGGCATGCACAAGAGGCGTGCCACTGGTGGCAAGCAGAAGCCATGGAGGAAGAAGCGAAAGTATGTATTTTTTCTACTTTTTATTTCTTATTTTTTGTTGTTTTTCCTGATTTTGAGCTATGATTTCCTTGGTGTTGCCCAAACATTGTTTTTTTTTTTTTAAATCGTTTAGTATTTGATGAACTTCTGTGCGACTTGATTGATAGCTGTGACCTCAGTTTTTTTTTTTTTCTTTTTTTTTTTTCTGTTTTTCAATGTTCTGTTTTGCGACTGAAAATCGTGCTTGCTATCTTGTGAGTATGATCTATAGTTTATCATGATAGAGGATCGCAATTGAATTGTTGGCTATTTGAGAAATTCTCGTTCAACTTTATACTAGAATGTCTTAATTTTAGTTTTTCGAGTTGTGACATTGAGTACTGAATCCATGCAAGGGAGCTGTTTTTGTCTTGCCTCTTATGATCTCCAGTGTCTCATGTTCAGACTTCGGAATCACATTCTGATTTTGAGCTATGATTTTGTGCCTATTTGAGAACATTTATGTGACTTGATGGTGGATCTTGTTATTTTAACATCTATCTAAGGTTTATTATCTTTTTGTTGGTGATTCTTGTGTATTTCTGCATAGATGGTTTATAGTTTCCAGTGTAAACAAGGCTAATAACTTGTGTTTTATGTTTTATATTCTTGAGTTCTCCTTTCTGATTTGTTATCCAATGGTTTGAAGAGATGTTGCTACATACTCAGGTTCAGATTTTGTGTTTTTGCCGCTAAAAAGATGGAACGAGTTTCTTTTACTTTACTGATTTCCCAATGGCAATAATCTTTACTAAATTCTCTTAGGTACGAACTTGGTCGCCAGCCTGGAAACACGAAGCTCGACCCTGGTCAGAAGACAGTGCGAAGAATTCGTGTTCGTGGTGGCAATGTGAAGTGGAGGGCATTGAGGTTGAACACTGGAAACTTTTCGTGGGGAAGTGAGGCTCTCACTAGGAAGACCCGTCTCCTCGACGTTGTCTACAATGCATCTAATAATGAACTTGTCAGAACTCAAACTCTTGTTAAGGGCGCAATTGTTCAGGTTGACGCAGCCCCTTTTAAGCAGTGGTATCTCACACACTACGGTGTTGAGATTGGTAAGAAGAAGAAGACAGCTGCTAAAAAAGACGAAACTGAGGTGATCTCATAACTCTATTTCCATATCTTGTTTCTTGATTGTAACCTGATTACCAAATGATGGAGGAAACAGGAGATCAGATGAAAATCATCACAACTAGAACAAAGTAGACTGTAGAAGAAAGTAGGAAAAATGTTGATTAGAAATTATAACACTAGCTATATTGATATGTTATTAACACCGAATATTAATAGATCCTAGAAACCATCAATGTATGTTCATATGCACTATCTCTTTGTATCCTTATTTGATAATTTTTACAGGAGGGGGAAGCTGCAGCACAGGAAACTAAGAAGAGTAATCATGTGTTGAGGAAAATCGAGAAACGGCAGACTGAACGCAAGATTGATCAACATCTTGAAGAGCAGGTTGGCTCAGGACGATTGCTAGCTTGCATTTCATCTCGTCCGGGTCAATGTGGTAGAGCGGATGGGTAAGTGTATATCCTGTAGTATGTGGTTGCGTTTTGTGCAAATTTAGTTGTACAGTGGGCTGATTTTGTAAAATCTTTGATAGGTATATCTTGGAAGGTAAGGAGCTCGAGTTCTACATGAAGAAAATACAGAAGAAGAAGGGCAAGGGTGCAAGTGGTGCTTGATTTGATGTTCTGTTATTTGGAGAAAATTCTTTGAAGTTTCTTATAGAGTGCTCGTTGAGTATGGTTAATATCCTTTTTTCTTTTTTAATCTAAGAGAGGATGTTTTTATAGTTCTAATTTGTTACTCCGAAATCCGAATTTAGAAAATTTTCAATTTTGACATCGGCAATCAGTCATACTTTTCACATTTTAATTCTATACCTGTTGGTAGTGGTTAAATTTTGTATGCATTGATCAATCATAGTTTTTTTTTTTTATTTTTTTTAGTACAACACAACACTCATACACACCCACACCCGAGGTGATTAGAACTTTTGACATCCGTCATACCAACTGAGTTGCGTTTTGTGGTCAAATCATAGTTAATTTTGCCTTGCTTTTGCACAATCATCAATACCACAAGTCTGAAGTCACTCTAATTTATACCCCTCCCTTCATTATATTTATGTGTATATGTTAAAATTGGATAGGCACCGATTTTAATAAAAAGCAGGAAAAAAAGAAAAAAAAAAGTTGAATCTCACTTCCGTGAGTGAGAGCATTTTTCATTTTGAAAAATACTCCCTCCATTTCATGGAGTATGACCCATTTGGTTTTTGCACAAAAACCAAGAAGAGAGTACTAATTGTAATTAGTTGTTAGTTAAGTTCTTGTAATTGAAGCTTAGCAATTCAATGAAAAGCCTAAATTTAATTTTTTTTTAATCATCAGAAATTCTGTAATTATTTAAGTTCTTAAATTTAATTATTTAAAATTTAAAAAATATTTTTTTTTTCACTAATTTTTTTTTGTTTTTGAAAATCTTTACAGATTTTATAAAGATTCATAAAAATAAAAATTTACAAAGAATAATTAACAGGAAAAAAAGTCATTCATTTATTTCAAGAATATTCACAAAATAAACAAGAGGATAAACTAAATCACCCATGTGATCACAAAAGGCCCTAAGCTAATTTCCCACACTAATTCAATTTGAATTTTAGTGGGAAATGTTAGTATAACATCAGAATTACAAGTGCGCAGCATCACAATACTCAGTTCTTGATCGAAAGAGGACAAAAAAAAAAGAGAAGTAGGAGACGAGCGACTTCAGAGGAGATGGTGAAGAAGCAGACCAGCGGAAACGATCGAAACTTGATCGTCTAGTTTCTTCTGGTGCAGTCTAAGAACGGAAAGCCGGAACACAGGCGAATGAAGGAAGCCATGGTGAAGTGGGAGCTCTCGAAATCCACCATCTACCGCCTATGGAAATCTGCAAAACAGCAACGAGCACAAGGTCAGGCTATGATTTCTGTGACTGGTCACAAAGATAGGAAAAAGGTAATCAAACACAAACTTGATCCAGCAAAAAACAAAACTCTTAATCTTAGTGATAGGACTACATATGAAAGAATGGGAAACGCATTAGGAATAAGCCCTAGCACACTTTGCAGATGGAAGAAAATCGGGATTTTTAGGGCACATACCTCAGCCATACACCCTAATTTAACAGCTGATAACAAATTTTTTAGGGTCAGATTCTCACTTGAATCCTTAGAATTCGATAGAATTCTTAACAAACTTCAGTTTCAGAATATGAACAATGTTGTTCATATTGATGAAAAATGGTTTTACATAACCCAAGGTTCAGACCGATACTACATCACTAGTGATGAAGAAGAGCCTTATAGAGCCACACAATCAAAGAAGTTCATAGGGAAAATTACGTTCATGTGTGTTGTCAGTAGGCCAATCCTAAATGAGGATGGAAGTGTATTGTTTGATGGAAAAATTGGCATATTTCCATTCACTTCTCAAGTTCAGGCAATGAGGAAAAGCAGAAACAGGCCTAAGGGTACTTGGGAAACAAAAGCTATAGAATCAGTGACAAGAGAAGTAATCAGGGCAACTATCATTGAGAAGGTATGATTTCAACTTATGATCTCAGAAATTATTTCATCACAGATCTCTAATCCCCATTACACTTTTGCAGGTATTACCAGCTATAAGAGCAAAATGGCCACAGAATGCAAGCAAGACAATTTACATTCAGCAGGACAATGCTAAACCGCACATAACAGACTCAGATCCAGAGTTCAGAGCAGAAGCAATGAAAGAAGGATTCAATATGATACTAGTACAACAACCAGCCAATTCCCCTGACACTAATGTTAATGACTTGGGATGGTTCAATGCAATTCAAAGTTTACAACAGAAAAGAGTTTGCAAGACAGTTGATGACTTAGTGAATGTTGTGGTTCAATCATTCCATCAACTAGAACCACATGCACTAAACAAAGTGTTCTTAAGTCTGCAATGTGTCCTCATTGAAATCCTCAAAGCAAAAGGCCACAACAATTTCAGATTGCCTCACATGAAAAAGGATTCATTGATTATAAATGGACAATTACCAACTGTTTTGGAAGTGCCACTAGATTTGGCTATGGAATGTATTCAGTTCCTAATTGAGAATGGTCAGATAATTGCGCTACAAGCATTGCAGAGCAGACTAGGTTTGATGCAGATCACAGGAATTATCTAGAGACAGGGACATGGATTAGCTATTTTGGACATGTATATTTTGGGATCTTATGTTTGCACTTTGGTTATCAAAAGTTCATTTCTTGTACAACTTTTGACCATGAAAGTGCATATTTTTGATGTAATCTCTCTCTACTTAATGCAATGCTACTAAAATTAATCTTAGATCCAATCTTTCCAACAAATAGAACATGTATTAACCCACATAAATCTACATCCCCTATCAAGTAAATCATCAGGGAAGAGCATCAAATCATAAATCTCCATCAAGCATGAATAAATCATATAGAGAGATATGCAATACTCAGAAATCAGGGGTCATACTCCATGAAATGAGGCATCAATACTCAGAAATCAACAATCAATACTCACTAATCAGCCATCAATACTCATAAACCCAGGCAACAATACTCAGAGAACATAGATCTGCAATATACTCACTCCATTTCATGAGCATCAAATCCAACAATTTCAGATCCAGCATGCATTAAATAAACACCAAGGTTCCAGCATGCATGAAATAATTAATCATCAATTAATCACCAAAATCATTCATCTGAGGAAGATGACCTCGGAAATTCAAGACCCATTTTCAACATTTGCTTCTTAATGGAATTCTGGGCCGCCAAATAGCCCTCTGTTAAGCCATCGCTCTCAGACAACCGGCAAGACGGAGACCCCTCATCGGTATCTAGCTCTGACGTCGGCGGCGTCATGGGGGTGAGATTGCCAGGGACATGAACGGGTTCATGAAAAATAGCCCAAAACGGCAGAGGGTTACTATTGGGGATCTCCGCCGGCCGACGTCGAGGCAACCGATCTGGAGAGGGGGACCGTTCCAGGCGCAGAGATCCCCACCTCTCTGGCCGGCAAAGACGGCGTGGGGATCTCGGCGGGGTTGGGGTAGGTGAAGGTGTCTCCTCATAAACCCAGCCATCGCCGCCTTTTCCACCGCTCTTTTTCGTCATCGCGGTGGCAGGCCGACGGGGTGAGACCCATGAAGAACTCAGTGAGGGAGAAGTGGGTGGATCCATAAAGATAGATCGAAAAAATGGATTGCGAACAGAAAATCAAAAAGATCGAACATAAACTAGAGAAGTACTGAGATGTGGATGGAAAAATGAAGAAGATTGTTCGTTAATTTTAGATCGAAAATAGAGCGGCGCACTTTGGGAATTAGGGTTCTAGAGGAAAGTTCGAGAGATAGAGAGATATGGAGAATAACCTAGCAGAAAATGAATTTTGTTGATGAATGAGAGTGAATTCATTTTTGGGTTGGGGTAGGTAGTGGGTGGGCATTGAATTAAGATTTTTTTTGTTTTTTTTTGTTTAATGGGCTGCTAAGTGAAAAAATTAGGCCCAATTAACCTACAATTAACCTAGACTAAACACCCCTAATTTACACTAATACTTTCCTTTTTAGGAAATGGGTCATACTCCATGAAATGGAGGGAGTACTACGTAACACACACAAAATGAAATTTTCAGACATATATATTACTCGTCACCATTACACTTTTTCAAGCAAAAGAAAAAAAAGAAGTGCGGGACTCTCTTTAAAGCACAAAATTCGGATTTAATTTAATCTACTCTGATCTTAAGGGTTGTGAAGTAGAATTGAATGTTTATAATACAAAAAATAGATTTCCCATGCGATTTATTAGACCATAGTACTCACTCCGTCCCGCCAAAATGACTTGATTTCTTTTTGGCACGAGATATAAGGTGGGAGTGTTTAATTTGTAAAGTGTGTTTGATAATTAAAGTTTTGAATTTTTTATAAATATATTAAATATTAAATAAATATTTCAAGGAAAACAAAGTCATTAATTATTTTTTATTCATTAATTAATTTTTTTAATTCACTAATTATTTTCTTTTTAGGAAACAAGGCTATTTCGATGGGGCGGCCCAAAAAGGAAAACAAATCCATTTTGGCGGGACGGAGGGAGTATTAATTATGCATAAATGGGGTAGGTGTTAATTAGCCAGCCATCGAGGTGAAAAAGGTTTCCATTTCAATCGAAAACATAAAAATAATTGTACATCATCTGTCAATTACTACATTAAAGAATTGGGAAATACCAAAATCTAATTCAGGAAATAATCCTCCAACCGGCCGGCCCATGAGTGCCAATAAATTACATCCAACTAAAAATATGAAATGGCTCAACTATTCTTCCACTATCTACACACTGTTCTCATCACGCCAAAAAAAAAAAACAATCTTCATCCATATACAGATTTTCTCCACAGCAAGAGCAAAAGTGTACACAATTCATATAATAACGAACATGTATGCAAATCTTGTGATGAGCCTTTGTTCGACGAAACACAGTGCTCAAGTCCAATGCACCTCAGGCTACCATCATAGGCCAATCAACGCACAAAGCTAATCGTAAGTGCTAGAAGATTCGGCAAAAAATTAGCTCACTTGTTCTCCGATTAAATCAAGACCAACTACAAGGAAGGTGATTCCTTGAAACAGGAGGAAATAAAAGTGAATTCCTTGAGCCGACATCAAGCTTCTCACCGAGGCAGTCAATAAGATTAATGCAAGACCAAGTTCCTTTCTGTACAGACGATTTCTCTTTTTCTTCCCGGATTTCTTAGTCATCTCTAGCTTGTTCAACTCAGCTAGACCCGATTCGGAGGAGGATCTTTGTAGAGGGGTGGACTCGTTTTCAACAATGGAAAGGAGATCAGCTTCTGATGATCTGCCCAATTTCTTGGTGACTATCCACTCATAAGAACTTCCCAATTGAAAGAGCCCTGATATCATTGCATTGAATTTGGTGACTGACATGGTGTTTTCGAATAGAAGGTATGGGACAATGAATGGAAATGATTGTGGTGATGGAAGAATGTTTAGTATAGAGACGAGTCCAGGTATGTAACAGACAACCCAAGCTGGGAGCTGAGCTTCGGGGAGGAACATGGTTAATGGGAGAATGATGCAGAATAGGGTGAAGGAGTAGAAGGGTAGGATGAGCTTCCGGAGGAGGAAGAACAGAAATAGCAGGTTCACTTTCTTGAGGAAACCGACCTGAAATGTTACAAAGCAAGACTCAGAATTGCTGGTTGCTCAAAATAATTAATCATAGATGCAATGGAATTCTTTCAACAAGGATCTACCGTCTACGAATCATAGCTTTAATTTCCCCTCAATGCTAAAAACAGTTCCTACTTAAAGGTATAAACTATGGGAGTATTTTATGATGAAGGGACTACTTATAGAAGTTGAAGATCTTAGGCAAAGTATGGTATCAGGACTCAAGCCAATCTTTGAGGTTAACAAGGGATCTTCAATTATGAATGTATCAAGCTGATAGGGATATGTTTGGAGGATAGCCTAGAAGCAGTAACATCCATGAAAAGTTCTAGGAAAAAAAAAATGGTTCATTTATGTAGAAGATAAACGCAAATTTAGCTATATATATTCCACCTGTTTCCTCAACTAAAGGAAAAATAATAAGAATCACCAAGTTGAACACTAATCATCTGAGCCTGAGTAATGTGTCCAGGTGAGAGCTATATCCAACATAATTTATAGCATTCTCTAAATATTATCTGGCTGTATTAGTACTTGAAGCAATTTTCAAACAAAAGAATAAATTATCCACAAAATCAGGGGAGATTAAAGGGACGGATGGCCTTTGAGGAATAGTTAATATTAAAAAGAAGTTAACTACTTAGAATTAAAAATTCCATAAAAGTAGATGAAGTTCAATTTATGCCCCCTCCAATACAGTTAATTGTTCCAATTTTAGATGATCTGGTAGAGATATAGAATGAAAAAATAGCCATAATTATTCCCCTTTCTCATTAATTTAGCATGGGTCTTTCAGTTCATTGCATGGAAGACAACGCTGGATAGCGTTACAAACCTTGGAATAAATTATGTCCCAGAAACACAAGCGGAATAAGTGCATGGGTCCTGAATGCCAGCGATGTTGCTGTTTCTTGTATGCTTCATAGGACTCAGGAAGTTCGCATAAACACTACAGAGAAATGATCATCCACAATTACCACATGCTTATAGTGAACAAAAGGATAATTGATCATTTATGTAAATGTGAACAAACCTTAACGTCATTTAGATAGATGAATTTCCAGCCACACAAGTGGGCCCGAACAGCAATATCCATATCTTCAACAGTTGTCCTGTCTAGCCAGCCACCGCAGTCCTCTAGGGCTTTGATTCTCCAGACACCAGCAGTGCCATTAAAACCAAAAAAGTTAATGAACCACCCATTGACCTGTTGTTCTACCTCAAAATGGAAGGCCAAATTTATGTTCTGTAATCTTGTAAGCAAATTCTCTTCCTTGTTGACAAAGGACCACCTTGTTTGCACCAGTGCAAGGTCGTCTTTTCCCTTCATAATACTTGACCAGTGAGTACTCACTTTAATAAGATGATTCGTTAAATTGTACAAATCCTGTCCTTTTCCTTTCTACATCATTTCTCAATTTAATTAACATGAGGCCACAAGATTACCTTGAAGTGTGGAATAGTTTTCTTCAAAAAATCTGGAGCCGGCTGAAAATCCGCATCAAAGATGGCTACAAACTCATAATTTTTCACATAATCACAACCCATAGCAGATCTAAGGTTCCCTGCTTTGTAGCCTGTACGAATAAGACGATGTCTATAAATTATGTGCACGCCTCTTTGTTGCCATTTCTGTACTTCCGCCTTAATAAGGTCTTGAACATCTGTATCATCAGAATCATCTAATACCTGTACAAGCATTCTTCCCCTAGGCCAATCCTGTACACATACTGCTCCAATAGATTGTTGGTACACCTGAGCAGCATCAGCAAAAAAGGACTAAGAAGTGCCAAAATTACTAAATGTGTATGAAAACGCAATTATTCCAAAATGTATCCATGAAGAAAAAAGCAATCCAGATTTCCAAATTGTTTTATATCTCCCGCTTTATGTTTTCTTTGCATCAGGGAGCTAAACGAAAGACTTATTAGGTAAAATAGCGGTTGACTGTTGAATATCATCAAAGCTATTGTTGTCAAAGAAATGTATTTATGGCAGTGTATAAAAATGAAAAGGACAATTAATACTAAGGAAGTAAGGATTTATTTCCCAAAGTATACGAAGCTTAACATTAGCTAATACAAAAGGATGACAATGCAACTCATGGTTTGGTAAGAAATCATTATCTACTGTCACGAATAAACTTCAGTAACAAGCCTGAAGAGTCAACAATGCATACGTCTAAAACGTCAAACTATAGGTAAGAACAAAATTCATTTTCTTTAAGCTCAGCTTCCTCATGCAAACAAATTACTTTGTCGCAGTTGTACGGATAAGGTATTATTACCAATGTGGCATGTTGCTTATATACGTGCCATGAAGCTACCTAAGTTTCGAGCCATAAATGAAACTAACACTTCTTTTGAAGAATGTAGCAAGCAAGATGAAGGTTCTCTAAGTATGAACAAGTGTGTTCTTTCATAACATACTAAGATAGAACAAATATATCCTAAACTAGCATCTGCGAAAAAGAAAAAAAACGGATATAAAGTTTTGGATAATGCTTACAAGATAGGGTAAACTGATGCATAAGAATGTTAAGATTTAATTAATGCACATTTAACAATGCAACTCTGTTCTAGAGACAAAAAAATCCCCATTTAGAATAGCATCACGAACATATATAGTTACTAAATTGGTCTAGCATCACCATCACCAATTGTTATACTCTGTAATCCCCAAAGGTTCTAAAACCCCACATTATACTCTAATCTTATGAATCATAACCTGTGCAGACACATTCCTTAAGCATAAGATAAGAACATTTACTCAAGTTAATGAACAATAATTCGATGAGTAAGACTCCTAAGCTAATCAACAAAACTACTAAATTCTCAGTAGGGATATGAAACCTACATGTTCTTACCTCCCTTTCATTGCACATCGGTATCTGTACCATCACCATAGGATAACTGTCCAAGTTCGCGCTCTCCTTTTCATCATCTTCGTTATAATCCACCTCTGCTACAGGTCCCAATCCTCTAATTTTAATGTATAAACAACCGAGCACCAAAACGAATCTGTCCACAGACTGTATCAGAAACAACACAATGCACACATTCGTTAAGTTCTGCAGCAGCGGCGCTAAATAATCCGCCCTAATTTTCAACCACTTCGCATAAACATATTCCACGGAATACTCGATTTCAGATTCCAAACTAGGAGGACTGAAATGCCATCCTTTGAAGTAGGCAACGAGCTCAAATACAAGGAGGAAGACGCTCAGCACCAAAAAGAACTTGATGATCTTATAGAGCTTAGATTCCGTCCGATGTGCCGCCGGCGCGGTGGTGATACGCCGATTCGCCGTGCGTACGAGCGTGATGAAGCCGTTGGTGAGGAAAGCGAACGAGTTCGCGATTTTGTGCAGCTTGAGGAGGTAAATCCAGGATAGCTGCCGCGCGCTTCGCGAGCGGTCCTTCTTGGCCGCCGCCGCCCCGGCGGGGGAGTCGGGGCCGTGGATGTCCACGGTTAGGACTCTGAAGTCTTCAGCGGCGGAGGAAGACGTCAAATGGTCGTCGGCGGTGTCCTTGGCTCGTTGCTTGTTCCACCATTCCTGGAACTCGTAGTTGGGTGGACGAGGCATGTAGATGCAGCGTGTGTATACGTATAGGTGGAGATCTGTGCGTGGATTATCAATGGCGGATCATCGCACGCACTGTGTGGGGTGTGTGTGTGTGGGATCCGGGGAGAGGGGAAGAAGAGAGAAAGCGAAGACACAGCTAAATTTAACGAAGTTGAAAAAGATTTTTTGAATCCTTTTCTCCTTTTTTTTTAATTTTACTTTTCAGTTTTCACTATAGTGTGTGGACCATTTTTAAATGTTTAATTTTTTGTCGGAAAATGATATTTCAGAGATTTTAGTAACTTTTTTTTTTTAATGAAAGTACAATCACCATTTTCAGAGACTACAAATGTTGTTCGAGGTTTTAATAATTTAATTAATTTGTTGTCGCATGTATTTAGAATAAATAAATCAATAATTGCTAATAAAAAATAATTCGAAACATATTAGTAGATCGTGATTCATATTAGTAGTTACTCTAAAGAGGAACATTTCGATCTAAAAAGATATTCGGAAGAATCATGCTAGAGACTAAAATATAAAATAATATTAGGACGTATCATGCTAATTACTGTTCTACTATGTAGCATTAGGGTCGTGCTCGTAGTAACGAAAGATCACAAAAAAGTCTTGGTTTTTTTTTTTTAAACAATGATAAATAATGATTTTTTATTTTCTTTTAGGGATGACTCGAACATTATTAATTGAACTGGGCTTTGATATTAACAAAATCTTTCATTTTCCATATTCTATTTCAATTTTATAGATGCGGTAATTTATTGGGAAGAGAGAGAGAACAGCTTCGATCTTGATATGGGAAATCATACACTTGATTTTCAACTTTAGCAAAGCTCAATTAATTTTTAAATAACACAAGATTATTCAATTGAATTTTCTTTAACATTTTTTATTGTTGGCGTTCGATTTATTGAAAATGAGGACCGTTAGGCGAGGATAATGGTGGATTGGAAGGTGATGAAGTTGGGATCAGATCATATCATGTGCGCCTCTGGCTTATAGTATTGTATTGTACTTCCTCTTTTATTTTTGACTTGTCTCATTTATTGAATATATGAGTGTGAGTGGTATAAAATAATAAAATGAGACAAGTCAAAAATAACATAGGGAGTATAATGTTTCAACGAATTCCACAATTACTTCATTTATTTTATCTTTAAGGAAGTTTTTTTCTAGGTTCTTAAAAACTATTTTGGATCATTGTTCTTTTCCTAATGGGCACACTTGGGTCAGCCATGGCTCACCGTGAGGCCGGCTGAAAGATTGACATTTTTATTTGTGTAGATTAACATTTTTCTGTATAAAGATTGACACTTTTTAAAATTGACACTTTTATTCGTAAAATAATTATGTTAAAGATTGACACTTTTATTCATATAGATTAACATTTTTCTGCATAAAGATTGATACTTTAACCCGGCCATACTATGTGGTCGGCCTCACCCAAGTTTTTGACTTTCCTAATTATTTTCTTAATGACATGACAATTTTTAAGAATTTTGGATGGACTTCTAGTTCTATAACAAAAGTTAATTTCGGAGGTCCCTTGCCTGATATAAATTGTGCCTCAAATGGATGTTTACATAATTAGATTTTTGCTAATTTAGGTGATTATTTGTCTCCATGCTTTAAATGGAATGCCCCGCGTTAGACATTATTGAGCCATCAATTTTTAGGTCAATCTTGATTTTACTCTGAAAGGTTAAATTTGTAGTCATGATTATTTTGTTATTGCCTATAACTCCATGCATTAATACGAGTTTTGATGAATATGATTTAATAATGTATTCATAGCTAGTCATTTAGTAAGGATTATGTAAATGTAGTAAATATGATTATTGGGGATAATCTGTTGATTATTGGTATTTCGTAGATATTTGGGAACAACTTAACAATGATATACCCGTAGTATTTATAGAATGAGTGAAGTTGGATGCAAAGTAGTTTTCTATTTTTAGTAAATTAATTGTTAAATAAAATATACACATACATATAAATACATCTCGATTTAGGCCTAACATAGTTGGGCCTACAGAAAAAATATATATATATATATGGGCCGAATATCATATTTTGAAGGCCGGTCATAAACGGAATAATAAAATATAACTAACCACACAATTTAATTAAAAAATAGTACAAATTTGAAACCCAATTTCAATATATAAGCTCTTTGATTGGGATACAAATATCCATCTAGTCAATCATTCAAGCCCAAAATAATAACGGACTTTGATTAATCCAACCAAAATCAAGAAATTTAACGGGTGTCATCAATGTTTTAAAAATCAAACCGAAGGTCGATCTTGGTTTTTTCGGTTGAACCACGGTTAAACTGGCCAAAACTAACTAAAATCGGGCAAAACTACCAAACCGGAGCCATGACCAGTTCCCAATTCGACCGGTCCAATCAGCCATTTCAGTTTGGTTCTTAAAGCACCGGCAATCATAATTAAGTTATCAATAGTATTTTACTAATTTCACATGAATTGAGTATAAGAATTATTTTTCCATCACGGTATTGGATTTCATGTTTTGATATCTCAAATTTCCTTCATATGCACTAGAGATGTCATAACACTATAATAAGACGATGCCATAATATAAAATAAAAATACTATTTCCGTCCCAACAAACTTTAAATGTTTTTTAAATATATGCAAAGTATAAATTAATTAAACGATTCAAGTTCGTTGGGGCAGAGTGAGTACATAAGAATGTTAAGTAAAATGAGTAATGCTCTCGTACCCACCGTGGGCATACTTAATATGTCTACGGCTGAGGTGACGGCATTATATTTAAGGAAAATTATAATTAATATACCTTACAAAAATAAACTCTACCATAAAAAACTAAACCTTGCTAAAAAAGAGTAAACCTTAAAAGGAAAAATCATAGTGTCATGTCAGCGGTGGACACATTAAGTGTACTCACCATGGGTAGGGCACTAGGGGAACATTTCTATAAGTAAAATACTGAATGTAACATGAAAATCCAACATTGGGCGACAGTCCCAACTTATAATTTGACTGCTTGATCGAACTTATTTTCGTAAGGTAATTAATGCACGTAGACAAGGAATTAACGAACACGAAAGTAAACGGAACACAAAGGGATTTACGTGGTTCGATCTATTGGAATAGATCTACGTCCACGGGCGGAAATAGTATAGATCTTTATTGCTTGTATGAGTAGTGATTACAAGATTGTTCTCCCCCTCTCAATCTATTCTAAGCCCCTATTTATAGATAGTTACATGGAGTTCGACTATAATACGAATTCTTCTCATATTTGGACTCTTTTGGCTTGATCTCCTCATTTATGGATAAATACCGAGCTTCTATATCTCTCTTGTGGAGCTTGAATTGTAGTTGATGTAGGAGTTGCCTTAGTGTAGAGATTCCTTTGAGGTGGGCCGAAGTGGACTCGGCCTAGGTGGGCTGTTTGGGCCGAGCCAAGTAAGGCTCTTAAATGGGCCGAGCTGCATAGGCCGAGCTTGACAGTTGGAGCTCAATTATATTAGGCTCGATGCTTGGGCCTAGTAGCTAGGCCATATCCTATCACATCCCCCCCCCCAAAAAAGATATAGAAGTGAGGGTGTGACTAGGGGTAGAAAGTTGAAGTAGGAGTAGTGAAAGTGCATGGCCTCGTCGAAATTAGAATTTTGATGAAGACGGAATGCTTGCCACCTCGTTAAGACGAGGCGGGTAAGAATTTGCATTGCCCCTTCGGAAATTGGATTTCGACGAAGTCGGAATGTTTGCCACCTCGTTAAGACGAGGTGGGTATAAATTTTGCATTGCCCCCTCAGAAATTAGATTTCGACGAAGTCGGAATGCTTGCCACCTCGTTAAGACGAGGTGGGTATAAAATTTGCATTGCCCCTTCGGAGATTGGATTTCAACGAAGTCAGAATGCTTGCCACCTCGTTAAGACGAGGTGGGTATAAAATTTGCATTGCCCCTTCGGAAATTGGATTTCGACGAAGTCGGAATGCTTGCCACCTCGTTAAGACGAGGTGGGTATGAATTTTGCATTGCCCCTTCGGAAATTGGATTTCGACGAAGTCGGAATGTTTGCCACCTCGTTAAGACAAGGTGGATATAAATTTTGCATTGCCCCCTCGGAAATTAGATTTCGACGAAGTCAGAATGCGTTGAACAGCACGACTTCGTTAAAGACGAAGTTTAGGCTTTGAATAGCACGACTTCGTCAAAGACGAAGTTTAGGCTTTAATTAGCACGACCTCGTCTTCAGACGAGGTTTAGGCTCTTCTCTGTTTTAAACAAAGGCCGTATCTTTGTTTTTAACCGAGGTGGTGCCTCCTCGTCTTAAACAAAAGTAGTTCTTCCTCACTTTAACAAAGGTGGTGCCTTTGTTTTAAGCAGAGGCAGTTTGTACTTCTATTTTTAACAAGGTTAGGTCGGTACGCGCGTTTGAAATTTACCCCAAATATGGAGTTTATTAAGTTACCCTCGTCAGGGTTTAATAGCTCTACCTCGTCATAGGACGAGGTTTTGGCTTTAAGTAGCTCACTTCGTCATAAGACGAAGTTTGGCTTGAATTAGCTTACTTCGTCACAAGATGAAATTTTGGCTTTAAGTAGCTCACTTCGTCATAAGACGAAGTTTGGCTTTCGATAGCTTTACCTCGTCATAAGATGAGGTTTTGTCTTTAAATAGCTCTACCTCGTCAAATAGCTCACTTCGGAAATTGGATTTCGACGAAGTTTGGCTTTAACTAGCTCACTTCGGAAATTGGATTTCGACGAAGTTTGGCTTTAAATAGCTCACTTCGGAAATTAGATTTCTACGAAGTTTGGCTTTAAATAGCTTACTTCGGAAATTGGATTTCTACGAAGTTTGGCTTTAAATATGGCTTTACATTCCTTATTTGTCGAGATAATATGCATAAGTGGAGTAGAGAGAGATGTGCAAGATGTATGCAAATGAAAGATGTATGGCAAGACCCTAAAAAGACGACCTAAATGACCTAAATGAACTATATGAACTTGGACATTACTCTCAGCCACTTGTGCAAGGTATCTCTTTAAATGAGTAATGTGCCGTGCACGGGGTATTGGCTTACCGGATAAGTGGGCGAGCTTGTACGACCCTTTGCCGAGGACTTCTTCAACTTGGTACGGTCCTTCCCATGTGGCTTCAAGCTTGCCGAGCCTTTCCGCTTTACTGACCTCGTTGTTCCGAAGTACGAGGTCGTCTGCTTGGAATTATTGGTACTTCACTCTTTGGTTGTAGTACCGAGCTATTTGTTGTTTGTACTTGGCTTCTCTTATGTAGGCGAGCTCTTGTTTCTCCTCCAACAGATCCAGTTCGGTTCGGAGTTCTTCGTCATTGACTTCGGCTGTGAAGTTGAGAGTGGGCGGGCTCGGCAGGCCGACCTGTACCGGGATCACTGCTTCAGTTCCATACACCAAACTATAAGGTGTTTCAGCGTTCGAGGTCCGGGGAGTTGTTCGGTACGACCATATAACTTGGGGTAAATTTGCTGCCCAATCTCCTTTGGCTTTGTCGAGGCGGGTTTTGAGTCCCTTGACGATCGTTCTGTTCGTAACTTCGGTTTGGCCGTTCGCTTGAGGATGAGCTACCGAAGTGAACTTCTGCTGGATATGAAGCCCTTCACTCCATTCTCTGAATGTTCTGTCCGTGAATTGTGTCCCATTTTCCGAGACGAGGATATGGGGTATGCCGAAGCGGCATACTATGTTCTTCTAGACGAAGTTGAGGGCATTCTTGCTCGTGATTTCTGCCAAGGGTTCGGCTTCGACCCACTTAGTGAAGTAGTCGATGGCTACGATGAGGAACTGGAGCTGGCCAAGAGCTTTGCCTAATGGAGTTACTAGGCTTGCTTTGGCTTCGTTGATACTTCGGTGTTTGACTTCTTCCATGGGAGGGCTTGTGGATGACGAGGCTAATTTGCTTAGTGCATCTGCTCCGCTATTCTGCCCCCTTCGGATGTGAACCAACTCAAAATACGAGAAGTATTGTTGAAGGTTCTTGGCTTTGTGGAGGTATCCTGTCGCTTTTAGCTTCGTGACCTCCTAGCATGTGGCTCACTATGACTTGAGAGTCGCTGTAAACTTGTACAGCTCGTATCTGGAGACCTTGAGCTAGGCAAAGTCTGATGATTAAAGCTTCGTACTCTGCTTCGTTGTTTGTTGTAGGGAAGTCGAACCGAAGTGTATAGGTTATCTCATGTCCGTCTGGGCTGAGGAGTATGATGCCTGCCCTGCTTCTTGATTTCCTCAAAGCCGCATCCACGTATACTTTTCAACAATCTTTAGGTGGTTCTTTTGTGGGTTCGGCTTCGGTGCTTTTCGAGGGGGGCTCAGATGGCTTCGGTGTTTTTGTGAATTTAGATTCTACTAGGAAGTATGCTAGGTCTCGGCCTTTGATAGTGTGCTCACCTTGTCGTAAAAGGTGATGGCCACATCCTTTTTGGGGCTCTTATGTGAGGGCTCGTCCGTTTTAGGACTTCAGGCCTCAGCTTTGAGAGTGGACTTCGTGTATGTGAGGGCTTGTCTGTTTGAGGACTTCGGGCCTCAGCTTTGAGAGTGGACCTGTCTCCTCAGCTTCGTCAGTACTTAGGAGTTTGACTTCGAGGGACTTCGGTCGGCCTCGGCCTTGAGAGGACGTCGCCTAGGCCTTAAGAGGACTTCGTCGTGTCGGCCTTGAGAGGACTTCGTCGTCTTCATTGCGCTTTGCCTCGAGTTTGGGCTTCGTACTGGTCAGAACGTCGGCCGCGACTTTGGTACCTCTTGAGGGTGTTGTCGCGCACCAATTGCTCTATGACCGCAGCAAGCAATCTGCATTCCTTGATATCGCACCCGTAATCCTCATGGAAGCGACAGTACTCCTTAGATCGGCACTTCTCCCTTCCACTTGACATGGGCCGAGGCTTCTCGAACATATCGGTGTGAGTTGGCTTCAGCCTCGTCAATGGAGTGAGTTGGCTTCGTTCCTGGTTTTGCCGAGGTCCGAGCCTGGATTCCAGGGGTGTATGCTGGAGCCTGTCGAGGGCACTTCGCCGACTTTGGCCTCGGTCATTCCGATCCTTCTTCCGATCCGAAGGTTGGGCCTTGTCGGCTTCACGCTTGTGCCTGTCAGCTTCGTCGGCTCTTGCGAACCGATCTGCTATGATCCATCATGGCTCCGAAGTGCGAGGTAATTGTCCTCAACATGCCGAGATGAGATGGTGTCGCGCCGAGGCGGCATAGCGTCGCGACGAGGTGGGGTGATGTTACACCGGGGTGAGAGTCGATTGTAATCTTCCTGGCGTTCGTCATCGAACCTCCTTAGACGTGGTGTTGTGTCCTGTGCGTCGATGATTTGGACGCTTTGGGACTTTTACCACTGCCGTGATCTAGATGTAGCTTCGTGCTTTCCCTCGTTGCGCGGGGTTGATCTTTTTCCCCAGCTTGGCTCTGAGCTTTTTGTTGTTTTGCGAATTGGAGGAAATCTTGCTTATTATGCTCAAGATACTCCGTCAAATTCGTTCGGTTGAATTTGAGATCGCCCTCTTCCTGGCTGTCATTGTGGCCTTCTCTTTCCGGATAAACGGGATTGCCTTGCTCATCCAACGGCATGTGCTCAACATGTCCATCCGGAGTTTGGCCTTGTCGTGTGTTCCTTCCCGGGTCGCCGGCGTGTTGCCGGGTTCAGATCTTGTGCTTGGCTTGCCTCGCCTTCGGGGATTTGCTGCCGGTCTTGTCCGGTTTGCTGAATCTTCTTTTCCTTGTTGGCAGCGGCAGCAACAGCGTTTGATCGTGTTGGTCTTCCTGTCATGGCTGTAGTTTACCTAAGTGGTTCGAAAATCACAAATTTTTCATTCCCACAGACGGCGCCAGTGATCAAACTTATTTTCGTAAGGTAATTAATGCACGTAGACAAGGAATTAACGAACACGAAAGTAAACGGAACACAAAGGGATTTACGTGGTTCGATCTATTGGAATAGATCTACGTCCACGGGCGGAAATAGTATAGATCTTTATTGCTTGTATGAGTAGTGATTACAAGATTGTTCTCCCCCTCTCAATCTATTCTAAGCCCCTATTTATAGATAGTTACATGGAGTTCGACTATAATACGAATTCTTCTCATATTTGGACTCTTTTGGCTTGATCTCCTCCTTTATGGATAAATACCGAGCTTCTATATCTCTCTTGTGGAGCTTGAATTGTAGTTGATGTAGGAGTTGCCTTAGTGTAGAGATTCCTTTGAGGTGGGCC
Source organism: Mentha longifolia (assembly GCA_001642375.2). Lineage (NCBI taxonomy): Eukaryota > Viridiplantae > Streptophyta > Magnoliopsida > Lamiales > Lamiaceae > Mentha > Mentha longifolia. The sequence continues at coordinate 13,799,988 of CM038115.1, read as the reverse complement.
GAAGTGGACTCGGCCTAGGTGGGCTGTTTGGGCCGAGCCAAGTAAGGCTCTTAAATGGGCCGAGCTGCATAGGCCGAGCTTGACAGTCGAAGCTCAATTATATTAGGCTCGATGCTTGGGCCTAGTAGCTAGGCCATATCCTATCACTGCTCATCTTAAGTGCATGCATATGTAAAGTAAGCATAGAAATGTTGGTGTAAGTGGTGATAACAAGGCATAAATTGGCAAACACAAAGGATTATCCACAAGGAAAAATGACATTCCAACTGTAGATCAACATAGTGGGGAAAGAGATTGAGATTTTGGGCCTTAATTATATGATTAGCGATGAATGCATGCTGGTGTAAAATAGCACTCAACCATGATTTGCTATTTTCAAAATCTCGAATCATATATAATTCGGTATGTTAATTAATTAAATAAATAAATAAATCATATTTTTGGGGTTATTTAATTTCAATCTAAATTAAAATGAATTGGATTTGCCTTATGGTGGAATGAAGAAATTTAATGAAATTGATTATATTGAGTATTAAAGTAAAATGGAAACGACAGAACGACGTGTAAGGTGACTAAACAGTGATAATTTGCTTAATTGGAAACCTACTTTAATTAAGTGCCGTGTGTAAATAAACACAGCAAACAATCGTGCTAATTCCAGATAAATTTCTCTTTTGCCACACCAAATTATATTAACTGACGCCTTTGCCCCCTGTCCAATTATAATTTTTTTTGTCAAATAAAATTAACAAATGAAAAATCTTCCCAAAGTTATGTTTCAATAGTCAAGATTCTAATCTCTCTCTCTCTCGTATTGAAAATTTTTGCTATGCAAATTTTGCATTAAGGACAAAGGAGTCAATTAAATAAAATTTGCTCTGTCATTTAAGAAAAGTCTCTGGCATTATCAACTAATTAGACGGGATAATTAACACGTGTCGTTTTCTCCACAGTAGAGTCTTTCACTGATTTTGGAAGCATTTATCCTTTATTAGCTGAAATTTTAGATCAATTAAGACAATTCAACAAAATCACGTTTCTTTTGTTTTATGTTCTTTCTAGGCTTGGGAGCCTTTTCCCCAAACAAAAAGGAGAAAGAAAAAAAAAAACAATGATAAGTGTAAAAAATAGCACAACATATCCAAAAGAAAATAACAAAAGAGATTAAAAGATTAAAGATAAATTGTATGTTAAGCTAAAGATGCATGCATAATTGATGTATCTTTGTATTAAAGGAGGTATTTATCATACAACAAATCTTGTCTCCTCAAATTAGGTTAAATTATCATCCTTAAGTGAGAAATAAACTTTGCATTTGCTTTGTAGTAGTAATACGTAAACATGGTGACAACGTGATTTTTTTATTTTTTTTTTAATTTTTTTTTTCCATACACACGTATATGAAAATATTATTTTTGTTGTTTGAAATTTGAAGAATTGAAGACTTGGCTGGATCCAAAATCTGGCTAGTTAAATTAATAAATTTTAATAAAGTTTGACTTTACATGTCTAATTATATTATTCGCAATACTTCAGCACAAGAAGCTCTAGCTAGTAAATTATAGAAAATTAAATATCGAAAATGGAGAAGAATGCCAGGGTTCCTCCCCACCATAAAATAAAGCGTATGAGGTCAAAGTTCGGATTAATTTATATACTTTCCTAAATTCACTTTTAATTAAATCAAAAATATTAAAATAGACAAAATACTTTTACAGGAATGTCTAGTTTTCTTTTCCAATAGGCAATGAGCACAATAAAAAAAAAGACGTACAGCTTTCTTTGATTCTTTGGGTTATTTCAAAAGGCACAAGATACATTTAAGAAAAAGTATATAAAAAGTAAAGATTAAATGAATATATTAACAGGATATATTGTGCCATTATTTATTTATTTATTCGGATATATACAATCTTAATTATGTTACATAATTTCCGAATCTCAGGTATATTATTCATCCAATAATCGAAGCCCATTCTATGGTAAGTATATTTTTGTGTGTGTGTGTGTATTAAAAAATAGTTGAATTTCAACTGCTGCTACACTTTTAAAAGCATTACGCATAATAAGTTTATAATCCAGCTTAATACATTGATTATTATAAGAAAAATCTGCCGACAATTTGTCGTGTTGGTGGATTAGAAAATTGCTAATCAGACAGGGACTCCATTATTTGATAAGCCATTTGCTGTTCCATAATCATTACGGTAATTATTAAAAATATTTTAACCTTTTATCTCTTTCAATGAGTTCTCCACTTCATCAATTATTTTGCAACAAATCGTTTGATACACACCAAACAGGATAACTCAACCCAAAAGACTAGCCTATTAGGAGAGAGAGCCCATTTAATGTATATACCTCACACTAATTGTTCTCACAACCGATGTTGGACATTGAGTCCGTAACATTCGACCCTCCTTTGAGGGCCAACGTCCTCGTTGGTCACGGCCACGTTGGTCATGGCTGGTTCTTTGCCAGGTCACCACTCCGTAGGCCACCACTCCGAGTTCTCGTTGGTCACGGCCACGTTTTCTCGTTGGTCACGGCCACATTGGTCACGGAGGATTCTTTGCCCGGTCACCACTCCGTGGGTCACCACTCCGAGTCGGCCCCAAACGTACTCGTTGGTCACGGCGAGTTCTTTGCCCGGCCACCACTCCGAGCCGTCTGGGCTGGGCTCTCAACGAGAGCACCAATGATACACACCAAATATGAGAACTCAGCCCAAAAGACGAGCATATCAGGAGAGAGAGCCCATTTAATATATATACTTCACACTAGTTGTTCTCACAACCGATGTGGGACATTGAGTCCGTAACATCAATTCTATCCTTAAAAAATAAAAATAAAAAAGAGGGGAAAAAAAAAAAGCTAGGAAGAAGAATGAAAAAAAGTGGGGGTTTGATAAGGCAAAGGCTATATAAAATAAAATAAAATAAACTACGGAGTATGAAAAATTATCTTGATGAGCTGCTATTCGGTCAAGATAATGTTATTCGAGGGGAAGATCGGATAATTTATCAAGGAGAAACTATAATTTTATTACGGGTTGAACCTATTTCACGGGTCATCAAGATAACTTATTTGATTTACCAAATAAACAGAAAATGTCGGATAACTTTATTTATATGGACTTTTCTAGACTTTTTTTACTGATCCGAGAACTTTAAAAGATATATTTTTTTTACTTGAAAATGTCTTGCTACCCTGAGAAGTTGAAATTTAAACTTGCTAGTATTATCGCTTTGGACTAATTAAATAATATATTTATTTCAATAAGTCCCCTAATAATTGATTAGTTGAGAATTAATCATGGTGACTTATATTTTTTTTAATTTATTAATTAATTAATCAAGAGATCCTGCAAAATTCAGAGCTTGAAACCGTATTCGGTACTGGGGAGTAGACTTTATTTTCTATTTCTGTTTTTGCAATTAATAACTCTGTAGAAGTTGCAATTTAATGATGATTAAATAAAGTTAATGATTTAGTACGAATGTGGATTCATTAGCCATTGATTGCCATTAACAGTTGTACTGAGATTCAACTAATTCATGAATTACTCTCCTCTCCTCTCCTTTTCTTTCATGTTTATATTGTGACACTAAGAAATGAACAGATCGTCTCTACCAACTAAACCACCATAATCGCAAAGATTACTTAAACTAGAAGGGAAGGTCCGAGGGCAAAATAGGCATCACAATAAGAATGTTAAGAAATTAAAATATATAAAAAAAGAGTGTAATTAAAAATGAAATTAGCCGACTGCATAGCACATTTCCTAGCATGATTGTGTATAGTTTACTATTATCAGGAGACAGGTCTATAATCAACCAAAACTACTTTTTAAAACTAATATTAATAATATTATTTATCTTAACGCTTATAAGCAAAAGAGATCATTTAAAAAGAATCTTTCAGATAATTAACTCACTGTCATCAATAATGGAACCCTCACCTAATAAAATAAAATAACTAAAGGCTGCAAACGCAGTAATCTTTTGTGAAAATCTTTGATTATTTATTTTTTCACTAACCACCTCTCATCAAATGATTAATCTATCTTTCAAGAGCATCTTTTCATACCTTAATTTTTTTAAATTAAAAATTAAAAAATTAGAAATGAACTCCTACTACTAAACCTTTTCCTCCCTTTTCTTAATTTCTTTTTAATAAATACCTTTGTTTATTATCTTTCAAATTTCTTTTTTATCCCTCATTCATTGGGTTTAGTCAGAATCTCACCATTTGCCAACCTGGGATTCTCTCTCCTCTCCTTTCTTTCTCTATCTTCTTCACTAGCATAATGCACCGAATGTAATACTAATGCACATACTTAGGTAAAGTAATTTATTATTATAATGTTATATTTATTTTAATTTATCGAATGTAAATTACTGAAATTAAGAAGCTTCTTTCAGTTTATGGTTAAGGTGTAGAAATTTGCAGGGGCCCTCTTTCCTAGAAATGTGCCAGTTATTATGATTGATTCCAACCAAAGATTAATTGGACCCGTTATTATTTGTATTAAGACTTTAAAAGATGAGAAAAAAGTGATCCCACCTCTGACAGCTGGTTACAACATAAGTAACAATCATAACCACCAGAGAAAAAGAAAAATTAGAAAGGAAAAAAAAAAATTAAAATCGATTATTACTGTACAATTTGACCTAATTGTGCACTAAACATTGAAAACACAAGATCACAATGGATCTTGCAATCAAATTGATTGATACACAAAGTACAACAAATTGAACAAAAGTCAATTGATAAAACGGAAGGAATTCCTCTCATGTTCGATTAATTTCGGGTTATATAAAATAAACAGTGATAGCAATTGTGACTCGACATATAAGAGATAAATGAATAAATAAATAAAAGAATTGCAAGAAAAAAAGTGAGTCATCAATTTCTCATTTACGAAGCTAATATAGTATAATCATTAATTACATCCTATATATTACAAACTTTTGGTGCTGGTGCACCTGAAAGAGGGAAAAGGGCACTAAATAATCTGGAAAAATACAGAATTACATAATTTTGTAAATACTAATAATAAGAAAAATGAAACCCCCCAAAAGAAAAAGATTCTTGGATTGGTTATAAGAATTGATTTAAAAATCCTTCTCGGTTATATACAGCATAGCCTTCTTCTTTTTTAATCCCATCCACCAAATTTCTTCCAGGAATATTCATGAGCTGTCACAGCTCAACTTTCATATTTGAGGATTGATTTTGAGCTGCAGAAAATAAGAAAAAATAATAAATAATTATTTAAATTAATTTCCAGATTTTTTTTAAAAAAACTGGTACAGTAATTGGTAAAATTACCTGGGAAGTTGACAGAATTTTGGATAAATCCCATTTGGACAATGCTGTGCAGATCATCTTCAGTGAATGCCGGAAACTGCTTAGACACGAAGCGTGAAGTTAGGCCTTGTGTTTTCGTGGAATGCTGTAAAAAAAGAAAAAGAAAAAAGGAAGTTGGTTTTTTTACCTGGGGTAAATTTTCAGAGAATCCATTTCCATCAACAGAAGGCATCTGAAGTCCTAAGTTAGCATCTAAAGGGTGAGGAGGGTCCACGGAACATTGGGCGCTTGAGATGTTTGTACCATGTAGCTGTTGGTGTTGTACATTATTATTCTGATGATGGTAGAATGAGGAATCTAAAGGGTACATTTGTTGGGGTAGAGATGTGCTCTGCTGAAACATCTGCATTTCGAAATTGGTTATTGGACCCCTCCCTCTAAATCATTTTTATTTCCATGAATTACTTACTCTATATATTTTCCACATATATAATTAAAGATTTTTAATTTAGAGAGGAGAGAGAGAGAGAGAGAGGGTTAATTACTCACGTCTTTGGAGAGAAGGTTTTCCATGTTGAAATCCATGCCTGGATTCACTGATGCCAACTTCATTGACAAGAACTGTCGACAAACATCACAAAATTAATAGTCAAGAAAGAAATAAACACCGACAGCTGACCTTTTTATTTTTTATAATTTAAGGTTAGTTTAGGTTTGAAAATGAAGTGGGAATTTATTTACCTCGACTTGTCTCTGCAATGACTGGACGTAATTTATGATTTCATCCAGCATCAGTGCTTTTCCAGTCACCTGAAACCGATGGAAAAATGATTACTACTTTGAATCCAATTCTGTTACAGTTGAATACCGAATGGTAAGAGTAAATATGTACGGACCTTGTTGCAACCGGGTACGAGATCCTGAAGAAGTTTCATCCTCTCACTAATTTTCTCTCTCCGCACCTAACAGTAAAAACCATCAGCAAACCGGAGACGGGACTCTGTTAATGGAGGTAAAAAGTAAAGTAAAAGAAAATGTAATTTAATTACCCTTTCAGCTAAACTATGGCTGTCTGTAGCTTGGCCCCTTCTCGCTCGGACATGAATGTAATCCTTGAGCGGCTCCGGCGCCTTTTCATTTTTGTCGTTTTCCTCTTCTTCCCCCTCATTTTCTCTCTGCTTCGACCTCTTCGTCTTTCCTTCTTCTTCTCCTTCGTTTGCCTATGAATTTACCCATATTTCATCACTTAATTTTTGAGAGAAAGAGAGAGACAGAAGTAAGTGGTTTGAAAAAGAGTGAGTTAGTTAGTTACCTTGGCTGAATTGGATCGATCGTCCTTGTTTTTCCCTCTGGAATTCGCCTTCCTTTTCCGAGAATTCATCTCGTTCGACACCTTCGATCCCGTTTCGCCGCTCGGAATCTGCTCGGAGACGGAGGATTCCTCGTTCGAATTGGCGCCGGACCCCGAAAGCTTGCTCAATTTCTTGTCGGGGCCGCCGTTGACGGCCCGCATTTCCAGGCCGGGCCGCGGCGGCGATCCGCTCTGTTTCAGCAACGGGCTGCTCGCCACTCGCGTCAGCTTCGCCTCCGCCGCCGGCGGAGGATTCGATCCGCGCATCATTTCGCCGGCGTTGCTCGGCGGCAACGTCCTGCCGTTGAAACTCCGGCTGCCGAAGCAGGAGAACTTTGCGGCCCGCTCCGCGAATCCCGGATCGGCGGAGAGCGACGGCAGCGGCGGCGGAGCCAGGGCGGCGGAGGTGGCCAGGCTGATCTGATCGAAGTTCAGCTTAGGAGAGTGACGATCGTTGGCATTGCTGGCGAAAGGGGCCGCCCCGGCGGAGGGCCCGGCGCCGCCGAGCTTCCCGATGAGCTGGCGGAGGGCGAAAGCCTCGTTCGACAAGGCGGCTGCGGCGATGGAGGTGGAGGTGGAGGAGACCATGGAGGTCCAAGCGGAGTCATTATTGGAGAATTGATCCATGGAAGAATTAGGGTTGAAGAAAGATTGATCGTTGCTCCATGGAATCGGCATTGAGGTTTCAAAGTGGAGGGGTTGAGATGGTGGAATTCCAGAGTTCATAAAGTAATCTTTATCCATTTTTTTTTTTACAACCAGAAATTATATTCTCTTTTTTCCCTTTTCCACCACCGGAAATTGAGAAAATTCCTTGTTTTTCTTTTCAAGAATGTGGAGCACTATTAATGTTCTTCTTCTTCTTCAAAGACACGCATACACGTACATACACTTACATATACATATATATCTAGAGAGAGAGAGAGAGAGAGAGAGAGTGAATGAAATTGAAGAGGAGGGAGGGTTGAGGAAGAGGAAAGAATGTGGAAAAGAAAGGGAAGAAAAGGGAGTAGAGTCAAGAGTGGAAGGGGAAGGGGGAAGGGAAATGAAGGGTGGTGATCAAGTTATATAGAACAAATGGAAAAGATTTATTTTGACCTTTTCTATATTATATTGCAAAACACACACACACACACACACACACACAAAACAAGCCCCATAAAAATTTCACATATTTATCTAATAATTATAAGTATGTTTGTTTAATTGAATAAATATTTATTTGAGTGAGCAATGCAGCCGTTGAAAGCGGTGGAAGAAAAGGTTAAATGCCGGGCCTTGAACGTCATACCACCAAACTCTCCACCACCTTCTTGAAATTACCACTTTTTTTTTTTTTGAAGAAATTGCAACTTGAAAATCAAATTTAGATTGCAAATTTCGTAATTAATTAAACAAAATTTTCTTATAAGTCAAAGCTTTGGTGTTATAGGGATCATGAGTGCTGGCATTTTGAGGCTTTGACAATTTTTGTTGGCGCTTTTCTTTTAATAATGACTTCTAGCTTCTTCTTTTTTTTCTATTTTTTTTCTTAAATGTTTTTTTTACGTCAAAATACACAAATTTAGCTTAATAATTTTATCTTGTGAGAATTTTAACATGAATTTTAAATGTGTGATCATTTAGTCATTTAATGAATTTGCACCCGAAAATCCAATTGGCAACAAAGGCCTCAAAAGTAAAAAAATAAAAAAAATATAAATTAGAAACTTTATATTGTATTCGAGAGTAAAACACATTTTTTACTGATAACGATAGTTGACGCAAACTAGTGTTTTTATTGTCGAAATTCACTAAATGACTAAAATTGTTGCGCATTTATTTTATTAGGCTAAAATTGTAAGACATGTATTGTTGTGTCTAAATTTATTACAAGATGAATTTATTGAACTAGATTTGTATGTTCGGCTTTTTTAAATAAAAAAATAATGCACACTTTAAACTTTATTGATTTTTATTCTTTAAGAGGTCTCTTTCCCAAAGATTGCTTTTCTCTTCTTTTCTTCACAACGGAATTGAATAATTGTCTTTAGCAACACACTTAGTGTTTTTTCTTTTCAAAGATTCAAAATTGTCTACGATGGAAAATTAAAAACAATTCGAATTTAAAACATTAACATCAAATTGTAAGATTGGGAAAACTTCTAAGCTTTATAGTTATAGAAAGGCTGAAGCACAATGTCATATAGGTGGCCGCTAAGTCCGAGAGAAGGGAATAAATAAATAAAATACTACATAAATAAAATATTTTTAAAAATTGACGGAAATAGATAGAAAAATACTCTATCTCCAGAAAAGAAAAAAACAAAATATTTGTGAAACTTTTGCCCGGATATTCAACTTTATGGATCTTATAGAATCTTAACATTTATATAGAAATAATAATTGGACCCATTTACAATGACCCAATATATTAAATTTATAAGAAATGTTGGAACACTTTATCAAAAATCTTTTCGTATATTTATTTTTTCATCTCTTGGTGCATTTTTGCTGCATTTACATAACTAGAATTAAACTCTATTCTCCAAAAATTAAAATAATTTTATTTTTTTTTAAAAAACGAACTTATGATAAAACATGTAACTAACTTGTACTGTTTTATGAGGAAATAGTAAGTTCCATGATATCATGGTTGATGGCATGCTTACGTATTTCCTTCAAAAGAGTAGTTATAAATTAATAATTATTTCTGAGAATTAGTCTCCAACACCTTAATCTTTGATAAATTATAATTAATTATTGTTTAGTTTTATTATTAATTGGTTAATAATTAATTTCGAACATTATGTCCAAATGTGCGGAGCAACTTTTCTCTTATATATTTATATTACTTCCAAAAAATATATTGACCTGCGAATATTTGAAAATGATTTGAAAAGAAAGCACGTAGTATGATTTTACCCGCGTTTAGCCAAGGCAAAATCAAAAGTTGAAAATAACCAGGTTACTAAAAAGGAAACTATTTTTGAAGTTTGAGAATCTTTCTGCCTTTTTCATTTGTGAAGATATTTCGAGTAATTTTTTTATTACCAGTAGTATTTATTTAATTAATAATTCAATAGAAACTGGCCTTGCAGAAAATTGGGCCTCGAAATTCACATAATTTCGCAGCTTTTGATTCGGCCACAGCCCACTAATTTCAGCAGTGGCCATTTGCAGTTTTATATTTCTCAATGATTGGAGTCAACAGAAGCTGTCCCTTTGGATTAAAGTCAAAGTTAGTTAAAAAATTAATTAGACGGTTATTTATTTACCACTCTGTCGTAAATAAATAAAATAATAACTAATTAAGTAATTTACAGAAGGAGGATGGAAAAACGTTAACGTGTTTTGAGCAGGTCAATGATTGCAATAAATTCTAACCTGTGTCCGGCTAAATCGGGTTTGGTCGGATTCCCATGTTTAAAGGAAATGACGATTTTTTTCTTTTTTTATCCTTTTTTCCCTATCAAGAAATTAAATTTCGAGACGGTGCTGCTGTATGTGTGTGGACAATGAAAACATATTTACTTTTATTAAAATTAAGTAGTAGTTGATTATATTAGATTAGCTTAGACGATCAGTAAGATTGTGTTTAAAAGGTTATGGGTTTTTTTTAATTAGTAGCTTTAGGAAAATATTTGTTCTGGGTTGATTATATAAATTAATGCAAAGAGATCAAAATGGGAGAAGTCTTAGAAATAGTGTTTGTAAATATATATAGATTGTGGAGTTAGTGCATGATTGTTAGAGTACTCGTTAGTCACACGTCTAATTTGAGATCAGAAGTGATGGACTTTACATATAGATTGAATGATCATTTCCCCTTAGAAAGTTGTCTAAGGGGAAAATGACTCAATTCTAATATGATATTGGAGCTAGTCCAGAAAACGATGATGGTGTTGAGGGCGTTAGAGCCACTCGTTAATCTCACGTAGACTTGGGATCAATTCTGAAACACGCTCTCGTGTATTCTCTCGTTTAGAGATTTAATTTATATCTCAAATCTTTCTTTGTCGTACATTGTTTTTTGCAATTGATACTCTGTTATTTCGGTATACCATATACAGACGCTTCTTTTTTTAGTAATATAAGTTACTACCCAGTTCCCTTTATATAGAGATATTTTTTATTCAAATGAATCTATTAAAATAATAAAAGGGCTATGTATAAAGGGGACGGAGGAGTATTATTTTTTGTAAGAAACAAAAAACGTTTGGTTGAAAAATAATTCAGCCAATTACATGTGAATACTACGAATTGATTAATCTAATATAAATATATATGACGACAAACGAATCAATAATAAAATGAGAAGGACGATCGAAGCTCCGTTCTCTCTATTTATGTACTGGTGGAACTGCTACAACTCTTGGAATCTTATAGAAATGTAGTCATGCATGTCGTATGCAAACACAATTAATTAATTATGACTAATAATTAGATTATGTACATATATACGTAAATTATTAATCATCATATTCATATGTGCACTTTCCACTAAATATTTTGAAAAAGCTTTTATCGAACCCATCTCATAAGAAAGTTATTGGAAATCAAAACCATCTAACAATAATATTTAACTGAATATTATAATTTAGATTTATATATGCCCTATATATGTGCCATTCATATAGTTTCTAATTATATCAAAACATTAATATACCAGCTTACCATTAATATGCTCTGTTTCTATATATCTATAAACATATAAAATCATGTTTTTAAGATGATAAATATGTAGCTATACTTAAAGCCATTAGAGCTTTGGTATGTAGATACCGTATCCATGCAAATGGATTTATTTTAAAGAGATAGGCGGCCAAATAGAAATAAATAAATAACTATATATATATATATATATATAACTTTTGCAGCTACTATAAATATATTCCAATTTGTCTCAGATTCTTTACCCCTAGTCATATAGTAGGAGTAGTATATACAATCATGACAAATTGTTTGAGGAAAAAAGATTTTGGTCGTCAGAGAAAATGATTGATCGAAGCGGCAAATTGATTAATTTCTTTTGCAATCATTGTTCGAGTTCTTCGAAAAATATCGTACTTATATATTTTCATACATATTTAGTTAGTACTACCTCCAACCCACATAATTAGTCACATTTACTATTTGGTATGTTTTTCCATCGAAACTTAGTACGAGTTTTAAAATATAATTTTGAAATATTTTTTTTCTACGAGATAGTATCTCGTAAAAAAAAAAATACTTCAAAATTATATTTTAAAACTCGTACTAAGTTTCGGTAGAAATACGTACATAAAGTAAATGAGCTACTTACGGGTAGTGAGTAGTAGTATATATGCATGAAAACTTAAAAATAACATGATTGGCTGAAATTCTACTATAACCTTTTAATTTATTGGATGTAACAACGAATCTCATGCTAGTATATATACCACGGTTACCACCTAGTGCCCCGTATATTATGCATTATAAGGGATCGTTTGGTAAGATTAATAATTATGGTATATAAAATATATTTATAACATCATACTATCTTATTTGGTTATAAATATAGGGTTGTGCATGTATGAAATAAGGGTCCAATATAAATTATAGTATTGATTTGTGGATTACGTGCCTCGCTTCTTATATATGAGAGATAACAAGTATAGAATGTTTTCGTTAATTATTTCCATAAGTTCACTCTTGACTCTCCTGCAATGATTTATAAACATTGCAGACAATTTAATGCATCTAACTAGAAATAATATTATTATTTTATATTATAAAATATCATAGTCATATATATCAAAGCTGATCCCATTCTTTCGACCTGAACATTCTTAGTCCTTATATTTATCCTAAATTATTTTATGCTCAACAGCTATCTAAAAAATTTTACTAAATGAATAATTTGGGAGAGCTATGTGGACCGGATTCTAGAAAAATTCAAAATTGGAGGAGTTGCATGTCTGACCCGGCATATCGCGTGCATTAAATCGCTCTATGTAATATATATATATATATATAATATTTTTATTATTATTTATATAAGTATATATGTGGGTATTATTGGATTTATGATAGATCAACTATATATGCCAATTGCCAACCCTCGTGAATTAAACTTATATATCATGAATTACTTTCATTATATTGACTAGATTAATTCCACCCCCTTCTTCGATCCTCCATAAGTTAACGACTTCTAATTGATTTGATAGATGCATGAAATGAATCTGTACTAAGGAAAAGACTTTGTATAAAGATATATTGGGAAGAGTTATACAGAAACAACTTATATGGTGTGAAAAATATAATTATATTTGGAATATGTTCTCAACATGATTTATAGTTCATAGTAGTATTAATTTAATCACGACACAATATCTACGTAGGGAAGAGTTCATATAAAAATAAGTCATGGTGTGTGCACATGCAAAAAATATTTAAACCTATACAAAACCATGCTTAAATATGCACATAATCTTATTCATGCTTATTTATATATTATTTGATGTTTAAAGTATTTTCAGATTTATTGTATAATGCAACCATACTTATATTAATATTAGTCTTAGATTTTAATAAGATCAATGATTTAGATATATATATATATATATATATTTCTCACGTCATGAATTTTTTTTATATGAATCAAACTTTTTATATATAATACCTAAATTAATTCTAATCAATCTCCACTTAAGGAAAACCACATAAAAGAGTGAGAGAGTGAGGGTTTCTGGGCATAAGTTAGTGGTTTTCTAACCTACGCATTTTCCGATGACGAAGGCCGGCGGGCGGGGAAAAGGTCGGCCACGAAAACTGGAGAATCAAGTGAATCAGGAACGTACACCACCCATACCGGTGGTGGAAGTGGCGGAATGTTCGAGCTAGCTCAGCTGAAATTCCGACGGAGGTGGACTCGCTGCAGCGGATTGAGCTGGAAATTCCTTGCATCCGCTGCTAAGCAAACTGAATTGCGGGGCAAGGAAGTAGAGGATGAGGTCAAGGTGCAGCAAGTAGAGGAGAGTGTCTTGCCTCCCCTGCGAAAGAGAGGAATGGCGTTAGGCTATGTGGCGCCGCAGATGAAGCATGGGATTCCGACGGCAAAATTGCAGGTAACTGAGATTGAAAAGGAGGCAATGAAATGGCAAAATTTGATTATTTTTTATGTTATTAGAGATAATCCCACAATCTCTTACCTCACAAATTACTGGCACAAACACTGTGAGATTGAAGGAGCTGCTGAGATCTTCTATCATACTGATGGCTATTATGTGATTAGGTTTGATAAATCTACAGATAAAGAGAAGATGTTGTATGAAGGGCCTTATATGATTGCTAGTAGGCCAGTGATAATTAAGGAATGGTGTCCGGAGTTCTGTTTTGAGAAGGAGGTACTGAAGGAAGTACCTCTGTGGGTGAGGTTGCCTAGGCTTCCCCTCACATGTTGGAGTGAAGATTCTCTCAGCAGAATTGGGAGTGTAATAGGAAAGCCTGTGTGTGCAGATGAGTGTACCTCTAAACAACAACGGATTTCTTATGCTAAAATGCTAGTGGAAGTGGATATTACTAAGCCTTTGATCTATAAGGTGCCTATAGAAGGAGAAATTGGCCTTATCACTGAGCAACAGGTGTATTATGAATGGGTGTCGATGTTCTGTCAGAAATGTCATGTTGTTGGGCACATTTGTAAAGAGAGTAAGGTGATGACACATAAACCTGATAAAAAACAACAATGGAAACCTAAGGAGAAAGAGAAGGTGGATAGTGGGGGTGCTACATCATGAGAGGAGGTGTGGCAGTTGCCAAAGAAGGCTACTAGTGCATCCATTTAGGTAGGAAACATTCAGATTACTACTGGTAATGATTTTACATGCTTGGAAAGCCAACTGCTTACTGAAGAGGGCGGGGACCTTATCCCCTTTGGTATGAAATGAGGCTATTTTTCTGGAATGTGAGGGGCTGCAATAAGCCCTTCAAGTAAAAAGAGGTTAAGCTCTTTTTGCATAGGAATAAGGTGGATATAGCTATGTTACTGGAAACTAGAGTAAAAAAAGAGAATGCTCCTAGAATTGTTGGGAAAGTGTGTAAGGGATGGGAGCATCATAATAATTATGCTTCTGCAATCAATGGCAGAATATGGGTAAATTGGAATCCTAGAATGGTGTATGTTTCTGTCCTGGAGGAACAGGAGCAAGCTATTTTGTGTGAGATATTGGATGTGCAGACAGGTAGGAGTCAATTGGTGCTAGTGGTTTATGCTTTAAACACTGTAGAACACAATAAACCATTGTGGGAATTCATCACTAGGTGTCTGTAGAATCAGGATAGGCCTGTACTAATTGGAGGGGATTTTAATGCTGTTTTAAATATTGAGGATAGGTTTCAAGGAAACCTTGTACAGAGCATGGAAGTGGCAGATTTTCAAGCTTGCTTAGAGAGAAATGAGCTAAAGGAGGTTAGAGCAATTGGGGCTGATTTCACCTGGACCAACAACCAAGTTGGACATGATAGAATTTGTACCAACATATATAGATGCTTTGCTAATTGTCAATGGTTCTCAGAGTTTGCAAATGTGGTTGTGGAAAGGTTGGATAAGAGTGTGTCTGATCATAACCCTCAGCTCCTTAGATTTGAACAAGAAGAGAGAATGTCAGGATTGTTCAGATTCTATAATGTGATAGCTGATCAGGAGGATTTTCTGCAGATAGTGAGGGAGCATTGGAGGTATCCTGCAGATTCAAACCTTCTTAGGGATATCTGGGTGAAGTGTAAATGATTGAAAACACCTCTTAAGGCCATTAATACTCAGTTTTTTAAAAATACTTATGAGAATGTGGAGTTGATTAGAGCTCAGTTACAAGAAATCCAAGCTCGACTCTGTGAAGCTCCTGCTAATGATGAATTAGTTGCTGAGGAAAAAAATTAGTTGCAAGCTCTGGAGAAATGAAGTATGATTGAAGAGCAGATTTGGAAACAAAAAGCAAGGATTGATTGGTTGCAGTTGGGAGACTCTAATACCAAGTTTTTTTCATGCCTATGCACAAATGAAACAGGTTGCTAAAGCTATCCATAGACTCGAGAGAGCTGATGGCACTATTTGTCTAGGACAACACTTTATCAAAAAAAGAAATTCGGAATTTCTATAAAGATTTGATGGGAACTGTTGCAGAGGAGCTAACTATAGTGGATAAAATGATCATGAAGAGGGGACCTAGTCTGGATATCCAACAACAACTCATGGTGAATGCTAAATGTACAGAATCTGAAGTGAAGGAGGCTCTCTTCAGCATGAATTCCCACAAGACACCTGGCATTGATGGGTATAATGTTTATTTTTTCAAGAAGTGTTGGAGTATCATTGGAGAGGAAGTGGTGAGAGCAGTCTGTCAGTTTTTTCATACATGTATCCTGCCTAGAGAAGTGAATGTAGCATTGATTACCCTGCTTCCTAAACATGAGCATGTTGTAGCAGCTAAGGATTTTAGGCCAATAGCTTGTTGTACTGTTTCATACAAGATTGTGTCTAAAATCCTAGCAAACAGGCTAAAGAGAGTACTTGATACTATTATAAGTGGCAGTCAATTAACATTTGTGCAAGGTAGGCTCATCCTATACAATATTATTCTGAGCCATGAGATAGTGAAATGTTATAACAGGAAGAATATATCTCCTAGGTGTATGGTGAAGGTAGACATGCAAAAGGCCTATGATTCAGTGGAGTGGCCATTTCTTAAGCAAATGCTTGTGGAGCTGGGATTTCCTTTTAGATATATAGGGTGGATAGTGGAATGTCTGACTAATGTTACTTATGTGGTAAATGTAAATGGGGAACTGACTGCACCATTTGAGGCTAAGAAAGGGATAAGGCAAGGGGATCCTATCTCCCCTTACCTTTTTGTAATCTGTATGGAGTATCTGCATAGGTGTCTGATGGGATTGCATATGGAGAAGCAGTTGAAATATCATCCAAGGTGCAAGAAGTTGAAATTGCTCCATATGTGTTTTGCTGATGATTTGCTTTTATTTGCCAAATGTGGTGTTGGCTCAGTTCAGCAATTGATGAAGGCAATAGATATATTTTCTGCAGCATCAGGACTTAAGGCAAACCAGCTGAAAAACTGTATTTATTTTGGTGGTGTTCATGCAGATGTGAAACAGGAGATCTTAAGAGTTACAATGATGAGTGAGGGACAACTTCCTTTTAAGTATCTTGGAGTCCCTTTATCATCTCAAAAATTGACTAGTATGCAATGTCAGCTGCTTGTTCAGAAAATTACTCAAAAAATAAATGGATGGGCTACAAAAATTTTATCATATGCTGGGAGAATTCAACTTATCAAATCGGTTTTGTTTGGAATACAAATGTACTGGAGCCAGTTATTTGTTCTTCCGCAGAAGGTGTTGAAGTTGGTACAGACAGCCTGTAGAATATTTCTATGGACTGGGAAAGCTGATGTGTCTAGGAGGACACTAGTAGCTTGGGATAAGATTGTATTACCTCAGAGTGCAGGAGGACTGAGCATTTTGAATCTAAAACTATGGAATAGAGCTGCTATTGGTAAGCTATTGTGGAGACTACATAAGGAGAAGGATAAAGGCTGGATTCAATGGCTGCATGGGTACTATATTAAAGGAAGGATGCTGTGGGATTTGCCTCCACCTATGCAGGCTTCTTGGATGGTAAGGAAGATCATTGGTGCTGCATCTTATTTTAGAAATATCCAATATGATCAGAGCAGGATGGAAGAGGGGAAATATTCTATAAGGCAGGTATACAGAGAGATGTTGGGGGAGGTTATAAAGCAGCCATGGACTAAAATGTATTGCTAAAATCCAGCTCCACCTAAATATTTGTTCATCAGCTGGTTGAAACTTCAGGATAAGCTTGCAACTTGTGGGTATTTGCAGAAAATAGGAATACAGGTGGATAATGTATGTTGTTTATGTGGCCAAGAGGTGGATCATCTATTCTTTAGTTGTGGTTACTCAAGTGAAGTATGGAAAGGTACAGCAGAATATGCAGGAATCCGAAAGAGGCCTGAGAAGTGGACTGAGGAGAGGAACTATTTGATCACTCAATGATCTACCAATAGTGGAAAGCAACGACTATATAGGTGCTTTGTTGCTATTCTTATCTACAACATTTGGAGAGAGAGGAACTGTAGAAGAATGAAAGGGAACCAGGTTACTAGTGAGGGTGTGATTAAGCAGTGCAAAGTGCTATTAGCTTGGTGTGGTCAAAAGGATAGGAAGATAGGGAGAATCTTACCGTAGAGATAGTTTTAAAGTGTGAGTTGGGAGGGAAATTGTAATGTAGTTTGTGGTTGATGTTTATAAAAATCGAACTTCGTACCCAAAAAAAAAAAAAAAAAATTCTAATCCCACAAAAGTCACAAACTTCTACTCCCCCGTCCCAAACTAACAGTCCCTTTTATTGAATATTAATATGAATGAGACTACTAATTTGGGACGGAACCCGTAATAAATTGTAAGTCGAAATACTATGCAGAAACGCACACATAAATTAACAGCACACATGCGTATACGACGATATATATATATATATGTAGAAAATTATAATCAAAATCAAGCATTTTAGTTCAGGCCCCATTTCTAATTAAAAATAATAATTATAAAAGTAGATTCGCTACAAGAAGATACTACCTCCATCTCATTAAGGTAGTCCCATTTGCTTTATGCACGTATTTCCACCGAAACCTAGTACGAGTTTTAAAATATAATTTTATAGTATCGTTTTTTTTACGGGATACTATGACACTCATAGTATCCCGTAAAAAAAACGATACTATAAAATTATATTTTAAAACCCGTACTAGGTTTCGGTGGAAATACGTGCCAAATAGTAAATGGGACTACCTTAATGAGATGGAGGTAGTATTTGATTATGGGACTATGATCCCATGTCCCAGAAAGAACCAGATTTGCCGTGACACATTAGTCTTTAATTAATGAGTACATATCATTTCTAACGTTTAATAACAAAAAAGGTAAAAATTAAGATGGGAACAATAAATACGCATGCAGTTGGTCAAAATGTATCCAAAACAATTAATGCATGGTTATAAGTTACGTGTATATATATATTTCTACTTTGCATTGCAAACGGGGCAGCAGTCCATTTCCATTCCATGCCATGCCAATCATTCTTCAATTGCAACTTTTCTAATTAAATAATATTCTAATTATTCTATTTTTAAGTTATAAAATAAAAAAAGGAAATAGAAAAATTAAACATAATTCATGATTACAATAGAATTTCAGAATTATGAGTAGTTCTGAGTTCTGACTAAGATTTAGCGTGAATTCTCAGCAAGTGATGTCCTCGATAACGAAAATAAATAAAATATAATACTATCAACATATTCAGAAATACATAAATTAATTTAATACTCTGGATTAGTTTAATATTTAAATTAATTCTAGATTATTCTAAATAGGTCGGACAGTGAAAGTGACAATGAAGCTAAATAGTGAACAAGAGGACAAATATTTTGGAAGTATGTCAACTTGAGAAGGGTTTATTGAGCTTAAATAAATCGCTAGTGTTCCCTTTTTTATAAATCACATAAAACAAAATTATGTTTTAATGTCATCCTTATTTGCACGGCTAATTGATAGAGATGGTAGATTTTGTGATAAAATGTTACGTAATTTAAATATTTATCGATTTTTTTTAGTCGATCCCATCACACTTATTTGTTTTTTATATGGCTTTTAGTAATATTTAGAAGCAAGTAGAAATAATATAAAACACAAAATCGAGCAAAAACTATGGATTTCCCTTGTCGTTATATATAAATAAGGTTTCTGTCTTATCATCTAAATATTCATAAAGATTTTTCAAGATTGTATTTAATTTGTAAGACAGTATAATGAAACATTCATTGAATCTTCTCCCCATGCTTAGTTACATTTCATCCATCTATATTTAATGCTACAGTGATTATTTACATATTTTCTTCCTTGAATTCAGGCACCGCTCTACAGCAGCCATTTTTCTTATTTTCATATACTACTATATTCTAAGGTTTATTTAAGTAGTAAAATAATTTTAGTCCAATCCCTTTTCTTGGTAGATGGAGTAAAGTGTAACGATATGTAAATAACATAAATACGTTTATTCTTCTTTGAAAGTCTGAAATTAGCCAACTTGATATTTATATATAATTATCTTCTGAAAAAAGTAACTTTTATTTTAAGAAATCTTAATTAATTCCGAATTCAGGAAATAACTAAAAAATACGCACAATTTATTATATACTGTATTTAGATATGTTGTAGTATTTCATATATAGCCACTTTCAATAATAAACGATCTTTCTTGCCTACGTACTCTTATAAAATACAACCTTTTTAGCCACTTTTAATGTTTAAACCTAAAATAACCTCTACTATATTTTTTTTCTTTTTTTTGTACTATATTTTTATTTTTTTTATTTTTTTCCCTAATTTTTTTTATCTTCCAATGGCAGATGCAGATATTGTTGCCTGCTGCTATACATGTTCAAATAGAATAAAAATTATTGTTTTTTAATTTTACCTATTTCATATACTCTAGTTTTCTCAACTCCAAGTTAACGCATTATTGAAGAAAATTTGTCAATTCATTCCATCTGAAACTAACGTGTCACTTTTCATAAGCAAAGAAACTTAAATCGCAAAAAACTTAAAAATAAATAGAAATGAAAATAGAAAGAAAATAAAAGTTATGGACGTTTTAGACTTTAAACCTTTAAAATGGCTAAATAAGTTTTTATTCATAAAGGTGGCTAAAAAAAGTTCTAGAGAAATGACTATTTTCTTTGGATATTTACCTATATAGTACTACCAATTAGATCCGATTCGCCGATTGTAGTGGGATGGCATGGAATTATTATACCAATTAGATCACTGATTTAAATACTTTAGACTCGAACTAATTAAATTAAGAAAAAAAAAATTAATATCAGATGACAACACCAAGAAAATTAGGTGAAAGAAAGATTTAATTTTTGTGAATAGTCCAAAGTTGGTCTCAAAAGCTAACCTTTTTTTGTTTTTCTTTTTTGAAAGAAAAAAAAAAAGCAGCTACAATAATAAAATCAAGAACGCTATGAGACAAACAATACAACAAATATAATTCCAAAAATGAAAGATGGCTTCCTAAGCTTCATTTAAATTAAGTGCGACAGCGTCGTCTTTATACGAGAGCACAATAATGGAAAAAGAAAAAAGAAAAAAAAAAGTACCAAAATAAATTTATTAAATTCCCGACATATTATGTTAATCACGAAAGTAAACTATTTGTATTTAAGGCAACCTTAGACACTAATTAAGCACAATTCAGCAAACGAACGCTGTTAACGTCAAGTGTTTTAGTTTAATGCTGAGCTGGTTAGTTTATATTAATGTAAAAAAAAAGCATAAAGTAATTATTATTATCTTACTAATTTTTTGTTATTATATTTGTGAATTATTTAATTCGATGGTCGGTGATAAGTTGTGATCACGTAGTTCCTGGTTTAGTGAAAACTAGGGGCGGTGCGCAATATATTATACAGTATATAAACAGTTCTCAAGTAATAATAACAGTTTTTATCAAAAAAACAGAAAAGAAAAAAAAGAAATGATTATCTCTCTCCTCTTTACACTGATCTAAAATAATATTTAGTTGATATATTCTTTACCTGGAAAAGTTAATTCCTATAAGCATTAATAATATATAATGTAAATTAATTTAGTCTATCACTTAAAATATACATTTCCTGGACGTGTTCGATGAAGTAAAACATTGACAAAAATTTCATATTGTACCTTTATTTATTTACCATATACCAAGTGAAACTTCTAAAATTATCAAGCAGTGTATAAGAAAGATATCAATTACGGAGTATAGTTTTAAATAAGTTAATCCCTAAAAATAGCCACTTTGATATAGTAAACCAAAATACTAGTCACTCATATAAAAAATACAAATACTAGTCAATCATATAAAAAATACAAATATTAGTCACTCATGTATTCAAGATTAATTTTCATCAATATATGAGTCGTGTATTCACGTATTTGTGTATTCGTATATTCAATGTTAATTTTCACGAATACATGAATCGTGTATTCGTATATTCATGTATTCGTGTATTCAACGTTAATTTTCACGAATACATGAGTCACGTATTCGTGTATTTATGTATTCGTATATTCAAGGTTAATATTCACGAATACATGAGTCGTGTATCTATGCATTCGTGTATTCATGTATTCATGTTTTCAAGGTTAATTTTTATGAATACATGAGTCGCGTATCATGTATTCGTATATTTGGTAAGAGTGACTAGTTTTTGTGTTTTTTTATATGATTAGCTAGTATTTTGATTTTTTATATCAAAGTGGCTATTTTAAGGGTTGCCTCATTAAATAAGTAGTAACATTAATATTTTAAAAAACCGGATGCAAAGTAGGATCCGGGTTGGCTAATCGGATCCTACTATCCAAACCCGATTCGCGGAAGTATAGTCAGTCCGAACATCGTATTATTATTATTATTATTATTATTATTATTTAATTGACTTTTTGGTTATTATTTTATTTTCCTACTCGAGGATACTGCATATATATATCATATAAAATTAAGCTGTATTTTACCGTTTTCTCAAGACAACCAAATACAATTTCTTTGATTGTAAAAATATTTAATTCGTAGAGGAGATGTAACATTAGGCGCGTATAGAGGCTATTTAGTTAAATTACGGTTTATAATATCAATGGTTTACTGTGGTTGAAAGATAGAGGTCCCATTGGGTTCATAATTTCAAAAAAAATAGAAACCGGTGCAAATAAAATAAATTGCTAATTGTTATACGAATCGCTCCTTTTTAAACATATAATTAATGGAATCCCATTTATATTCTTTAAAAGCATCACATTCTAGTAAGAAAATAAACTCTTCATTTTATATATTTTTTTGTTACAAGAGTGTGAAATCATAAATCATTAAAAACACTTCAGAAAATTATTTTTAATTAAACTTTAAACGTAAAACTTTAATATTATTTTGTAAAGTGGATTTAATCTTAGTCAAACAAGTGCAGCATAATTGACAAGACATTTTTCCTCCAACAAAAAGTTAGAAGTCTGAGTCGTCATCATAGAAGGGAAACGAGAAATCATTATAAGAAAAAAAGAAAAAAAGAAAAAAAAAAAAAACACCCTCTAGCGAGACTTCTATATTTAAATGGGCTTTTTTTTATTTATTAATAGAGCGAGTTTATGAATGGGTTATTAGCCCCCTTATTACTTTTTATAGCCCCCATATTAGAAAATAATAAAAAAATGTTAATGTATTTACTATTTTATTATCCCAATCGTTCTGAATATAATTCATCACCACAAGTCCATAACCCCCAATATGAAAAACACACGCTGTAGCCCACGCGACCAACACCAGTTTTTACTTTTTATTTATTTATTTATTTATATATGAACTCCATTATCAACTTTATTCAATCTTATACTCCTTTTTTACTTTTGGCTTTCTCATGTTGTGCTTGAATGACAACAGAGAAAGAGAGAGAATTTAGAGAAAATTGCAATCCTCATGAAAATCATAATTGAAAAAAAAAAAAAAAAACAGTTACAAACTTACAATGGAGGTCTAATCGAGCGACGTTATCGAGGACAATATTAAAGGCCAATTACAACAAAGAAATAAAAGAAAAAATGATTTCACCTATCACGGGTTACTATATTTAGAAAGAGTCGAAGTTGCATTTTGTTTAATTTGAGGCTTCGTAGAGGAATTAACATAGTACTTTCTTTTCTCTCATTTGACACATTTTATTATTTTATACCATCTATATATTCAATAAATGTATCAAATGAGAAGAAACGGAGGGAGTAATTAATAGAGGTGAAGATGATCGAGTAAGCATCCGCTGCTTTTCAAGTTAGCAACAGATTCGTTAATATTTTATATATATATATTTTTAAATAATAGGGCTATAAGGACTAAAATGTGGGCTAGGTATAGAATTACCCTTTATGAATATGGCCTAAAGCCCAATATTGATAATTTTGATGGCCTTTTCAAATTATGATATGCAAAGTGGGCTTCATCCTAATGTGTGATTTTCTTATAACCCCAAATAAGTTCCTATCAGCACAGCCAATAGCGCCATCGATCTATACGCAATCAACAATAAAAACATTTTTCCTCTTCTGCAAACAAATTATCTTCAAAAATTTATCCCATCACTCGTTGCACACGATTCTCCTGTAGTTATGAAAATAACTGATTTAAGATGACGATCTTACTTACGTAATTGAAATAGTAAGTTTTAGTTATAGAAATCTGAAAAAAAAAAAAAAAAAAAAAAAAAAACCCATAAAAAAAAAAGCTTACAACGTTGAAATTAAGTAAAAAAAAAATCATATGCTTTGACAGTCTACAACCAAATTGTGCGCATCTAATATACTTATAAAGATTTTTGACGAGTGAACGAATGATAATAAACCTTTTCTGCAATAGTTTTGTTTGAACTTAATTCATATAAAATGGGATAGGGATAGGCTGCGAAGAGTCATGAGAACGAGGGGTTGATGAGAACTGGCGACGGTGGTGAATAAATTTGAGAAAGAGAGAGATTTCTCTTGTTGATTGCCGATTAGTTTAATAGAGGCTATATTAAATTTGAGGAGTATGGTGATAAAATTGTAAATTTATTAATAATTTTTTTTTTATTTATTTCTTGAGACTATAATATATGCATGCATTTTGAGTTGCGAAAGTAAAGAAAATAAAGAAACGCGCTGCTCTTTAATAATAACTAGAATATGTGGCCCGTGCGTTGCATGGATGTAATACATGTTCCGCTATATAGTGGTCATCAATGATGAATCACCGAGTAATTTATAATATAAACTTTGTCGATTTAATAGACACATCGACTGTGAAAGGTTTTCATAGTCGACGCTGGGGTGTGAATAAAAAAAATTAAATTAGCAAAACTATTGCAAAATTAAAAATAGATTGAAATAAATTACAAAAATACTCTTTGTACTCTACTTTTATACTCCTATGTAAAATATAGTAGCATGCCATTTATATATAACTCCTTGAGTTATAGTAGATTACAAATACAACCACTGTAAAATATAGTTGAATGGGATCACAAAAGTCTTGCCCAAAAGCTACGATGAACTTTAAAAAAAAATCATATACTCACTAAATCATACATTCACTTTCAATTTATTTCATCTTATAGAAATCTTCTAATCTTCATTTCATCTATCTGCCCTTTGTGCTATATCCATCGATAATTAGTTACACTTCGATATTACTCTCCGTCCCAATTTTTTTGGCCTGTTATGAGTATGCATGATTTATAAACAATGAAATGACCAAATAAAATGTCACAGAATGAGCATTAATTTAATATTTTATATAATAGCCGTTGTCATGTATTATGAGTTCCATATATTATATGTGTCTGCAAATGTTTCAATTTTCTTGTAAAAAATCTAAATAATCTTGTAATTACTTTGAGCCATAGAAATATTCTATCATCACAATATATGTAAGTGATCTTAAGTAAAATGACTAACTTGATTAACAGTTATGTTACTTATGAATACTCATGATAACTAGTTTTTGCACCCGCGCAATGCGCGGCAAAGTACTATTAAATGACAATGGATGACAATTTAAACTAAATTATTTGAAGTGGTATAGTTATGATGAAATAATCAATGTAATCGTGCAAGAAACTTAGCGAAATCACACATATTAGGTTGATATACATCTATCTAATTAAATTTGAAAAAATTACCCATAAATCACATAGATATATTCTTAATTAGTTAAACCGTTTGCTCACGAATATGGTCTTTCTCTTATTGTAACATAATCAAGCAAGACAGAGTCTCTTGTGTATTGAATTCGATCACCACATTTTATCACCATTTGCATTGTATTTGTAAAACCACTTTCGAAATGTTTCAAACACCTCTTGGCTGAAGGGGAAGCCTCTTACCACTTGAGCTATGCTTCGTTGTCTCAACAAACTAATAAAATAATGCCCAATATGTGAGGAAGAGCTTGACATTATCATCCAACAATAAATTTGTAAAACTTACTCCGCCTTAAAACACATACATCTCGTATAGAACTTCTTCAGCCCTTTATTTTTCTTTAAAAAGAATAAAGAAAGAGATCAAGGAAGGAAGTAAGAAAGTATCTTCATTCACATGAGCATGGATGAAGACAACCTTGTTCATACTCTCTCTGATCCACCTCTTTGAACATCTCTTTATGTGAAAAATTTTATATTTTTTTTGCAATAAGACGATGCATATAAACGAAGTTAACTGTTGCATAGTTATCGAGACAAAGGGAGAATATAAGCCGAGCTTATCCTGTAATAGGAGATTGTACCTTTGTAAGTGAGAAAGGATTCCTATAAAGTCTATAAGTCTGTTATTTTGAGACAATATGATCAAATATCAAAAAAATGTTTATGACAACATACATGAGAAACATGGATCGAAGTATTTAGTTTCTAAGAAGAATGAGTAAAAGAGAACAAAAAAAAGGCAGCGGAATAAAATGCTAAAGAGAATCTGAGAACACAAAGTCCTCCGCATAAATCATATATAAGAGAACATATAAGCTTGTGAATGATGTAACAAATAACAGCAACAACCGCAAATAATGCTAAATGTACTGGCAAGATGAGATATAGTCCATATTTGACAAAAGTTGAGTTCATAGCCTATAATAAGAGTTTCTCAATCATAAACTAATGTCATTCGTTTCCATATAGTGTTTCCGAGAAACATCAAGATTTTTACCCTCCATATAATTCTTGAAATAGTAAACTTTCATAGATAAAATATTTCTCCTACTCTAAAGGTTTCTAGTTGAATGATTCTAAAATTTCACGACTTGAAATTAATTCAACTAATATTTTAATTCTACCAATTGCTTTTCCTGATCTAGGCAACATTTCAAGATCTAAAAAACACCTTCTACAACACAACATCGCACATTTTATATAGAATAAAACAAACAAATTATAGTAAACATAAGATGAGACCCACCCAAAATGAGAAAGAACAATAAGAAACAACCAAAGCAAGATTCAATATAAAGAACAAATCAAAGCAAACTGTTTCTTCTATTTCCAATCTTCAACTCAAGATTATCGCATTTTGGATAAACTTAATTGGGATCCCATTTATCTAAACACAAAAGCTTACAGGTGATAATAGATATTTCTTTTGTGGAAACGATATCTGTCAGTTTGGGAATTCATTCAAACCACTAAACTAAGGTTGATGTTGGAGAATATTTTTTCTTTGCTTGAAGAAGAAAAGGTTGCATAATGAAGAAACCTTGACGGTGGCTACGAATGTGCAAATAATTTAAGATGTGTGAATGCCAAGAAAGTTACAAACTTAGCAATATTATTCCAATGAGAAAAAATTGAACAGCAATTAGAAATATGCTATCTCTATTCTATCAAGACTATCTTGTGATTCATGAAACTAAACCTGCACATGCCTTCAAGGAAAGTATCAGCACCGATACCGATATGATTGCTTCATCTGAATTATGTTTATCAATATCTTCCTCAAATTCTTCGCTTATTTTGTCAATGAATTCAAGTACTCATATTCAATTCAACGTTCAGTAAGAGGTGAATCAAATGTCCTAAAATGAAGAGATCTGAATAACAATCAAATATATAAATCAACTCAAAGATAAAAAAGGAAAAATTGCATTACCTATAAAATATTGTTCCATGAGCCTCTCTAATTTGAGCTTATTGTTGGCACTTGTATAAAAGTTCATAGGCCAAGCATCTCAGGTGTAATGTCACAAACAATTAAGGTGTTTACTCAACTGCTATAATCAACTTCTAGTGATGAAGCATGTTTCTTTTGTGTGAAGGGTGGAAGTGGGGTTGGGGTAGGGAAGAATTTATACCAAATCTCCAATCAATTTTTTTTTTTTGACCAAATCCCTATCAATTAATAACTATTCTACAAAAAGTCTGGTAATGAAGAGAAGCGGTGGTGATATTCTTTGGATAATGTTCACACACTAAAACAAATTAAATCTTTTAAAGTAAATAACTGTAAATTCTTTAAGATAGTATCCTTAGGCCCTCACTATTTGTTAGTTGGATGGTATAGGATATAACATCGAATCTTCACATGCCTTAGAAATTTTCTAAAATTCTACTTCTCCCGAAATCGCAGTATTAACAAAAACAATCAAAATGGAATACGCATGAATGGAGAAAAATGCATACTTTGAACATAAAATCATTTATAAAATGGGCTGCAAAAGGAATTGAGAGATATACATATAGTTAAATACCTCACAATCAAGAGAGCAGTCTAGTCCAATATTGAACTTAACTTCAGATATTCTCCAACTATCACATTACCGACTTCTTCAGCTACAACTCAAGCAACAAAAAACATGACAAACACATTCATTAAAAAATTGAATCCTACGAAGCGAGCAAATTATATAGATAGCATATTGCTTATCATTAACCAATCTGAACGACAAAATCAGATAAGTCCATTCGAATTTAACAGTGGGTATGATACGACCCGAGAGAGGAAAATATTACTTTAGAAAGTATATTTATTTACTAGCATTTTATGTTATATCCTTCCATTGTGATAGTTTGTTTTATGTTTAAAGTTGTAAGCCCAATTCCTACTCGGGCTTGAATCTAGAAGCCCATTGAGGTGTAGGTTTCAAACAATATGTATGCTTGTGCCGCATCTTGCGTGGGGAGGAATGAATATTGGAATTTTTATCTTCTTCTTCCTTCTGCGTTTCTTCTTTGGAGTTAAGGCACACTCGAAGTAGCCTCTATCGCCATTATAGGCTTATCAACTGGTGCTTTCACTGAGAGAATCTCTCTTTGAAGATCCAATTCTATCAAAAAAAAAAAAAAAAAAATCGAAACAGAAAAACGGGCTGAGCAGCGGCTGTTCGGAAAAAGATTCATTGTTGATGCACCCTGCGTGACACTGGGGAACAGCGATTTCCGTATCTCTGTCGGATTCCTGGTAATTGTTATTGCCTTGCCTTTATTACCCATTGTTCATTGTTTTGGGCGTGAATATTGATATGAAAAGTTTGGGATATTAAATTGTCATCAATTGAGCAAATAGATTGTGGATTTGGATTTTTGTCATTAACTTAGTGAGTGTGCAAAAATGGTGGCGGATTTGGGGATAAGAACAATTTCAGATTAGGTTTGGGTTTGGGGGGGCAGAGCATCTGTTGTAGGGAGAGTTCAAAAAAAAAAAAAAAATTGAACAAGAAGAAGAGGTGGAGCGGAGCTGTTTGGAATTGATTTGAAGGTGAAGATTCATTGATTTCATCGTCTCTTCTTATAATGGCTAAGGCTGAAATTATTGCTGCCCTTAACTCTCTCGGTGCTTGTCTCGAGAGCCAGTTTCGGGTCACTAATCAGATTGTGGAGGAATTCAAATCTTCAATTGATTCTGGTTTTGATTCTCTGCAACACAACAAATTTTCTCATAGTTTTTCTTCTCCACCCAATTCGTCTTACCCTCATGGCTACACACCATCCCCTATGCCAAATCCTTCCCTAAATTCCAGTCCCACTTCAAATTATTTCAGTTGGTGTGGTGAAAGAAAAGCAAAGGAGGTTGATGATTTGGTTTATTCAAATGCAGCAATAGAGGTTGTTGAGTATGATGCTTGGCTTGAATATGTGGAAACAAAAGTTATTGAGAATGCAGTTGTTGAGAATATAAAAGTTGTGGTTGATTCTAAGTTGGACACAAAACTTGTTGAAGTCATAACATGTGAATTTAGCTGCAAGATCACAGCTATTGAAGAAGAAAAATTGAAGACTCCGGATGCTTATTTTGCTGATGATGCTTTTATGCTAGATATCACTTATATGTTTGCTAATGAGGGAAAGAAAGGTGAAAGAATTGCAGCGCATGCTAACATTCCACTGTTGCTTATACAAGAACGTGGTGAGAAAATCAATTTTATTGTGGAACAACTTGGTTTGGGCAGGCGATACAAAGCGTACGTGGCTCGGAGGAGGACAACGTTCAAACTCTATGCTCTCAAGGAAGTCTACATCGAACTTTGAATCTCCACCTTGAGGACAAGGTGGTTTTGAAGGGGCGAAGAGTTGATACGACCCGAGAGAGGAAAATATTACTTTAGAAAGTATATTTATTTACTAGCATTTTATGTTATATCCTTCCATTGTGATAGTTTGTTTTATGTTTAAAGTTGTAAGCCCAATTCCTACTCGGGCTTGAATCTAGAAGCCCATTGAGGTGTAGGTTTCAAACAATATGTATGCTTGTGCCGCATCTTGCGTGGGGAGGAATGAATATTGGAATTTTTATCTTCTTCTTCCTTCTGCGTTTCTTCTTTGGAGTTAAGGCACACTCGAAGTAGCCTCTATCGCCATTATAGGCTTATCAGGGTACAAATCTATTGTACCTCAGTCGGAAAATCCAAATTGGAAAAAATTTGTTCCGATACAATCGGAAGAATTTCTTCAAGTGTCGCGCGCATGCCGTCTTCTTTTCGAATCATATTCAATTATTTGCAAGGAGAACGAAGGATTTGAGCATTATAGATTCGTAGAGACAGAGAGGAGGCCGCTGAATGGAGAATGCCGAGTTTTTAATTCTGTAAAGGAAACCGCTCCGTTTGTACGTGTGCTAGATGTACCCCTAAATTTCTCTTAAACTACAAATTTGCCACCGCTTAATTGATTTGGTGAAATCAACTCCGCTTTTAAGATATACTACCTCCATCTCATTTATTAGGTCTCTTTCACTTTATTGACTTTTCCGGTACGCATTTCCACGTACGGGTTTTAAAATATAATTTTAAAGTATCGTTTCTTTTACGAGATACTATAACACTTATAGTATCCTGATAGGATATGGCCTAACTACTGGGCCCAAGCATCAGGCCCAATATAATTGGGCCCCGACAGTTAAGTTCGGCCTACGCAGTTCGGCCCAACTCAAAATAAGAGACTTCTACACTCCTACATCGATTACAACTCAAGCTCTAAGAGAGATCTAGAAGCTCGGTGTTTATCCATAAAGGAGGAGATCAAGCCAAAGAGTCCAAGTCCAAATAGGAGAAGACTTTGTATTATAGTTAAACTCCATGTAATTACTTATAAATAGAGGCTTAGAATAGATTGAGGAGGAGGACAATTTTTGTAAAGCTACACGCCTACTAGTAATAATAGCCATACTCTCTTTTTCTCCGTGGACGTAGATCTATTCCGATAGATCGAACCACGTAAATCTCATTGTGTCCTTCTATTTTCTGCTCTGTTAATTCTTTGTTTTCGTGCACAAATCATCCTTGAAAAGCAAGTTTCATCATTGGCGCCGTCTGTGGGAACCTCGCATCTTGAATTTGTGAATTCCAATTAAACGTTTTCAAGGCAACAAGTCACGATGACGAGACAATCACGAGCGACTGCTGCTGCCAACAAAGAAAGGGAGAATCACCGGACCAGTCACGATATTCTAGCGGCTGAAACAAGCCAGATGCAGGACCAGAATCCACCGGTGAACAGACGACCCGGGAAAGAACCTGAGAAAGACAAAACCCCAGAGGGTCATGTCGCTGATGTCTCGGTGGATAAGTTCGGCCGCGAAAAAGAAGGTCGCGGCAGCAGCAAGGAGGATGACTTTTCAAACTTCCAACAAGAGTTTGATGATGCAGTAAAGGCGTATCTAGCAAAGAATAGGCATGATTTCTTAAAATTTGCTAAGCAGCAAAGAGATCGTGATTGTGAAGGAGGCCAACCTCCGCACAGCGATCGTCGAGAGCACGAGGCGACATCCGGATCGAAACACCGGGCAAAGTCTCCCAGTATTCGAATCCTAGGCACACGCGACGCCAGATTTCCCCCCAGGCGATTTGCTGATGATCGCCAGAAGAACCAGGATCGCATCTCACCTCGGCACGATGTGGTCTCACCCCATCGCCGTGTTGATTCACCTCGTCGTCAAGCTGAATCACCTCGGCGCGACTTACTTCCACCTCATCGGGACGAGGCCAATTCCCACGGTGGAAGGTTTGGCGTATACGGGAGAATCTCTACGCCCTTCACTAACCAAATCCTCTACACTCCTCTCCCGACTTCGTATAAAGTTCCGCCGGTTAAGCCGTATAATGGGTCGTGCGACCCAAGGAACTTCTTGTTTCAATTTCAGTACAACATGGTCAACCAGGGGCTCGGTGATGACATTTACATGTGCAAAGTTTTCCCAGAGTTGCTGATAGACAACGCACGAATGTGGTTCGATAGCCTGCCGTCTCGCAGTATTGGATCCTACGACGAGCTGATGGAGGCTTTTGAAAGGAGATTTTTCCAGAAAGCCGAGGCAAAAACTACCGCGGCACATCTTCTCACGATTAGACAAAGACGAGGCGAGTCTATTAGCGACTTCATGACCAGGTTCAATGAAGAAAGCCTAAAGGTCGATCGTCTGACGGACGAGGTCCTTATCTCAGCTTTCCAAAATGCTATTCAGTCAGGTGCCCTATTCAGGGAGCTCGTAAGAAACGAGCCCCGCACTGCGAGGCAACTATGGAACATAGCTGATCAGTTCGCTAAAGCTGATGAGGCCGACAGGCGCAAGCGCGAAACTGACAGGACCGAACCGTCAGATCGGAGGAAGGAAGACCGAAATGACCGAAGTCAAGGTCGACGAAGCGCTCTCGATAGACTTCAGCGCGCCCCAATTGAATCCAGACTTGGACCTAGGCCGAATCAAGAAAAGGACCGATTTACCCCATTGACAAAGCCGAGGACGGAGATCTACGAGCTACATACCAACATGTTTGAGAAGCCTCAGCCAATGTCAAAATCAAAGACAAACCGCCGATCCAGGGATAAGTACTGCCGATTCCATGAAGACTATGGCCATGATACAGAAGAGTGCTGGAACTTAGCCGAAGATATTGAGAAGTTGGTGCGCGATGGTATGCTTAAAAGGTACCAAGATCGCAACCAGAATGAAGGCCGACCCCAGAACAACAAAAGAATAAGATAAAATAGGGGGGGGAATAACTGCGGCCCCCAGGCCGACAAAAAGCCGAAGCGCGAGGATGGCGAAGGCGAGGACCAGCCTCAGTATGATGGGGTCGTACAAGCTATTACTGGACTCCCACAGGGAGCTACGAAGTCGTCGTTAAAAGCCGAGGCTCGAAGTCCGCAACAAGGCGAACCTTTCCAAAAAAGGTTCAAGAAGGACGAAGTGGTTATTTTTTCGGACCAAGATCCAGTGCCACCTATTATGCCCCATCAAGATGCAATAGTGATCGAAGCCGGGGTGGCCAATAAGCTCGTCCGATGAATTTTCGTCGATACCGGAGCCTCGGTCAGCATCCTCTTCAAGAGTTGCTTCGACCAGCTCGGAGTGGAGAGGACGCAGCTCGCACCAGCACCAGTCCCGCTAAAGAGCTTCGTCCAACAGGAGACGCAAACGGAAGGGGTCGTACAGCTACCCGTCACAGTGGGGATTCACCCTTTATCAACTACTAAGGTCATCAATTTCTTCGTTGTTAAAGCGGATTCTCCATATAATGTTATACTCGGAAGGGATTGGCTGGTGGGGGTCAAGGCGATCTGTTCACCATATCACTTAACGATCAAAATCCCGTCAAAAAACGGGGTGATCATAGTTCGAGGTGACCAAAAAAGGGCAAAAGAGTGCATGCAGATTGCACTTCGAGGTGCCGGGGCACCCCAACACTCTCAAGCATAGCAATTACAGTTACCCAAAGAGTTGAGGCAGGAGCAAGAATCCGCATCAGATGAGCCGGTGAAAAGCATAGTACTCTACGAAGACGACCTAACTAAGGTCGTCAAAGTAGGCTTCGCAGGAGGTGCCGAACTCCACCGGCAGATCGTCCAACTTCTTCGGGAATACAGAGATGTTTTTGCCTGGACACCCCTTGACATGACCGGAGTGGCGCCCAACATTATCACTCACCGGCTGAATATCGACCCCGAGGTGAAGCCAATAAAGCAGAAGCAACGAGTCTTCGCGGCAGAACGAAGTCAAGTCATTTATGACGAGGTGCAACAGCTCCGAAGAGCCGACATTCTATTTGAAGTCAAATATCCGACGTGGATAGCCAACCCGGTCATGGTCAAAAAACAACAAGGAGGTTGGCGGATGTGCATCGACTATACTGACCTTAACAAACATTGTCCAAAGGACTGCTACCCTTTGCCCAACATTGACAAGAAAGTAGAAGCCCTGGTGGGTCACAAGGTCTTCAGCTTCCTAGATCTATACAAAGGATATCATCAAGTCCTGATGAGCGAGGAGGATGCACCGAAAACAGCTTTCATCACGGATTTTGGCGTCTTCGCCTACAAGAAGATGTCGTTTGGGCTTAAAAACGTGGGAGCAACCTATCAAAGGATGGTCGACAAGATATTCCAACAACACATTGGAAAGATTGTGGAAGTCTATGTTGATGACATTGTCGTCAAAAGTAGGGAACCAGCGACCTGCGTTAATGACCTCAAAATCGTCTTCGGCCTACTTCGGAAAGTGAATCTGAAGCTCAACCCCGAGAAATGTACCTTTATGGTTCGATCAGAAAAAATTTTGGGGTGCTGGGTATCGCAGGAAGGTTTGCAGGCCAATCCCGCAAAAGTCCGAGCTGTCCAGGAAATGAAGATCCCAAAAACTATTCACGATGTGCATCAGCTAACGGGCTATTTGGCAGCGCTAAGTCGTTTTTTATCTAAAGCCGCCGAAAAGCAGCTCCCATTCTTCAAAATCCTCAAGAAAGCACCTGACTTCGAATGGAATGGCGAGCACAGATCGGCATTCGAAGAGCTAAAGAAGTACCTAACCAAGCTCCCGACTTTGTCTGTCCCAAAAGATGGAGAGGTCCTCTCCCTATACCTCGCAGCGGCGGATGAAGCCATAAGTGTTGTGCTAGTTCGGGATGAAGGACGTCGGCAGCTTCCTGTTTATTTCATTAGTCGAGCTCTGAAAGGACCGGAGACAAGGTACCAGCCATTGGAAAAGGTCGCTCTGGCACTGGTAAATGCTGCTAGAAGATTGAGACCATATTTCCAAGCACACACCATATAAGTTTTGACCGACCTGCCACTTCGCCAAGTATTGACTAAACCTGAAGCCTCAGGTAGAATCGCAAAATGGGCAGTCGAACTTGGTGAGCATGAAATAAATTTCTGTCCTCGGCAAGCCATAAAGGGACAAGCCCTAGCAGATTTCCTGGTAGAGACCAAATTTTCCGAAGTGCCAAAGAAGGACGAATTCCCCTCAAGCAAAGCCGAAGTCGAACAGCCTAAAAAACCTCCAACAGACTGCTGGAAAGTCTAGGTAGATGGTGCTTCAGGTCATACCGGCAGCGGAGCAGGAGTGATGTTACTCAGTCCGGATGGAACGGAGACAACGTATGCACTTCGGTTTAGCTTCCCAACGACGAATAATGAAGTCGAGTACGAAGCGCTAATTGCTGGACTCCGCCTGGCTCAGTCATTGCATATACGAGCCGTCCAAGTTCATAGTGACTCCCAAGTCATTGTGAGCCACATGCTAGGCAGGTACGAAGCAAAGGAGGAGAGAATGAAGAAGTATCTGAAAAAGGCAAAAAGTCTGCAAGAAGGTTTCGAATACTTCGAGCTGCGGCGGATTCCTAGAGGGGAAAATAACTGAGCTGATGCCTTAAGCAAACTGGCTTCATCCTCGACCAACCCGCCTGTAGAAGAAGTCAAACTTCGAAGCATTGAAGAAGCCGAGCTAAACCTTATACAGGAGGACGAGCTGAACTGGATGACTCCCTACCGAGCTTATCTAGAAAAGGGAGAACTGCCTCACGACAAGCTCGAAGCTAGGAAACTCCTCAGCAAAGTCCCAAAGTACACCCTGGAGCAAGGAGTGCTCTATCGGAGATCGTATCTCCAACCCCTTTTACGATGTGCCGGACCAAATGAAGCAAATTATGCACTAAGGGAGGTGCATGAAGGAGCCTGTGGGAGTCACATCGGGGCTCGAGCACTAGCACGAAAGATAATGAGGTGGGGATACTACTGGCCTACAGTGTTACAAGATGCAATCGACATTGTCAGAAAATGCCCGAAGTGCCAGATCCATGCGACAGTGCCGAAGTTACCACAGGCCGACCTTGTAAGCATGCAAAGCCCTTGGCCATTCGTGCAATGGGGAGTCGACATCGTCGGACCATTCGACAAAGCTCCTGGACAGATCCAGTTTCTCATCGTAGCTATCGATTACTTTACTAAGTGGGTCGAGGCTGAACCCTTGGCGAAGATTACGAGCAAGAATGCCTTAAACTTCGTCTGGAAGAACGTGGTTTGTCGCTTCGGCGTACCTCAAATCCTCATCTCGGATAACGGAACACAGTTCACGGACCGAGTATTCAGAGAATGGTGCGAAGGGCTTCATATCCAACAAAAATTCACTTCAGTTGCTCATCCTCAAGTGAATGGCCAGACCGAAGTTACAAACAGAACAATCCTGAAGGGACTCAAAACCCGTCTTGACAAAGCCAAAGGAGATTGGGCAGCAAATCTACCCCAAGTCCTATGGTCATACCGGACAACTCCCAAGACCTCGAATGGAGAAACACCTTATAGCTTGGTGTATGGAACCGAGGCAGTGATCCCAGTAGAGATCGGCTTGCCGAGCCATCGCACACTTAACTTCTCAACCGAGTCCAATGAGGAAGGGCTTCGAGCCGACCTGGATCTGTTGGAAGAAAAGCGAGAGCTAGCTTACATAAGAGAAGCTAAGTACAAGCAGCAAGTAGCTCGGTATTACAACCAAAGAGTGAAGTATCGGCAATTTCAAGTAGGCGACCTCGTACTTAGGAATAATGAGGTCAGTAAAGCAGAGAGGCTCGGCAAGTTGGAAGCCACATGGGAAGGACCTTACCGAGTCGAGGAAGTCCTCAGAAAAGGATCATACAAGCTCGCTCATTTATCCGGTGAGCTAATACCCCGAACATGGCATATTTCTCATTTAAAGAGATATTTTGCATAAGTAGAAGGGATTGAGTTTAAAGTTGGTTAGTTCATATAGGTCCTGAGTCAGGTCGTCCTGCTATTCTATCTTTAATTTTGTTTTTTTTTACATTTATTATTATTATTATTTTATTTTTTTATTATCAATGAAGTTCATTTTTTCTTTAAACTTCGGTCTTGCATATTTCATTCTGCATGTCGCCTTTCCACTAATGTAAAATATCTCACCTTTGTTCTTAAAACCCTGACGAGGGTAAGTAAATATCCGTCACGGATAAAACTAAACGCGCGTAAGGGGACCACCCCTATCGATAAATTCGACAAACAAGGAACTATAAAACCCTTACCTTGTCTTTTGACGTGAACGGGTTTATCAAAGGCCGAAACCTCGTCATCTGACGAGGTGAGCCAAAGAAAGGCCGAAACCTCGTCATCTGACGAGGTGAGCCAAACAAAGGCCGAAACCTCGTCATCTGACGAGGTGAGCCGAACAAGGCCAACACCTCATCATAAAGGACCGAACTACGTCTAAGGATGAGGTGGGTCATGTAAGGTAAAACTTCATCTTCCCATGAAGTAAGCTGTATAAGAGCCCACACTTTATTATTTAATAAAAGGGGCCACGATATAAACACAATTTCATTACTCCATATAAGAAATGGTTACAATTACAAGGACGATTACATCAAGGAGGTGTCGTTGAGCTCGAAGGCTTGCTACAGTTAAACCATCTATCGGCAAAACTCTGCCTAGCCGGAGGTGAAGGCAAACCCATAATGTAATCAATAGGAGCAATACCTCGGCCCCTAAGCGCAGAAAAGCCTCGACCTCGGCCTCGACCAGCCAAAGCTCGATTCGGGTTCCTTGCCACAGAACCTCGAGCTCGTCCTCGTCCTACTGAAACTCTATTACCCGGGTTTCGAGCAGGAACTCGGGATACCCCTTGAAAGCGAGGTTGCTCACGCGGACCTTCCAAGAAAGCCCTTGAGGCTGCATCTAGGATTCCCGGATTCGGATCAGAGTTAGCCGAACTCGAAGAGCTCGTATCAGCGGTTAAGTATTGAAGCAATTTAGGCCGACGAGCTTTTACAATCTCATACGAGTTGATGGCTTCGACTATCTCGTCAACCAACCCCCGGTACTCCCAAGAGTCCTCGCCATAATCACGCCGGAAACGCTGCAGCCACTCTCTTTTTTCATCCACCTTGGCCAAGACCTCGGCAATAGTAGGCTTCCCGCTTCGGCGGATAATTGATTCGTACTCAAGGAATTCTTCTTCGGTGCGCTTGGCCTTTTCCTTAAGTCTATTATGCTTCTCCTTCAGCTCGAGCAATTGAGCATGCAACCCATCCGATTTAATCTGACTGGCTTGCAGCTTCACTTCGGTTTCATTTTCAATATGGCCCACTTGGTCTTTCCAATGAAGAATTTCGCTATTTTTGGCTTCAAGAGTTCGAAGTAAATTATCGATTTGTGTTATGTAAGGAGAGGCGTCGAAAAGTTTCGGAGACGGAGAAGACTACAAAAAGGGAAACAAATTTCTCATAAGAAATAAAGTTTTCATTAATTCAGCAAAATGCGCCATCTTACTGATGACGAAGTACATGCTACAAAAAAAAAAAAAAAGAGAGACGAGGAGGCGATCAATTGACCTCCTCCTCGTTTTGAGGTCCACCCTCTGGAGCTTCAGCTTCCAACTCAGCATCGTCACCATCTACGCCATCAGCCTCGGCTATTTTCGGGGCGGCATTCAGTTCGGCAATAATCACATCCATTTCCGGATCACGATCCACCGAGCTGTCCCGAATCTGTTCGGCAGTCAACAGGTCGGTAGAGGCTGCCAAGCTCTCCAGCAGAGGAATCTCTTTCAGCTTCTTCAGTATAATCTCTGCAAAGGCTCTGTTGAGATCCTCCACGGACACCTCCTTGTGCCCGTACTTCGCCTTATCTAGGTCCGGGATGTCAGCGGCGATGGCCTCAACAGCATCAGAGACACTTTGAGTGGTCAGCACCTCGGCCACGTCGCCGTAGAGACCCGAGAAGAACTCGGACAGGAAGAGCCTTTCAGTATACGCTCGAAGAAGTGCCCCTTGACGAGCCACAGCCTCGGCCGCAGCCAATTTAGCCTTCAGCGAGGCTACCTCCTTCCGAGCCACATCAGCATCGGCAGCAGCTTCATCTTCCTTTCTTTTGGCCTCCTGGGCCTCCAGCCTGACAGCAGCAAGCTATCCTGTTAAACTTGCCTTTTTTTCTTCCAGTCGACGACAAATTTGGTTTGTCTCGTTAAACTTCGAGACCCCATCGGTTAAGAAGTTGGTAAGGGAAGACGCACTTTTCACCAACCCGTCCACCCAATTTTGGAAGGTCGCTGAGACCAGATCAGCATCCTGTCAATTCTTAAGGAGATCAGCCCCGAGATAATATACATCCAAGCATAAAAGAGTGAACCTCTTACCTCAGGATAGACCCGGCGCTGTTTTTCCAGCTCCACCACCGGGCAAGCCATACTAACTGAGGGCTGGCCCACAGTCAGAGTCTGGACGTCCTTTGCCGAAACCTTTTTGCTCAGTTTCGGCACTTTCGTCCGACGAACTAATGAGTCCGGCGAAGGCGACCTCAGTAGGGACAACTCCGGTACGCTGGCAGTTCGTTCACTTGCAGTTCGTTCCGAGGAAGCCTCGGAACCCACCTTTTCTGAAAACGCGGCATCCTCGGATCTCAGCCTTTTCCTCTCTTTCACCAGTTTTACCACTACAATCAGAGAACAAAAGACATTACGCGTCATAGAACATATATCTTATAAGCTGTAAAAAGAGACGGACGAAAACCTCACCCTCCTCGGGATACGAGGTATTCTTGTTAAACGGGCTCAGCCCGGCCGACACCAGCTCGGCTTCGGTGTAATCCCGTAATAGTGTACCTAGCTGATCTAACCTAGCAACGGCATCAGCTAGGTCTACGTTGGGATTCTGACTCTCTGGCTTACTACCCTTCTCTCGCCACATGAGGTGGGGGACCTCGGCAGAACGACAAAAAAAGAACTTATTCTGCCAGTTTGTAAGTTTCGATTTCGTTATTAAACGAAACAAATCCTTACGAACCGGGGTCAGATAGAACCACCCCGTCTCGCCCAACTTAAAAAAGAACAAATTCAGTATCAAGTCTACTGAAACTGGTATACCCATTCTAGAAGCTTCTACAGCTAATCCTACGAGTTGTTTGAATGAGTTCGGTGCAATTTGACCCATTGAAATACCCAGTCTACGGAGTAAAGCCCCAAAAACAGGAAATAGAGGAAACCGAAGACCGTGCTTCAAACTGTCTTCATATACGGTAAAAAAGCCGTCCGGAGGAGAACAAGCTCTATCTCCTGGACCGGGGGCAACTAGTAAAACGGAGGGCGGAAATTGATAATTCCTACAAATATTTATAATATTTTCGGCGCTAAGAGACGACATATAATCTTGGACTTTTCCCTTAGTCACCGGCGCAAAGCGACAACACTCAACTACCCTAGGTGACAAAGATTCTACAGTAAAAGTGTTTATTTTTACAGTAGAGGGAAAAGATTGCATTAAATGCGACGATGACCCACCAACGGCTTCATCGTCGTTACCTATACCGCTGGATAAAGGAGAGGAAGAAGGATCCATAACTTACTTGTGAAAATTATCGGCGGAATGACTCCTAACAATGATTTGATGGCACAAACGTGTGGCGAATCTAGCAACGGCAGATGGGAGACGGCGGCTCTTTTTCAGAATGCAAATTAGGGCGAAATGGGGAAGAAGGCGTACAGTGGAAGTTTTATTCAAAAACTTCCGCCCCATTCAACTCCCACCATAGCAGCGCGACACGTGTCCCACTAACTCGGGACTCCAACCGTTGCTCCGGGTTCGGCTTCGCTCTTCAACTTGAGATCGTCCTCGTCTTACCGAGGCTATTACAGTTCGGCCTCGGCAAAAGACTGGTAAATTTTTGTCGAAGTAATCCGAAATTGCGCTTCACCTCGTCCTAACAAGGCGGTACGAACTCGACTTCGTCGAGTTTATTTTGCGTCGGGGCGAGAAGTTTTTAACCAACCTCGTCTTAACGAGGCGGTACGAACTTTAGACTACTCCCACCTCAACTATTTCCTCTATGTTACACTCTCGCTTCTACATCTTTTTGGGGGGGGATGTGATAGGGTATGGCCTAACTACTGGGCCCAAGCATCAGGCCCAATATAATTGGGCCCCGACAGTTAAGCTCGGCCTACGCAGTTCGGCCCAACTCAAAATAAGAGACTTCTACACTCCTACATCGATTACAACTCAAGCTCTAAGAGAGATCTAGAAGCTCGGTGTTTATCCATAAAAGAGGAGATCAAGCCAAAGAGTCCAAGTCCAAATAGGAGAAGACTTTGTATTATAGTTAAACTCCATGTAATTACCTATAAATAGAGGCTTAGAATAGATTGAGGAGGAGGACAATTTTTGTAAAGCTACACGTCTACTAGTAATAATAGCCATACTCTCTTTTTCTCCGTGGACGTAGATCTATTCTGATAGATCGAACCACGTAAATCTCATTGTGTCCTTCTATTTTCTGCTCTGTTAATTCTTTGTTTTCGTGCACAAATCATCCTTGAAAAGCAAGTTTCATCATATCCCGTAAAAGAAATGATATTTCAAAATTATATTTTAAAACCCGTACTAAATTTCGGTGAAAATGCGTGCCGGAAAAGTCAATAAAGTGAAATGGGCCTAATAAATGGGATGGAGGTAGTAGATAGATAGATAAGCGAAATTAATTCAATTTTAAATT
This sequence comes from Mentha longifolia, assembly GCA_001642375.2. NCBI lineage: Eukaryota > Viridiplantae > Streptophyta > Magnoliopsida > Lamiales > Lamiaceae > Mentha > Mentha longifolia. The sequence continues at coordinate 13,758,465 of CM038115.1, read as the reverse complement.
GAGTAGATATTTTCATATAAAATAAAAGCGTCCATATAGATAAAATTAGATCGGATGTTGCTTTCAAACCTTTAATACAATCAAATACGAAGTAAAAGAATATATGATGTCTCATGTCTTTATATTTCTATATTGTTTATGCGAGAAATATAAGGTAGATTGTTATACTATCTCTTACTATATTGTAGCAATTAAATTTTTTTAAATACCCTACACTATTAGTGAGCCACGATTTTTTCAAAAGTAAATGATTCATGAATTTCTAAAAAAAATAAATAAATAACTGACAGATGAAAACTTCATTTGTTAAAGTGGGGCCGAATGTAGTAACATAATTGACTGAATAATTTTTTGAAATATCTTATAATAATTTCTAGAAAAAATAACCACCAAAAACATTATTTTAAATATATATATATATATATATATATATATATATATTTCAAAAAATATGCTATATATGATAAATATAAAGAAAAAAAAGTTGAAGAACCCAAATTATCACAAACTCTTTAAACTAAAACCTGAAACCTGTGTGCCACTCTCTTCCTCTTCTTCTTCCTTCACTTCTTTTTCCAAAACCTTCTACCAATAAAGTCTATATAACTGAAATCAATCATCATATAAAGTATAGTTTGACTAACCGCATCAACTTTATCGCATTAAAAGGAAGAATAAAAAAATAAAAAATAAAAAAAACTTCGGAAATACTTGGTGATACATTCTAAAAGAAAAATCAAAATATATTACACATAAAATGGGAAAGAAAATTGTAATTGGTTCACAAAAACAACGAATCGGTGAAGAAACCAAATCAATAAACACCAAAAATGCAACAAAAAACTATCAATTGTTACAAAAATATTTCAACACAGTACATGTCACTCATAAAACCCAAAAGTAAAACATTTGCAATTATTTCATACAAAAAAAAATAAAAAATAGAATAAAACAAAAACATCGACAAACTATCTTTCGTATATAAGAAAAAAAGAAAAAGAAAAACTACAAATCTTCATATGCAACCGAAAAACACCGAAGACTAATTAGATTAAATCGGAAAACAACGCCAAAGATTGATTAGAACCAAGAGAAATAATAATCAATATGAATTTCGAATATCAAAGATTTGTAGTCATGCATGTTTATAATATTTAGAGTATAATACGAATGGAAATTTATGTAGATACCTGATGTAGAAATACGTGCAAATACAAATTAAGAGCGTGAGTTGCTGCGAAAAAAAAAAAAACAAAAAAGGATTATATACTACTTACATATTAAGAAAGTGAAAGAGACACAAATGAAATTGAATAGTTGCGTCTGTTGACAAAGAGGAAGTTATTTGTGCGATTTTTTTTGGTTGAAATAAATGGTTTATAAATGTTGCAAAAAAAAAGTCTTAATAATTATAAATACCTCTTTCTTAAATCTGAATGTTAAATTTACCCCATTTTTAATACACATGTAGAAAATGTCCATTTTCTTTAAATAATATAAATTGGGCCCCACTATTGATTCGTTCATGTAAGATGCGCTGCATAATTGTGTATCCTTGGGCAGACATGAAGTGACTAGGCGAGTATTTTTTTCATGCATGCGGACGTAGGTACGTTTTAACTTTTCTTCAGAAATTATTGAATGGTGGTTGTTGGGTTATTTTAACTGTTCTTATATATATATCCGATGCTATTAACAAATTCTCATCGCAATATATATAACTGTTCTTATACAATACATACAATCACAATCAAATTGCACTCCAAAAAAAGATATATCATTTGAGATAAGTGCCGAGTGCCGAGTGCCGATAGGAAGCATTTTCATTTCCTCACTGGTGGGAAGAAGAAGAGCAACAGACTACCGGAAAGAAAATTCGTAATCGCATTTATTCTTCTAGGTAATTCTCAAATATTGTAGCTACAATGTATTTATTTATTTATTTGGTTGATAATGGTGATGAATTATTATTTTTCAATATAAATAGCACATAGACACAGTTAAAAAACCATAATTCATTCATTAAAATAGTACCCGTTATGAGTTTGGAAAAAATAATTGTTGAATTATTATTGTTGAATTCAAAATAGTACCCGTTATGACTTTGGAAAAAATAATTAATTCGTTGATGTAAGAGTTCCGGCAACATTCACCGGAGGTGGATAACTTTTTTTTGGTTATAAAATTATTTTATACATAACTGAGTGTTCAATTCATTATTATATCTAATTAAATGATTAATTTTAGAATTATTAATTCACAAATTAATAGTTTAAATTTAATTACGTTAATTATTCTTTTAATTGTTCAAATATTGTTGTTCTTATTATAATAGTACACGGAATTGAGTTTTAAAAAATTATTAAATGTCTAATAAGTTATCCACCGCCGGCGAAAGTGGCCGGAGATCTCCCACCGCCGGCCCGGCCACTTTCACGGGCGGTGGATACTATATTATTACTTATTGAATTATTTTACCTATAATTACATATTTAATTGTCATATTATATGCATTTAAATGATTAATTTAGAATTTAGTACTTGATGAATTAATAGTTTAAATTTAATTTCTTTAATTATTCTTTTAATTGTTCAAATATTGTTGTTCTTCTTAAAATAGTACATGAGATGAGTTTAACAAAATTATTAAATGAGTAATAAGTTATCCACCGCCGGCAAAAGTAGCCGGAGCTCTCCCACCGCCGGCAACCTTGTGCCACTGGCGGTGGGAGAGCTCCGGTAGCTTTCACCGGCAGTGGATACTATATTATTACTTATTGAATTATTTTACCTATAATTACATGTTTAATTGTCATATTATATGTATTTAAATGATTAATTTAGAATTTAGTACTTGATGAATTAATAGTTTAAATTTAATTTCTTTAATTAATCTCTTAATTTATGAAATATTGTTGTTCTTATTAAAATAGTACATGAATTGAGTTTTAAAAAATTACTTAATGAGTAATAAATTATCCACCGCCGGCGAAAGTGGCCGGAGCTCTCCCACCGCTGGCAACCTTGTGCCACCGGCGGTGGGAGAGCTCCGGCCACTTTCACGGGCAGTGGATACTATATTATTAATTATTGAATTATTTTACCTATAATTACATGTTTAATTGTCATATTATATGCATTTAAATGATTAATTTAGAATTTAGTACTTGATGAATTAATAGTTTAAATTTAATTTCTTTAATTAATCTCTTAATTTATGGAATATTGTTGTTCTTATTAAAATAGTACATGAATTGAGTTTAAAAACATTACTGTATGAGTATTAAATTATCCACCGCCGGCGAAAGTGGCCGGAACTCTCCCACCGCCGGCAACCTGGTGCCACCGGCGGTGGGAGAGCTCCGGCCACTTTCGCCGGCGGTGGATACTATATTATTACTTATTGAATTATTTTATCTATAATTAAATGTTTAATTTCCATAGTGTATGTATACAAATGATTAATTTCGGTTTTAGTACTTGTAAATTCAATAGTTTAAATTGACATACTTTAATTCATCTCTATTTTATGAAATCTTAAGTTAATGATATGTTACAATTTAAAAAAAATATTACTATCTAACATATGCATATTTTTAAATTTTATTTTATTACAGATGGCTTTCGAGTATGTTAAGGTCATTTACGGAGGCTATTGGACTGATTGTACCTATAATGGTGGCACATATTTAGATATCCCCCTATCAAAAGATGCAATCTCGATAGACAACCTTCAATATCATATATCTCTCTACTGCAATCCCTCGGGCACTGCTTATGATATTTTCTATCTAACGATGTCGGAGCACAGACGGACTGTTAAATCGCGTCTCAGAACCGATCAACAACTAAATTGGTTGTGCCGGATAGAGTCATTTCCAACAGTGTACGTGTCTTCGAGCGAGGGAGCATCATCTTCGTATGTCCCTACGTTCGATCATGATGAGTCGTACAGAGGATCATTCGGCCAGGATAACGATGGCACCGGAAATTTGGAGGCGGAGCTCGAGTTGATACGGAGATTTGCAACTTCTACAGACTTGACGGAGAACGTCTATCACCGAGAGAGCAACAACGGTTTTGATTCATTTCATGATACTGTCCCGGACCTCAATCGTACGATCGAAGGTGGTCAGGAGGCTCGAAATGAACCGTCTCTATTTGACGATGATGACGATGATGAGGATGAAAATTACGTCCTTGAAACAGAGGAGAGCTCTGAGAGCGAAGGCGAGTCAAATTTATATGCTGGTGATAGGACCGTGAACAGGGCCTTATTCGCTGAGTGGACGGCATGGATACACGAGGAAGACGGGATGCAAAAACTGTTAGATATGATGTATCCAGAGTCAAACACGGATCAACCGGAGGTAGATACTGATACCGATCACATGAGCAATTGGTTGGTTCCGATGGTCCCTCTTGAGCCTGGATCATCAGCAGTTTTCCACGAGGAGAACCTTAATATCAAAGATTTGGCCGTAAATGCCGTTTACTTTACGAAGGCAGAGATCGGTATTGCAGTCGGGTTGTGGCATTTGGAGAGGAGGAAAGAATACAAGGTCAAGAAATCTGATACTACGCGAGTGGTGTTGAAATGCAAGTTATCACAAGAGTGTCGCTTCCATTTACGCGCAACAAGCTTCGGTGGGCCTTGGACGGTTAAAAAAATTCGCCTGCAACACACGTGCGACGATGTGGGCATAACAAATGTGGTTTGTAGAAAAGTACATTCGAAGGTAATTGGGGCATTTTTTGCAAAGAAAATTATGCGTGATTCAGAGGTAATGAAACCAAAAATAATTCAAAACGAGCTTCGTGCGATGTTCGGCATTGATGCCAGCTACGATGTCTGCTTGAAAGGGTGGAATTGTGCAATCGAGATGATATACGGCAAATTTACGGAATCCTTCGAGGACTTACCTGGTTATCTCCACATGCTGAAGATGTCAAATCCGGGCACGAAAACCGAGATTGACATCGGCCTTAACGAGCGATTCAGACACGTCTTTGTCGAGTTAGCTGCATCTCGACATGCTTACAGATCAAAATGTCTTAGGCCAGTGGTCTGTGTAGATGGCACGCATCTGAAGGGAAAGAACTGTGGCACAATGTTTGCTAGCGTGTTGATATAATGTGGACGACGATATCCCGGTGTGGGCTTAGCCTATTTTTTCATAAAAAAAATAAAATATTAGATTCTTCATAAATTGCATAAAAGACACGAATTACATGCTCTAATAAACGTAATTAAACTTCAAACATGCAAACAAATACGAAAGCAAGACAAAATCCATTGAGTAATTAATTTTATTAAATAAACCTAATTAGTACTAATCTACTATTCATAGATTTTTTCCCTACAACTAGCATGATACTAACATAACATAAAAGTATAATTTCACATCCTAAAACTAATCTAACAATTAGTCGTACTAATATCTATTTCATCATCATATATACAACTTAGTCGAATACGTCTCTATTAATTTATTATGAGAACTAACGTAATGATTATAAATATGAATAATTATGTTAATTAATCCAAACTAATTAAATTGTGTAAATTAGATGGGATCTAATTTTATTTTTTTAACATATTCCCAATAACAATAAACAGATGGTTAAGAACTACTAACCTAATTTCTATAGTAAAGAAATTACTAATCTAATTATCAACTAATTAATTGTAAATATTATATTATGAACAAGGCATAACTTAAACTAACCTAATCAATTAAGAAACATTAACTAAAATTAAACTAACCTAATCAAATTATGAAATATTGCCTAAAATTAAACTAACCTAACCGAAAAATTAAGAAATTAAAGTAAAACAAATAAAAAAAATTAAAAAAATCATGAATCTGATTTTAAAAAAAAACGAGAATTTTCGGTCACATTCACCGCCGGTGGAAGTCGCCGGAATTGTCCCACCGCAGGCGGTAACAGGTTGCCGGCGGTGATCAAATTCCGGCTACTTATGCCGGTGGTGGACAAGCTATAAAATTATAAAAACGTAATATAAATTTTATGGGAGCTTCCACCGCCCACCACCATCTCCGGACATTTCCCACCGCCGGCGGCCGACGATACTTTTTCCGGCTGGCGGTGGAAACTTTCCGGCAACGATTGAGCGGCGGTGGGGGCGTCCGAATTTTTTTTTTTTTTAACTCACCGATATCTCTTCGGTGAGTTCTTCCTCCGAATTGTATGCCATTGGCGTGGAGGTGAGGGAGAAGGCTGCGGTGCCGGCGCGGTGGTGTCGGCGTCGGCATCGGTGTGTGATAAAGAGGGTAGGGTTTTATCGGTTTCCTTAAGGAATCCGTTAATGAATGGAGGGGCGGCCGGCGAGCTGCAATGGGAGGGGGAGGGTTTGAGTGCGGCGTGGTGAGGGTGGGCGGTGAGTGATGTTTCAGTGTGTTCGGCGGTGATGTTTATTGAGGAGGGTGATGTAGGGTTTGTTTTGTTTTTTTATGTTTTTTTGTTTTTAGCGTTTTTTATTTTAGTGAAGGAATAAATTCTTCCGACAACTACAATTTTGATTTTCAGTTATGTTGAAAATCAATTTCCAAGGCGGCACCTCAGCTGAACTGATATAAAAAATGGGCCCCACTTTCATTATTTTAAGAAAAGGGGTAGTTTTCACATGTGGGTATAAAATGGGGCATTTTTTACGTTACTGATTATAAGAGGGGTATTTTAAATTTTGACCCAAAAAAAAAAAGTTGAATAAATTAAACAATTAATAATTCAGGTAAATTGATGAAAATGCACTTATTATGCTATTTAAATTACGAAAATGCCATTCATACTTTGCTTTAATATAATATTGATAAATATAGATTAACTGGATATTTGTATAAATAATAAAAAGCATAAGATAAGCCCCACATGGCCAAAAGAAACATTTTATCTCTTTAAAAATGGCAACTAAAAATGGTTACATCACTTTAATATAGTAATGCACGAAAAAACCAATTATAACCTTATCTCATTCTGCAAATTATTTACATTATCCTTCCAACTGAAGTGGACCCCTCTCCACTTAATAAAATAAAAGCAAAAAGAAATGGTCCCCTCCACTTCAAAATTGTATACTCTCTCTCTCTCACACACACATACACTCGGCCGAGTTTACAACATTTTAGGGCTCGGGAGTCGGGGGAAAAAAATAGTGACAGAATTCTGACCAAATGTTTCTGGTCTGTCATTTGTGTGGCACGATTTTATATTAATGTGTGTACTTTCTTATGTAAAAGAAAAAAAGAGATAAGAAAAAATTAGAAAATATTATCACATAATGTGGTTTTATTCTCATTTTATCATATGTTTTATAAGGTGGAAAATATTATCTATAAGGTGGAAAATATTACCTATCAAAGAAAACATGAAAAAATTAAAAAAAATATGAGGAAAATTTTCATTTTCCCTCCTTTAACTCAGAGAAAACAGCCCCTAGGCCATAGTTGTTTTAAAAAAACATTATAAATTTTTTTTGTGACAGAAGATTTAGAACTCCAGCTGCATCAGCTGCCACCGTTGGTTCTAAAAAAATCTATATACTACTTCCGTCCACGTTATTTAGACACATTAGACTTTTTAGCTCGTTTTGAGGCTTTATAACAATAGATTTTGAAATTAATTTTTTGAGTTTAATTTTTTTTTAATGAGGTACTTCGAGTGTCGTAATATCCTATAGAAAAAACTAAATTCCGAAAGTCTATTTTAAAACCGTTCGTTACAAAACCCCAAAACTAGCTAAAAAATCAATTATGTCTAAAGATCATAGACGTGGTAACTGAATATGATTTACTTTGGTACGAATTTAATTATCACACGACAATATAATATTATTCCATATAAATACTCCCAATATACAGTACAATTAATCAATTAATAAAATGAACGTATGCATGAATTAGTATTTTAAATATCTCTAGTGGAGGGGTTGGGTGTCTTTTTTTTTTTTTTTTTTTTGGAAGAGGGGGGATTAAGTTGAGAATATTACTACCTCCGCCCTTCCTTTTCAAGTTGTTACATTTTTTTCAGTAATTTTTTAAGTATTTTCGAGCGACTTGATGATGATTTTTAAAATAACTTTTTAAAGATTTATTTCTTTTACGGGATACTATAAGTGTTGTAGTATCTCGTAAAAGAAAAAAAATTATTTTAAAACTCATCATCAAGACGCTCGAAAACATTTGAAAAAATTACTGAAAAAACTATAACAACTTGAAAAGGACGGAGGTAGTATTATAGATTTTGATAGGTTATGCTGTCCAATCCTAATGTCGGAAATTTTCATACTCCTATTTTCATAGCAAACATCACGATCAATATCCTGATTCAAACGCCCTTCTATTCTAATAACTTCATCTCATTATATTAGTCTCTATTTGACTTTTGACTTTTTGACACGCATTTCTATCGAACCTAATACGGGTTTTTAAATATAATTTTGAAGTATTTTTTCTTTTATGAGTATTACGTAAAAGAAAAAATACTTCAAAATTATATTTTAAAACTCGTATTAGGTTCGGTGGAAATGCGTACCGAAAAGTTAAAAATCAAATGGGGACTAATATAATGGGATTGAGGTAGTAGTTAATACTCTCGCGGCTTTTCTCTTAATGAAAATTACTAGCATTATCTTGACATTGTGAGGTTAACTTTGATCTAGGAGCACAATATTTATTTAGGTGATTTATTTCAATCAGGTAAAAGCATTCTTTAAATTTCTCCTTTTCTTTTTCTTTATGAAAACAAAAAAAGAACACCGTGGAATTTTTTGAGAAAATTGGGGCCGTTTATTAATTCTTAGCAATGATATGATATCGAACTCTGCACGTGGCCTATGGCTAATTTGCGCCGTCACATAGACGATGTGCATTTGCCGCGTACATTATCCATGCATCGAAAGGATAATGCTAAAGTAATTAAAACAAAATAATATTCCATCAAATTTAACACTACTCGACAAAATTTCTACAAAAAGTATATGTATATATATATACAGTATTTTTTAAGTCTCAAAAAATACAGGAATATTATATTAATATTCTTCTGCAATCATTCGTACGGGCTGCCGCAGGAAACAGCAGATGACCGCCGTCTGCGGCGGCGTCAAATCCGACGGCGCGGCACTTGACGACGCAGCTGCGGGCAGCCGGTGTTTGCAAACTGAACGACGCCGTAATGGCATTCGTTGTCCGACGGTACGGACCGAGCCACTTGTTCTGCATGAAGCGGTGCTTCCTCCACGGCGGCAGATGTAGTCCCCTGCTCTTCAGCGACCGCTTCGCGGCGTCGCTCACCGCCTTCAAAATCAGCCTCAAATCTTCGATTTTACCGACGAAAACCCTAGGCAGCAACTGCAGCAGACGCTCGTAGGAGCTCGTCGGCCGCGCGATCTCGAACTCCGCCGCGAAATCAATGCCGACGAAGTACCGCGCCGGCGACGGATCCGCCGTCAGAACATCGATAAATTCGTAATTCCCGGCGGTCAGTCCGCCGGATCCCGGCCACTTCGTCTTGCAAACTGCCGCATTGTAACCAAAATTCCTCAAATACGCCATCACATTCCGCCGCAAAACCTGCTTATCAGATCTCGCGCAGGAATAAATCTGAAGCGCGCTCAGAACGTTAGCCGCTAGCGCATTCCTGAACTCGTCCGACCGATCCAGCACGATCGGCCTTATCAGATCGGAACTCCGGCAGCTGGAGTCGTTGATCGACGGATCGGTCTCGGAGTCGGAGTCGCAGCTCTCCAGCGACGAGTCGCCGCCGTCGCCGAAGCCGAAGAAAAGCTCGGAGAGGCTGGGGGAGGTGACGTCATCGTAGGCATGGGATTGGGCGCTGTGGTCACTGCCGCTGCTGGCGTAACCCGGTTCGGACCGGTCCCGGCCGACGATCCGCGCCTTCACCTTATCATCCAACGGGTCAGTCACCCTCTTCGTTCTCGCGAAACCGTGCATTTTCCTTTCAAAATTATTGCGCTTGTGATTTTTGGTAGATGGAATTGGGAATCTAGGGCGCTTATAAAGGGCTAATGGCTTCGCATAATTAATGGGGATTAAGCCGGGGAATTTTCCTAGGAATATCCTCGTGAAACTATTATCAAAATCCTAACTCGAAAATAGGAAAGAGAGAGAAAAAGAAGCTTTTCTGATGGTGGAAAAGGATATGCCGAGAGTATGCGAGTCGAGTCGCGGGTTTTAAGTAGTGTTATTGAAGTGGTTGGAGCATCAAGCATATCCGTTTCATTGTTCCAGCCTCATAGGTCGTTGCCGCGTGTAAACCTGTGATTGGGCCACATGGCTGTCCTGAAGACTGATTCGTCACGTGCATTCCGCGTGTTTGCACGAGTAGGAGGGGAGTTTCGGGAACGATGTGGATCCGTCACAGACCCAGTTTGATTTTGGGAGCGGGAATTTTGGCATAATTAAGCTCTTTAATGTAATGTTAAATTTTATGACATATCGTCCACTTAATTTCTATTTTTTTAAAATACTATCACATTTTTATTTTTATTTTAAATATAAATAAAAATTAATTGATGCGTTTCATAGATTCTAGAAGCGTGTCTTTCTTTCGTGTGTGGAAGTGTCTGAATTTAATTAGGTGGTGCCGTCGATGATTTACAAAGGGTAGGTGCCGATGGGTTTAATAGCCTTTCGAAAGTAAGGATAAGAAAACTAAATGTTTTGATGTGACATTTGTATCATTAATTATTAGAGAAAAATATCAAATACTATAGGGCAATTTACGAATTAATTGCCAAACTATTCACTTTTTCACAATAGCGTTCCAAACTAAATTATATGTCAATTAAATAGCCAAACTATCGATGATTTCACAATCGTGTTCCCGACCTGTTTTCCGGCGACCAAGAGCTGACATGGCTGATCGGAGGCTGCTGATGTGGAATTTTTTAATTTTTTTTTAATTTTTTTAATTTTTTTTACAACCATCAAAAACTGAAAAACTGAAAAAATAATAATGCATCAGCTGTAAAAAAATTAAAAAAAATTAAAATAAAAAAATAAAAAAATTAAAATAAATAAATAAATAATAATAAAAAAAAAAATCCACATCAGCAGCCTCCGATCAGCCATGTCAGCTCTTGGTCGCCGGAAAACAGGTCGGGAACACGATTGTGAAATCATCGATAGTTTGGCTATTTAATTGACATATAATTTAGTTTGGAACGCTATTGTGAAAAAGTGAATAGTTTGGCAATTAATTCGTAAATTGCCCAATACTATATAGTAGTATTAGTAAACTTGATTTCATGTGTTGATGATTCGTGGACAATTTGGCAAGAATACAAGAAAAATGGTGTATGTATTATGATAAGGAAAATGAGCACATAATGAAGTCATGAATAGGGGATCTGTTGATACGTCATCATCAGTAGCAGGATATGGATTAAAAAAAAAAATATTAATCAATCTCTCCGCGAATGAGGACATGTAGAATGAATGTGCCTTTACTTGAATAGTTTATATTTTCTTTTGTGGAAAAAATAGTTTTGTTACGTAAATCAATTAAAAAATTACCGACGTGGATATTGCATTTCTCATTTTTTTTTTAGTTTTTCGTACAAGGATGAAAAACATAGTAATAGTATATGGAAAAATAGAATTTAAGAGAGCATGTAGGGGACTGAATTTGAGAGGATAACGATTAATGGGGGGCTGATGAACATTACTGTACATGGCTCTTGGTGAACGCAAAGGGTTGGAGAGAGAAAGAGAGAGAGCTGAAGAGGATTCGGGGTTCCGATTGACGTGTTGCTCTTTCAGTAGACACATAATCTTAAATACAAGAACTTTAGTAGTAGTAATATTAATGATGACATTCGCCTACGTGTTCAAACAAGACTAATCTTAATTTGTAATCCTACTATCCTTAAATCTTAGTAAAAGATTACACTCCAAAAAAAATTACTCCATAGATTTTTCAATCCAGCCACCAAATGTAAAAAATATACTCAGTATTTAACTATTTATTAATGCCCAGTAGAGTGCATGGGAAAAGAAAAAGGGACATATAGTGCAGACTTAAAGAATAAGAAGATGCCATATATTTAGCACCAAAACTGGAACCAGAATGCTATTTATGTAGCAAAATTCAATACCTGCTAATAGTATTTAAGCTCAACTCTCAAAACAATTGACTACATAAATTTTATGCTAAAAAAGATTTCCCTAGTGAGCAAAAACGTCTTTAAAGAGGAGAGATCATTTTCCTTTGGTAGTTCCGTCCAACCCAAGAGCTGGAAACTGTTTGGCATCTTGAAATGAAGGTGGCAGCCTAGCTGCTGCTTTCTGTACACTCAGCTTAGGGGTGTCGTGGACCTTCCTCCAACCTTCGGGAAGATTACCGTTTCTCAAACCTTCTGAACGACCGGAAGAATCCCCATTCCGGTTATCGTCTCGCCTAGGGTTCCTTCCTCCACGTCCTGCTGCACTAGGTGGTGGGGAGAGTACAATTTTTTTAACCTTCTGTGAATTGGCGTCTTCTTTGTTGTTTGCATCTTTCTTTTTCTGCTTGTCAACTGTGGAGTTCTGAAATCCACACAAATATGTAATAAATCAATAATAACCCCGGGAGCTTTAGTTTAATGACAACTGCTTAATAGGAAAAGATTAAGGACTAACGAGTAGGACGAAGTCGGCCTCTTCTTCGCTCTTTTTTCCAATGACATGCATAGAATCGAAATCTTTGTCAAGTGTAACCTTCCGCTCCTCGGTTTTCAGAGACTCCAGAGCTTTCCTTTTCTCCTCAAGCTGCTTCTCATACTGCTTCAATGTCATTTTCTGAAAGGAGAGATGAGATTGACAAGAATATGTAACTCATAAGTTGTAAGAGTATGCATGTTAAGTTATGAACAGTCTGACTGTAGAAAAAAACTTACCTTTGCTTCCAACTCCTGTTCCAGTTTCTTTGCTTCCCGTTCAGCCTGTTTCTTTTGCTCATGTTCTAATCTCTCACGTTCCTCCTTGCTCAGAATCTTATCATGTTTCCCCTTGCTCGAGTCACCCCCTTTAGAGGACGTTCCGTCCCTAGAGAACATCAAACAAGATTAATACTATCCTTTTCAAGAGAACATACAAAAACAACATAAAAATCTAAACTATTTCACCAAAAAAAGGACTTACCCTTCAAGCCCTTCTCCCTTGAGCAACTCTTTCGGCTCAGAAGTCTTTCCATTCTCCTCAGCTGCGCCCTCAACAATTTTTGTATCTACTCTGCCACTCCCATCAAAACTATCATTCATCATTCTGTTTTCTGTTTCACCCTTAGCATCACAAGAAACTCCATTATCTCCACTTTCTCCACTTTGCTGCTTCTCCTCAAACACCTTAACCTCACTCCCACTGCCAATGCTACTCCCTCTCCTCAGGCCATAGTTTCTCTCTCTCCAAGCAGTTCTCTCTCTTGATGCTTGGCGTCTATGGCCATTGGACCTTCCAACAACAGTCTGCCATCCTTCCTCTGCCTCTTGTTCTCCTTCCTTCTTCTGGGGACCATGACTGTCCCCGTTAGATACGTCTTCCTTCTTTTGGTGGCCGTTACTGTCACTAGCTTCTTTTTTCTTTGGATGACCATTATTACTGTGACCATTAGTTGCTTCTACTTTCTTTCGATAGCCATTAGAGCTTCCTTCAGATCGTTTAAAACCATCAGAGGGCCTCTCGTCATGCCTGTATCCATTAGTTGCTTCTACTTTCTTTCGATAGCCATTAGAGCTTCCTTCAGATCGTTTAAAACCATCAGAGGGCCTCTCGTCATGCCTGTATCCATTGTTACGCTTGAAAACAGCCCCACCTCGATTGTTTTGTCGAAAACCATTCTCATGGCCATCTTTTTTGTTATACCTCTCGCCACCATCTCTGTTATAGCCCTTGACATTGTTTCTGTTTTGCCTTTCTAAGCCATTTCTGCTTTGCTTATCGTTGCCGTTTCTGTTAAACCTTCCCCTTTCTGATCATATTCAAAATTTAACAAGAAGATTAGCAAATTAATCTCATACAATTCACAGTAGCAAGATTCAGTGATACAGGAAAAAAAAATAGTTTATGAAAGTAGTTGTAAAACATATTCACTTATTAAGACCATTGATCCTTTCTGATCAAACTCAAAAGTAGCAGCAAAATTAGTGGACTGACTCAAGGAATTTAATGAATATTGTTGAAAAATATTTAAATATATATAATCAAACATGCAAAAATCAACAAGGCATACCATTGAGCATTAAATTGTACTATTAGAAGTAGTTACTTTTGAGTAATGATGAAGAGCATCTATAACATTAACAGTAACGATAAAGCATTAAAACCCAAATATATAGAGAGAACAAGAACAATCAAAGAGAGGTACACACGCACAAAGCATGTTAATTTCCTTGATTTCGCATAACATATAGATATATTATAACCAATATATATTTATATGAAAATAAAATTTTCTAAAGAAAATTTACAATGCACAAGAAAATATCTAGCGATTTCTTCCTGCATAAGGGAATCAAATCAAGCAATCAATTCACCGCAGATTACGAAAATACAAGAAACAAAAGTCGCGGAATACCATGATCGAAGGAGCGCTGCGGCGCAGAGGAAGACTGCAACGACGACTGAGACGAAGGCGCGGGCTTTTTGTTGTTGACACTCCGTTTATCAACTGCAGAGGGCGGCACCGCCGCCTTGACGGCGGCGGCCGAGACGCGAGCGAGTAGATTCTCGGCGTCGTCGCCTTCCAAGAGTGCAAACGCGTTGCCTTGAAACGCCATTGACGTCTACTACTCTACTGCTTGAAAAACGAGCGCGGCGGTGGAACCCTAAGCCGAAAACAACATACTCCGGCGGCTACCGCCACAGATGGGGAGAATGTGTATTTTCCGCCGCTCTCAGAATCCCAGTGCGCATGGGGAGAATATACGTATAGATTTGTATATATAGAGAGAGAATAAATACACGCAGTAAACCCTATGCTAATTCGGAACTTCTCAAGGGATTAACAAAATCTTTTGACGGATCCGTAGTATGAAGCGTATCAAGATTTGCCATATTCAATCGTCTGCTATTTTACCGTTTTGCCCTCGCGTTTTTTGAGAAATATGTTCGGTTTTATACTGTGAGTGTGAGGTTTGTTAGATAGAGGACGGGATGGGTTTTCAGGTAATTATCGCATTAAACCTCATATATCGTGTTGTGTGGAAAGGAAAATATTTATGATGGTATTTTTCCTTTAAAAGCGATCAATGTGAATGAAAAGCCTTCGTCACCACGCAAAATCTAGATAAATTCTAATAATTCCGAATATTTCTCAAATCCTATAAAATACGTAAAATAATTGTTGGTTAGTTGCGTCAATTTTGGTACATGATAAAATGAAATATAAATGAGATTATTAACATTTTGTTATATTCAAGGTAAATATGAAATATAAATAATAAGATATTTTTTTGTTATTTATGGATTTAAGTCACGATAAATTATAGAATTTGAATACTAAATTAAAGATCTAAAATACGCATTTTGACTCCTGATGTAGTGCTTTGAGAATGTATTTATAAATTTAAATCCGATCAGAGAAAACTGTATAGGCTCAATTGATAAGAAAATCAAAATACACAGGAGCCCAACTTATGTAGAAAAAATAGGCTCCAGTGTTAGATTCAAGTAAAAGTTGGGCTGAATAACAAATCCTACTATTGGACCAAGTCATTTCCCAAAAATCGAACATTTGATATGGGCAAGTGGGCCCAAAACTGGATCATAAAAATTAAAAATCCAATTAAGTAGAGAGAGAGAGATCTAAGCGCAGTGGATCTTAGGCGTTAAATCGAAGTTTTACTAAGGAGCTTTCAAGCATTAATTAATCCTTCCTTCTACTACTGGTAGCTAATTATATGCACGCTATAATTTTTATATCACGCAAGTGCAATTCCGCAACATAGGAATGAAAAATAAGTAGATCCAGAAAATTACTACTATTATTTAAAATAAAAAAAATAAAAAAAAAGGCTTGCAAATTATAAACGCAGATTCATATCCTACTTATCGAATTGAATATAAATTAAGAATTTGCAATCGGTAAGACAAAAATCTGATCTCTTGTGACAAGAAAATACTCCTTCCCATGTAATCTGTAGAGAATCTAAGTAAACTATGGGAATTACGGTTCATGTACAACTACAATACATAATATTTAATACTCCATTACATATGTGTATCCATAGAGATATAGTACTAAAAAGAAAAATGGAGATTAGCCAAATCGTGCAGAATAATTCCAAGTTTAAAGTAAAATTAATTCATTATATATGTAAACCACGATAGTAGTTTCAATACCAAACTCTGAAAATCAATAATATTCAACAGTAATTTCCAAAAGGCGAATACTAGATAAAGAGGACACGAGTCGCATCTGCCTCTATTCTTCGACAAGCGACGGCGGAAGTGACACGTGGCCGACAAAGCAGGGCTACTCCGGCGTACGGACGGCCACCTAAGTCCCGCTGGGGATTGGGACAGCGACCGCGGCTCAACTGTAAATTTGGGGTTGTCACCAATTATTATTGTGGGTCAACCGGATTTTTTGTCGGTTCCCGCCAAAACTCCCTCCCTCTCTCTCTCTCTCTCTTGGCAATGTCTCTAACTCTCTATCTGTTAATAAAGTACATCATGATATGATATCCCTCCAATGGGAGAGATATAGCATCAAAATATGCCATCTCATTTAATTGTGTGCCAATAATACTTTAATGATTGAACTTTTTGGAATTTATATATCAAATCGACGAATTAGTCCTATTACTATAGTTCTATAAATAAGGTTACCATTTACTCGAACAACAATTTACAAACCAAACGAAAACAATATTTTAAATTGAATTCCGGAGCTAATCTTTATCTAACATTCTCTCCCACTTTGAGTCTTCTTTTAATATGTTTATCCAATTAAAAAACTTGGCAACTAAGGTTTATTTTTATTTTTGACTTGAATCGATTGTTAGGAATGTTTGGTAACACTATTGCTACGTATACTCTATCTCCTACTAGTATAGACGGACGGTTATTATTAATTAAATAGATACATAGATCATCCATCTATCGACGAACATGTATAATTGTATATTGTATAATTAACTAAAATATATATATATATTTGTTGAGAATTCAATCTTTAAATTGCTCACATGTGATGAGTGAGTTGAAGATTTCAATGGCTCACAAATTATGGTTGGAGGTTGCCTTGAAACAATTTCTTGTTTTCTTGATGTAGATCACCATAGATTAGACTTGATGGTTTTAATTATAATTTATATTTTCAAGATTACATCAATAAATTAACTTGTGATTCAAGAAAAAAAAAACAAGTTGTTAAGTCATGTGAGTTGAACTCTTCACTAATTACTCCATTATTAATGAGGGCCACAAAGTGCGTGGTGAGGCAATCGTATTCGTATCAAATACGTATAAGAACATATACTCAATCAATCTTCCCTTAGATCTATACGACATTGAGCATCAAAATCAAGCGAAATCTCGATTAGTTAAAATATTATACCTCTTCCCTTCCTTCACGCCGACTCTTTCTTGTCCATTCCATTAGATTATACTATATTTATGCTAAGTATTAGCATAATTGATCACGTTGTCTCACATTTTTTGACAATATTTATATTCTAATTATGTATTTTCCATTTTTTATATATATAATGAATTTAACACAAAACTATGTGATCGATCGTGTATTTTAGGGTGATTATACGAGAGAGAGAATGAAGAACACGAGAGGTTTTTACGTGGTTCGATCTTTGATTAGATCTACGTCCACGAAGGAGAGAATGTTTTATATTTTCGTGTTCTAACCGCTATTACCACCTGCCTCTTTCTTTACAAATGATTCCCTTTTATAGAGGATGGAGGTCACGGGTGTTCCAGGAGTGGTTGGGGGTCGTGGGTGCTCCTGTCTGCAAGTCTGCACTGTGTAGTGGTTGGGAGCAGTTGGTTGACTTTCTTGACTTCCACTGGGCTCTATCCTTGATTGGGCCGGGGGAATTAGGAATGGGCCGAGCTGATCTGGGCCTGTTGGGCCATATCCTATCACATCCCCCCCCAAAAGACCGGAGCAGCGAGGTCATTGTGGGGAGGTGTAAACTGGCCGAGGTCGAGGTTGAATTGTATTTGCTTCGTCGGAAATGTGGTGTTGACGAAGTCGAAATGTATACCGCCTCGTTTTGACGAGGTCGAGCTTGAACTTCATTGCTTCGTCGGAAATGAGATCTTGACGAAGTCGAAATGTATACCGCCTCGTTTTGACGAGGTCGAGCTTGAATTTCATTGCTTCGTCGGAAATGAGATCTTGACGAAGTCGAAATGTATACCGCCTCGTTTTGACGAGGTCGAGCTTCAATTGCATTGCTTCGTCGGAAATGAGATCTTGACGAAGTCGAAATGTATACCGCCTCGTTTTGACGAGGTCGAGCTTCACGAAGTCAAAATGTATACCGCCTCATTTTGACGAGGTCGAGCTTCAATTGCATTGCTTCGTCGGAAATGAGATCTTTGACGAAGTCGAAATGTATACCGCCTCGTTTTGACGAGGTCGAGCTTGAATAGACGTGGCGTGATGTGCGACTGCTGTTGTCAGCGTAGGTAGGACACGCGTCGCTTTTTGGTTGGGGCAGGTGAAGAGGCGGGATTTGAAAAGGCGTGCCCTTGCCTTTTAAATGCTTCTTATGTACGCTAAACCACATTTTTCTCAATCGATTTTCAATATCGCGCAAGAGAAAACCCTAAGCCCCAAAATTCTGCAACCGCCGCCGTTTAGCCAGTTCTCGGTGATTTTTGATCAGAAAATCTGTGACAAGTAAGTAATTTTCTTCACAATGGATGCTTCTCCTTTTCCCCAAGTAGATAGTGATAGTGAGAACGTAGGGGTTTTGCCTTCGCCGGTTAGGGGGTTTCCGGCGAAGGTTTGGCTGAATGTATATACCCGCGCGTTAGTCCCGCCGGCGTTTAGGGAAATTGAATTCCCGTCGTTGGTCGGGTCTGACGCGTCTCTGGCTGTGGCCTCCACCATGTCTGTATCTCATATGCAGGGTTTGGCCCGCAGTTTTTTATTTCCCGAGTCAGTCGAACTCCTTTTACCTCGTGATGTTGATAGGGGTAGTTCGCCTCCTGTGGGTTTTTTTACTGTATATGAAGATTACCTTCATTTTGGTTTACGGTTCCCTTTGAACAATTTTTTTGTCGAGCTCTTAGAAGAGCTTGAACTGGCGTTAGGTCAGTTGCAGCCACCCTCTGTCAAGCAGATCATCGGCTTTTGCTTTGAGGTCAGCCGACGTGGTGGTACGCCTACCGTAGAGTCGTTCCTTAGGTTTTTTAGGCCTAAGCTTGGTCCGACGGGGTGGGCTTACCTTTCCCCTATTAATAGGTTCAAGTTGGGGACGCCTTCCAAGGTGCCGAACTGGCAAAAGAAGTTCTTCTTTTGCCGGTGTGAAGGTGTCCCATTGTACTCTTGGATGAAGGGTAAGTTCGCTCCTCGAGACACTGGGAAACCGACCGGTGACCTTGAGACGAGCTTGGTGAACCTCGGCCTCGTTGAAAGGAATTATGCCGAGGCCGAGCTTGCGAATCATGGGCTAAGCCCGTATAACTCCGTGTCTGACGCGGACTTGGGTGAGGCTCTGCTTCGCTGACTTGCGTTTCGTGATTTCTTTCGTTTTTTGCTGATCATATATATATATTTTTTTTGTAGTGGATGCCCAAGCTTTCCAGGCCGCCTTACAAGGCAAGAATAAGAGGAAAAGGCAGAAGCCCTCTATTTCCGTGGTGGAGAGGGTGACTTCGGCGGCGTCGTCAGAGAGGACGGCCGACCTTACAAGGTCGGTATCCGTAAGTTCGCAGCTGGAGGCGCCTGTCCATGGTTCCTCTCCACTGCAGGTGGTCGGCCGACGACCTCGAGGAGCCGTGACTTCGTTGGATGCCGAAGTGATGATCGTCGAGAGCGGCGCGACCTCGAGCCAAGGATTCCCTGAAGTAAGTGTACAACTGAATATTACATATACATAGTGATTGTTCCTTTTTTAATCTCCCCTTTGTTTTCGGGTTTTAGGGAGCCGAGGCGGTTTTGCAGGGCTTGGCGAGCTTCATTAGGAGTGGAGTCGCCAAGTTACAAACACAGGCTGCCGAAGCTGCGGCTACGGAGGATCGGCTGATGGCCAGGGTCCATGCTGCCGAAGCCGCGGCACAGGCAGCACAGGAGAGGGAGGCGGTGGCTTTGGCTGCCGCCGAAGAGGCGAAGAAGAAGAACGCCGAGCTGGAGGCCGAAGTGGACCGGCTGACCAACGAGATTGCCGGGGTGGTGGCTGGACAGGGGGACGTGTTCCGAGCTGTGGTGGAACGTGTCTTCCGGTCGAGGCATTTCTCCCACATGGCCGTTCAGTTGGCGAGTGCCTTGAGTACCCCGATCGTCTCTGCAGCGCTTGACAACATCGCCGCCGACATCCCCGAGCTTGATAAAACCAAGTACGGGTATGGTGTCATGACGGAGGAGGAAACGCTGCAGGACTTCGCCGGTGTGCTCTTGGAGCTCGGTTCTTCAATCCCGGTGGTCGAACAGCTCGCCGCGCAGAGGGTTCTTCTCACTGAAGGGACTATTCGGCGGTGTCCCGCCGACAGGTATGAACTCCTGGAGACGGTCATCGCCGACCTTGAGAAGACCCCGGCTGCACAGACCACCGAGGAACCAGCTCGCGACGACCTCGAGGAACCAGAGGTCGGCCTAGAAGGAGAAAATCGTGAAGTAGTGAATTGACACTTCACGATTTTTGGCTTCTTTCCCTCTTCTCTTTTTTTTTTTTTTTTTTTTTTTTTAGTTTTGTACTTCGTCACCGTTAGGGTGGCGTTTCTTTCGCCGTTTTCGGCTATACATAAATAAAAGGATTTCTTTTTGAACCTTGCTTGTATTTGTTCTGTAGTCTGCTCCCGAGTTTTATGATGCCTCCCACCTTGTTCAAGAAATATCCGAGCTTCGCCGAGCCGTAGAGGTGGCCGAGCTCGATGTTTCGAACTGGAAGAAGCGGGCTAATAACATAGAGATCGAGGCCGAGGTGAAACTTCGGGCTTCTTTAGAAAAACTCGATGAGATGCATGCCAGATACATGGAGCTCGAAGACCAGTATCAGCGAGCTCGGGATGACATCAAGGCTTGCAAAGAGATCGTCGAAGAGCATATGGAATACGAGACCATAATTCACCGAGCTGGGGGATCCACGATTTCCGAGACTTACGATAAGGTCAAGGAGCTCCAGGCCCGATGCCGAAGTTACAGGGAGGAATTTGGGAGTGAATCCTGGCAGGTTAGAGGTGAGTTTGAAGAGCTCGTTCGTGTGGCGAGCATTTATGAGACAGTCCTTGATCGATTTCCGAAGCTGAAGCGGAGTCTGTCTTTACAAGCTGGTTCTGCGACTTCAGTTTCTTCCGATCCGGATCCGAAGTTGCTCGACCGTACTTCTAGAGAATTTTTGGGAGGTGAATCTTCGAGGTCTGCTGACCCGGACCCGAAGATTGTGACACGCCATTCTCAAGAAATTTATAGTCAAGAGCGGCGATCGGCGTCTGGACGGGGTCGGGGTCGGGGTCGGGCGAGCCAGAATGTCCGAGGTAGAGGCCGAAGTTCGGCTTCTGGACGCGGTCGGGGCAGGTTTAGTATAGACGATGTTTTGAACTTCAACTCCGGCAGGGATTTTGCTAGAGATTGGCTTAGCTTTAGTAAGCCAAAGCCTCCGGGTTCCTCGCCTTCTTAATGTAACAATGTATATTTATTTCTATTCAAATAAAACAGAAATTTTTGCATTTGCGTTTACCAACTTTCTCAGTCACTTCGTCTTGTGACGAAGATTTGTGTTTTCAGTTAGCCACCTTGTCTGATGAAGTTTAGGCTTTTAAGTGGCGACTTCGTCTGAAGACGAAGCTTAGGCTGTTAACCAGCCACTTCGTCCGGAGACGAAGTTTAGGCTTTCAAGTAGCCACTTCGTCCGAAGACGAAGTTTAGGCTTTCAAGTAGCCACTTCGTCCGAAGACGAAGTTTAGGCTTTCAAGTAGCCACTTCGTCCGGAGACGAAGTTTAGGCTTTCAAGTACCTTATTTGTCGAGTTTATCGATAGGGGTGGTCCCCTTACGCGCGTTTAGGTGTTACTCCGACGTGGAGTTTATTTGTATCCTCGTCAGGATTTTAAAATCAAGATACTTGGTATAAAACGAGAGAGGTGTACCATGTATGCAAATTATTTAAGTGAACTAAAAAAAACTTTAATTGAATGGAGTTAAAAAAAGACAGAATTTACCAAGACGACCCGGCTCCTAGGACCTAAATGGACTCGGACACTGCTCTCTGTTTATACAAAGTACCTTTTCAAGTGAGTAATGTGCCATGTACGGGGTATGGGCTCACCAGATAGGTGGGCGAGCTTGTACGACCCTTTTCCGAGGACTTCTTGAACTCGGTATGGTCCTTCCCAGGTGGCTTCTAATTTGCCGAGTTTTTCCGCCTTACTGACCTCGTTATTCCGGAGTACGAAGTCGCCTATTTGGAGCTGCTGATGCTTCACCCGGCTGTTATAATACCGAGCTACTTGCTGTTTGTATCGAGCTTCTTGTATGTAGGCTTGTTCCCGTCTCTCTTCTAGCAAGTCCAAGTTAGTTCGAAGTCCATCTTCGTTGTCTTGGGCTGCGAAGTTAAGCGTTCGGGGGCTCGGCAGACCGATCTCTACCGGGATCACCGCCTCGGTTCCGTACACCAAGCTATATGGTGTTTCGCCGTGTGATGTCCTCGGGGTGGTTCGGTACGACCATAGGACTTGGGATAAGTTCGCAGCCCAGTCTCTTTTGGCCTTGTCGAGCCGGGTTTTTAACCCTTTGACTATCGTTCGGTTCGTAACCTCGGTTTGGCCATTCGCTTGAGGATGGGCTACCGAGGTGAACTTTTGCTGGATGTGGAGTTCGTCACACCATTCTCTGAACGTCCTGTCTGTGAACTGGGTTCCATTATCTGATACGAGGACGTGAGGTATGCCGAAACGACAAACTATGTTCTTCCAAACGAAGTTCAGGGCGTTTTTACTTGTGATCCGGGCCAATGGTTCGGCTTCGACCCACTTCGTAAAGTAGTCGATGGCTACAATGAGGAATTGTAATTGGCCGGGGGCTTTTTCAAATGGGCCGACGATGTCAATTCCCCACTGCATGAACGGCCAAGGGCTTTGTATGCTGGTCAGCTCGGTCTGAGGCAACCTCGGAACCGTCGCATGGATTTGGCACTTCGGACACCTTTTGACGAGGTTGGTAGCGTCTTGGAACATGGTGGGCCAGTAGTACCCACACCTCATGATCTTTTTGGAGAGGGCGTGGGCTCCAATGTGACTGCCACAGGAGCCTTCATGGACTTCGCGCAGTGTGTAGTTTGCTTGGTTGGGCCCCGCACATCTTAGGAGAGGTTGGAGGTAGGATCTTCTATACAACACTCCCTGTTCAAAGACATACTTGGTGGACTTGGCCAGGAGCTTTCTAGCTTCAACCTTATCGGTGGGGAGTTCGTCTATCTCTAGATAGCTGCGAAGTGGAGTCATCCAGTTTGGTCCATCTTCGGTTACTATGTTAACTTCGGCTTCATCGATACTTCGGAGCTGTACTTCTTCCACTGGAGAGATTGTTGATGATGACGCGAGCTTGCTTAGTGCGTCAGCTCGCCCGTTATCCTCTCTTGGGATTCGCACTAACTCGAAGTACGAGAAGCCTTGTTGTAGGATCTTGGCCTTATGAAGGTACTTCTTCATTCGTTCTCCTTTGGCCTCGTATTTACCCAGTATATGATTCACTATGATTTGGGAATCGCTGTGAATTTGAATGGCCCTTACCCGGAGAGCCTCGGCTAGGCGAAGTCCAGCTATTAGAGCTTCATACTCAACTTCGTTGTTTGTGGTCGGAAAATTGAACCGGAGTGCGTGGGTGATCTCCTTTCCTTCCGGGCTGATGAGTAAAACCCCGGCTCCGCTTCCTTTGTTACCTGATGCCCCGTCCACGTAGACCTTCCAACAGTCTCGCGGTTGTGGATTAGGTGCCTCGGCCTTTGGTTTATCTTCAGTAGGTTCAACGGATTGCTGTGCTTCCGTGAACTTGGCTTCCACCAGAAAATCGGCCAGGGCTTGTCCTTTGATTGCTTGGCGAGGTATAAAGGAAATTGTGTGCTCGCCGAGTTCTACAGCCCATTTAGCGATTCGCCCAGACGCTTCTGGCTTTGTAAGTACTTGCCGAAGTGGTAGGTCGGTCAGTACTTGTATCTGATGTGCATGGAAGTATGGTCGAAGTCTCCTCGCTGCATTCACCAACGCAAGTGCGACCTTTTCCAAAGGCTGGTATCTCGTCTCCGGCCCTTTTAGGGCTCGGCTTATGAAATAGACGGGTAGCTGATGACGTCTTTCTTCTCGTACTAGGACTGCACTGATTGCCTCGTTCGAAGCGGCGAGGTATAAAGAGAGGGTTTCGTCCTTCTTTGGCGCAGATAAGGTTGGGAGATTTGTGAGATACTTCTTCAAACCATCGAAAGCTCCTCTGTGCTCATCGTTCCACTCGAAGTTCGGAGCCTTCTTTAGTATCTTGAAGAATGGGAGTTGTTTTTCGGCGGCCTTAGATAGAAAGCGACTCAGGGCGGCTAGGCAGCCCGTCAGTTTGTGCACGTCGTGGATCGACTTCGGCACTTGCATTTCTTGGATAGCCCGGACTTTCGAAGGGTTGGCTTTTAACCCCTCGCGTGAAACCCAACACCCTAGAAATTTTCCAGATCGGACCATAAAAGTACACTTTTCTGGGTTTAATTTTAGATTCACTTTACGGAGTAGGCTAAAGACAACTTTAAGGTCGTTTACACAAGTGGCGATCTCCTTGCTCTTTACGACTATATCGTCTACATATACTTCGACAATGCTACCGACGTGGGCTTCAAAAATTTTATCGACCATCCTCTGGTATGTGGCTCCGGCGTTCTTTAGTCCGAAGGGCATTTTTTTGTATGCATAGATGCCGAAGTCCGTGACGAAGGCGGTCTTCGGCGCGTCTTCGGCATTCATGAGGACTTGGTGGTATCCCTTGTATAGGTCCAAGAAGCTGAACACCTTGTGGCCAACAAGAGCTTCGACCTTCTTGTCAATGTTGGGGAGGGGGTAGCAGTCCTTAGGGCAGTGCTTATTAAGGTCCGTGTAGTCAATGCACATTCGCCACCCACCTCCCTGCTTTTTCACCATCACGGGGTTGGCCAACCAGGTCGGATACTTTACTTCGAATAAAATATCGGCCTTTTGCAGTTGCCGGACCTCGTTGTGAATTACTTGACTCCTTTCGGCTGCGAAGGCTCGTTGTTTCTGCCGAACTGGTTTTATTGCAGGGTCGATGTTGAGGTGATGAGTGATGATGTTTGGTGCCACCCCGGTCATGTCAAGCGGCGACCAGGCGAAGACATCTCTATACTCCCGAAGTAGCCGGATAAGTTGACTTCGGAGCTCGTTTTCGCCGACGAACCCTACTTTGACGACCTTGGCAGGGTCATCTTCGTATAATGCGATGTCTTCTACCGGCTCGATGGATGGAGACGACGTCGGCTCCACCTCTTCGGGTTTCTGTAGTTGCTATGCCTGGGGGTGTTGATTCCTATCACCTCGGAGTGCGACCTGCATGCACTCCTTTGCCTGTTGTTGGTTTCCCCGAAGCGTGATCACTCCGTTTCTAGATGGAATCTTAATCGTCAGGTGGTAGGCCGAGCAGATTGCCTTTGTCGATATTAGCCAATCCCTTCCTAAGATGATGTTATAGGGGGAGCTGGCTTTTACGACGAAGAAGTGGATTATCTTCGTAGTAGACAACGGGCTTTTTCCAACTGTCACGGGCAGTGAAATTATGCCTTCCGTCGTCGTCTCTTGTTGTGTGAAGTTTTTTAATGGCATGGGTGCTGGCTTTAGACGTGCTTCTTCGATATCTAGCTTATCGAAGCAGTCTTTAAAGAGCACACTCACCGATGCTCCACTATCAACAAATACGCGGTGGACCAGTTTGTTGGCCACCACTGCCTCGATTATGGTGGCATCTTGATGAGGTACCGCATGGGGAACTGGGTCATCACCGGAAAAGGTGACGACCTCGTCTCTCCTGAACCTTTTTTGAGTGGGTTCTTCTCGCTGTGGACTCCGGGCTTCGGCTTTCAATGATGACCTCGTCGTGCCTTCGGGTAGTCCGGTGATGGCCGTGATGACTGCGTCATATTGAGGCTGATCTTCGTCCTCATTCTCGTCGTCGTGCCTTGGCCTTTTGTCGTTTTGGGGGGCGCAGTTATAGCCTCCCTTATTTTTCTTCCTCTTGCCCTTCCCTTGAGGTCGGGCCTCTTTCTGATTGCGACTTTGGTACAGTTTGAGGGTACCGTCGCGTATCATGTGCTCTATATCCGAGGCGAGATCTCTGCAATCTTCAGTTTCATGACCGTAGTCATTATGGAGTTTGCAGTATTTCTTCTTGGATCGATGTTTCGAACCACCTCGAGATAAGGGCGGCGGCTTCTCGAACAAGTTCGCATGGAGCTCGTATATTTCGGCCCTTGACTTTGTCAGTGGTGTATACTGACTTCGGTCTTGGTTGGATCGAGGTCCTAATCGGGACTCGAGGGGTCCTCGTTGTAACCTTTCGAGGGCACTTCGGCGGCCTTGCCCAAGGTCGGTGCGCTCCTCTTTCTTTCTCTTATCGTTGTTTTCGGGCCGATCTGCAGCCCGTTTCTTCCGATCGGCCTCGTCCGCTTCGGCGAATGTGTCGGCGATCTTCCATAGCTGCTTGGAGGTCGTAGGACGTGCCTTTACGAGCTCTCTGAAGAGAGTCCCGGACTGGATGCCATTTTGGAATGCCGAGATAAGCACGTCGTCGGAGAGACGATCGACTTTTAGGCTCTCGTTATAAAAACGGGCCAGAAAATCACTGATCGTTTCTCCCCGCCCTTGCTTTAAGGTGAGGAGCTGGGCTGGGCTGATTTTTGCCTCGGCTTTTTGGAAGAAACGACGTTCAAAGGCGTCCAGTAGGTCGGCATACGATCCTACGCTGCAATTAGGGAGGCTATCGAACCAGCTTCTAGCGTTGTCTACTAGTAGCTCGGGGAAGACTTTACACATGTAAACGTCTTCGGCCAACCCCTGGTTCATCATGTATTGGAACCGGGATAAAAAGTTGCTGGGATCTTAGGTTCCGTTGTAAGGCGGGATAGGAGGTACTCTATACGTCGACGGGAGGGGAGTATAGAGTATCCTATTAGTGAACGGAGTCGAGATTCGACCGTAGACGGCGAACCTTCCTTGGTAGGTGTTCTCCTCGTCGTGCCGAGGTGGAACGGCGTTTTGACGCGGTGGCGTCGGATCGCGCTGAGGTGAAACGTGATTGTTTCCGCGGCGATTGCTCTGTCGCCTTCGGGGAACTTCGGGCTCAACGTCGAACCTTCTTTGATAGACGTTCCGTTCGTCACGCCAATGAGGAACGGCGTTTTGACGAGGTGACGTTGAACCGCGCCGAGGTGAAGCGCGACCGTTCCCACGGCGATTGTTTTGTCGCCTACGGGGAACTTCGGCCTCCCTGCCTCCAACGATCCGAAGACTTGGGGATGGCCTTTGTGACGGTTCGACTTCGTCTTCCTTGCTTTGACTTTGTCGGTGTTGATCGGCGAACCTGCGAAAATCCTGCTCATGGATGCTCAGGTACGCTTTCAGTACGTCTCCCAGCTCGGGTTGGAGTTCAGCATTCCCGCGTCGGCTGCCACTTTGATCTGGTCCGTCGCTAGCTGAACCCCCAGATGGGACCTCCTCCGGGTGGCCTTCAGGAGTTCGGCGGATGGGCTGTTGGTCACGCTGGATCTGGGAAGCAGTTTTCTGAGCTTGACTAACATCACCTTCTTCCTCGTTGGCCGGCATGTAAGGTGGATTGGAAAAGAGGTCAGCTCGTTTCTGTTTTTCCTTGGCAGCAGCGGCGGCAGCGGCGGTGGTGGCGGAGCGGGTTGGTCTTACCATCGTGTTTTCACTTGAAATACGCTGATCGGTTTCACAAAATTCTTTCGTTTCCCACAGACGGCGCCAGTGATCGATCGTGTATTTTAGGGTGATTATACGAGAGAGAGAATGAAGAACACGAGAGGTTTTTACGTGGTTCGATCTTTGATTAGATCTACGTCCACGAAGGAGAGAATGTTTTATATTTTCGTGTTCTAACCGCTATTACCACCTGCCTCTTTCTTTACAAATGATTCCCTTTTATAGAGGATGGAGGTCACGGGTGTTCCAGGAGTGGTTGGGGGTCGTGGGTGCTCCTGTCTGCAAGTCTGCACTGTGTAGTGGTTGGGAGCAGTTGGTTGACTTTCTTGACTTCCACTGGGTTTTATCCTTGATTGGGCCGGGGGAATTAGGAATGGGCCGAGCTGATCTGGGCCTGTTGGGCCATATCCTATCACTATGCAAACGCTATAGATTATCGAAGTCGCACGTTGAAATAAAAAAATTTAATAAATATATGGGGCAACGAATTAAAAAATGAAAGATTAATCAACGTTGAAGATCCCTAGATTAATGTGCATGTTCGTGATTGCTCGTTAAATCACGTGATCTGAATTGACTTAACTTGCAAGTAGTATTACATGATATTGGCTACTAATTAAGGCAACAAATTAATTAATTAGTGGTAAAAGTATAAGATTTCAAGTAACTTTAAACTTATTTTAACGGCGAAACTCCAAACATTTACCGCTGTCACAATTCGGCAAACATTATAGACATAAACTTCTTCTGTTTCTTTTGAGTCTCTTATTTGACTTTCGTTCGTACTTATGTTTCATTTTAGAATTTAATGGTAAATAGCTAAAGAAATTCTTCCCATTTTATTCATATATTTATTGTTATATATAAGTTGTTTCTCTAATAAAAAAGAATAATAAAACGATATTAAAATTTTAATTTACACATTTTTTAGTGTGTATAATTTAATAATGAAAGACATTTATAAAAAAAATGGAGAGAGTATATGTCAATTGCAGTAATAGAATAACCTTGAATTTCAACCAAAGAAAAATAAATGGATTTATACTTGAGTTTTAATTTCTTTTTATAAAATATAGTATCCTGTAATTCTTTGCAATCATTTTATTACGGAAATTGCGGGATCCAATTTGCAAATTTTGAGATCCCTACAACTTTTGTCAATCTCTTTCCTACCTTTAAATAGGGGGTCAAAAATCAAAAGATAATTAATTATTCCACGCTCAAATCAATATTAACTGTAGCTGGCTCAATAAATAGAACACCGAAATCTTTGCATCAAATTCTTTATTGATGACATTCGATTAAAGTATTTGCATCAAATTCTTCACAGACAACAAGTCCAATTATGGGAGATTATAAGAATTAAATTAGAATGAGCGTCAAATTAATTAACCATTCAAATTCTTGATATACAAATATTTAATGAAAAGGGTCTTACTAAATAGCCATATTATGGCTGGTCATAAGAGGGCATAATAGTCATTATGCAAATTTTAAATAATAATTTTACCTAAATATCCTTATATCTATTTATAGAGAGATATATGTATTTAAAGAAATTCCGAACTACAACCATAACTTCACATTAATAAGGGTTTTCTTATTTCCATACATAGTTCCGATAATTACCATTTTACTAGCTGGAATAGTAGTATTAATTTTTTTAATACATTTTCTATGCGGAATCACTTCTTTTTACAATCCAAAAACTACACCATATTTCACAACTTGAAATTCTGATAATACAAAAAAAAAATTAAATAGTACTATTATGATTTTATTTTTATTTTTTTGGTGAATAAAGATTGATTAGCATTAGCTTAAGAAATAAGGAATGAGTCCAAAGGTTAATTTTGACTAATGAGATATAATTAATGGAGTATTATAATTAATGGAGTAGTATAAAGAGGCAACAATTAATATATCCTATTAGAGGTTATATTTTCAAATCTTGCCCAAAATTTAAGAGAACATAAAATTTGCCCAAATTTGAGTGGATGAGACTAAATTATCCCTGAAGAAGAAAACAAAACATCCCCCACTTTCTCTCCCTCAACCCTCAAACTCCCCCACCATTTCAATTTAGTTTCGGCGATTCAACTCCCCCCCAGCAAAAACCCTAAGACAACCTTCAGCCCAGCCCCCGTCGCAGCGCGAACCCGCCGCCGTTCACTCACGCGCACGCCGGCGTTCCCCACACGCCAGCCTCCGCTCACCACAAGCCCGACGCCATGTCTACTCGGAAAATGAAGAGGAAGAGATCTGAAGCAAAATCTCACGAGAGGTCGGAACCGCCGCGCACTGATGTTCCGACGGAAGTCGAAGGCGCCGAGCACTCGGAGATAGTAAGACGCAGCGGCTACCCATTCATTGATTCAGAGGTAATAATTTTTTTCGGGGCTTGCATGTTGGATTTGAGTGAAAAATGTTGGAAATTCCGTCAATGGATTAGGGTTTGCGGAAATTAGGATCTAGAGATTGTCGATTTTTTGTATGCTTTGTCTAGGGTTTCAGAAATTTGAATGTGTGATGTGCATTCATTTTGGAATAGATTTGTTTTGATTGGAACCCGGAATTTGAATTGGAAAAATAGGGGTGTAAACTTGGCATCGTTCTTTAAGAATCTAGGTTTTTGGGTTCAGAAGAGGCATGGAATATTGTGTACTGAATTTGGTTAGAAAAGAGATCAATTTCATAAGAGTTTTCTGTTAGAAAGTGTATGTTCTAGAAAGAAAAGAAAAATAGTTGTGTGTGGTCAGAGAAATGGAAAGAAACATAGGCTATTGTATGATGAACTTGGTTAGAAAAAACATTATTTTCGTCATAAATAATAACAAACTTGGAGTATTGTATGATGAAGTTGATAAGAAATCTCGAATATTCTTACAATTTGTTGATGTGATACTTATAAAATGTAAAATTCTAAATTAGTCTTGGAAATTTCTTACTCTTTGAAGTTGTGATAGTTAGAAATTGTAAAATTCTCTCTTAGGCTGATTAAAGTTTGACTATTTGTTGATTTAATAGTTAGAAAATGTAAAATTCTAACTTAGTCTAATAAAATTCCTATGATTTCTTACTGTTTGTTTATGTGATAGTTAGAAAATGTGTAATTCTAACTTAGTTTGGTAACATTCGTACTGTTTGTTTATGTGATAGGTTGAAAATTTATAATTCTAACTTCGTCTGATAAAATTCTAACTTCATGGTAAGAAAACAACTATTTTCCTACAATAATATGATCATATGGATGGTTAGAAATATGTGTATTCCAACTGTATATATAAATAATTCGCTACACTAATTTACAGAGTGAAGTGGAATACGTATTCGACGACCTTTATGGAAGCCAAAACAATTCACGCGGGATGTATGACTTTAAACAGTTTTCAAAGTGTGGTGAAGAAATCATTCTTGATACGGAACTGGGGAGATTGGTCAAGTTTGCAAACAGTACAGAACCGGAGTGTGGGGGGGGGGGGCTGTTAAGAATTGGCTGGAATACAAAAAGGTAAGAATTTTATTATTTTCTTATGACATTAAAAAAAATTCTTACGATAATTCAAACCTTACAAGTTATGACATGGTAGGAAAATTCTAATTTCCATAACCATTGTTTCCGCTAGGTACTCGCGATATGTGTGATCTCAACTGGCTGGACATTGGCCGAAATTGACTTCAAAGATCAATTGTTTATACTACACGACGCCAAGGGGTATAAGTTGAGTGCTTAAGAAAAAATGAAGAGGAAATGCTTCTCTGTACCCATGCTCCGTCTTTTACCTAAAATACTTAAAGGAATTGGTTACTACGACAGGCACCGGATCGAGAAGCCAAAGTACGCATAGTTCGGTTTTAAATTTGCCGCATTGACAGGTAATTCTTATCACATTATTGAAAATTCTTATAAAATTTCTTAAATTCTTATTATCTTTCTGTAATTCTTATCATCTTTATGCATTTCTTATCATCTTTCTTAAAAATTCTTATTGTTTTTTGAAAATTCTTATCATCTTTCATTAAATTCTTAGCATATTTTGAAATTTCTTATCATCTTTATTGTTTATAATTTTACCAATATATATGATTTCTTGAAGGTCGGGAGGCCTTCCGGGAGTTAGATTCCACCAACAGTGCACTCTACTGCATGAGGCACTTGGAATTCCTCATCTCATCAGTAAGCATCGAGAGGGGCATAGAAACCTCGAAAGCAATCTTGAAATACCGTAAACATGTCGCGAAGACCATTTACGCTCACAGCACAGATGGAAATCCGGTCACAATCAGCCAGAAAAAGGGCAATAAGGGGGAGGGGAAAACTCAGCCGATAACAATCAATCTTGGTGCAAAGGAGTAGTAGGATTTGAAGTACATTTTTTTTTTTTTTTGGGTGCACCTAGAAGTAAAAACTTCTTTTTTTGTATATGCTCGGGTGCATATTTTTGGAGATGGGTGCATGGTAAGAAACTTATTTAGCACATGTGAAGTTGTAAGAAAATGGATCTTTTCTAATCTTCAGATGCAGATTATGTAATTATTTTGGAAGTTATGTTAATGATGATGTGGACGTCAAGCTTTTTATGTATTCCATTATGCAATACGTATTCCATTAAGCACTCACTGACTAATAGGAAAACAATTGGTAAGAAAAAAAAAATTGTTATTTCTTATCATAACCAATAGAAACTTGGTAAGAAATTTAAGCCGATTTCTGACAATGAAAAGATACCACACTTCTTACAAAATGTTATGTCATTCGGTTCATAGTAAGAATTCAAAAATTATTTCTTACAATAACAATTTCTAATTGTAAGAACTTAAGATATTTCTTACAATGAAAGAAACCAAGCAAAAACAATTTTGATGATGTCAGGCCTGACCACTAACAAAACTAGTATTGTGGTAAGAAATGACATCATTCTTACGAACTTAATCAAACCTGCAAGGATGTTGGCATTTCCTCCGAGTGTGACCGACTATCCCACAAATACCACATGACTTCGGATTCATCCGGCGCTTCTCGCCTACTATGTTGCAGCCATCCTCTAATTCCACATGAATTTGTACCTCTTCGATAAATGCAGTACATGTAGTAACATAGTGACCCTGATGGTGGCAACGAGAGCATTTCTTGGGATCTATCTTTGGGGACCCCGCTGTAGGATCTACTGTGGGAGAGCTCTCCTTTGTTGGGCATTGATGGGCCGAGACCTCCTCCACAATAGCCTCTTTGCTTTGCCCTCCTTTTGGGAGGACTCCCGACGGCATCCTATTCTTCTTCGGACGTCCGGCTTGCTTAGGATTGGATGGAGTGCCAACAACCCTCAATTCAACATCGTGTGGGATGCACCAATCACTAGGGTCAGTGATAGGCATAACCTCAGCCGCATAAATCTCACGCCACGTATTGGTCGAGTAGTATGCATGAACATATGCAAGTGGGGTTTGCTTTTTAAACCTAGAAGACGTAGTAAGAAAAATGTGAAGATATGATAAGAAACAACAATAATTCTTATAAATAACATACAGTTTCTAACCTAATGGCTGCAACCGCGTGCGAGCATGGGATCAAGAGGCTTTGGAACACTTTACAAGAACACTCCCTGAGTCGTAGGTCGACGATATTACTATTTGAACCTTCTATGATGTTGAATTTGGTATCGGAAATCGGTTGAACTCTCATCGTACTTGCTTTTTCTGTGGAAAATCCCAATCTTTTCTCAACATATTCAGTCACCTCTAAGACTCGTTCAGCAGCTTTGTTGCGACGCTTATAAAACCATGATTGTACCAAATTACGTGCGTACTCCAATAATGATGCAACTGGCATTTCCCTAGCCCATTTCAGCCGGCCATTTAGCACCTCAACCTCATTTGATGTCCCAAATTCATACCTCCGTACGGGGCTTTGCGAACTTGCCCAATGAACAGCCCCAATGCCAATGAGTTTTGCATGTGCGACAGGAGCATCCCTCAAAATATTTTGCATGTGCTCTTCAAAATCCGTTTCCTTATGGGCTCTTGTTGCTGCATGGAATTCTTCAATAACAGCGTCCCCATGAGTCCTCAATTTTCCTTGAATGTGGTATGTGTAAAAGTCATGAGGCGTACCTGAAATATGGTATGAAAAGTTAGATTTTATGTAAGAAATAAGATGTAAATTCTTATCATCTGACCTCCAGTGTAAACATAAGAAAGCATGACAAAATTCCCACCTGGATACACTTCACCCACAACATTCTGTATGCTGCGGTGTTGATCTGAGATGATCAACAAATTCTCAGGTGTTCCAAGGCTGTCCTGAACATGCTGAAGGAGCCACGTCCATGATGAGTCGCATTCTTTGTCACCGATACCAAAAGCCAACGGCACGATCTGTTCATTCCCGTCCTTAGTTGAGGCAACGAACATAACACCCTTGTACTTTCCCTTTAGATGTGTGGCATCAATGACAATAACGGGCCGGCATGCACGGAATGCTCTAATTGATGCAGCGAGAGTAAAGAAGCAGTACTCGAATGATGAATCATCAGAAGTCTGTAAGTCCACAACGGACCCGGGGTTCATTTTTTCAAGCATGAAAAGATACTTAGCCAGCATCTGGGAAAAAAATAAAGGAATTTAATAGGTTATAGTTTCGACGTGGTAAGAATATACAATATTTTTTCTTACTATATCTATGAGATCGTAAGAAATATAGGGTTTTTGAAAAGTAAGAAAGTAAATTATTTCTTACAACAATTTCATCAGAAAAATCCGACAGAGATTAGAAATTATGAAATTTCTTACAAAAACAGAAGGAAAAAAGGCACAAAAATGAAGAGTAAGGCGAACCTGGAAGGACTTTTCATGTTCTCCGAAAATAGATTCCAAAGCTTTGTTCCGACCAGCTAACGCAGTTGGGTATGGCAAACTAACACCAAACTCCCTAAGTACTTGCCCTTGTATATCAGATGGCCTAATAATAAATTCATCCGTCGTCATGTTAGGGGCAACATACTCAGCTATAGCTCTGGAAGTCACCTTAGGGACGGCACATGACCGGATATCTCTGGCACATGTGTGTTCGACCAGCTTTATTATTCTCCATGAGTTGCCGAGGGATGTGCTTCGTAATAAAAATGCGCATTCTGAACCAAACTTGCAAATAAGATGGTATCTTTTTAGATCAGATTTTTTCGTGCGGAACTCCATAAAATTCTTCAAATGATATGCATGAATAGCTGAAACCATGCTATCCTTACACCGAAAGGAAGACCCCCGAACAATCTGACCGGTAGCCGTACATTCCGTTAACAATTGGATATCATTCTCATCAGCCAAATGTTTCTCCGATATGCCATCTATAATCCACTGACTAGGCCCACAACAAAAATTTGACGCACACTCACGGGACGTGTTTATCGTAGCAAAGGCCGTTATGGGAGATGCCATAAGCTGCGTAATAAAAATCGGATAAAGTGAAGTAATAAAATGTACTATTCAGATATGCGACGTCGTAAGAAAAATAATAAATTCTTACTATGTTTTGTAAGAAACAAATATGTTTCATGAGATGAATGAAATGGATCATAAGAAAAAATTAACTAATATTAAAACGATAGTAAGAAAAATTGTCTATGTGGTAAGGAAAATCAATTATAATCTAACCATCTCGGATAACTTTCCTACAGACAATCTAACAACTTTACTAATTCGTATTTATTGCTCCGCATTTAAACCCAGCTTTAAGAATTAATGAGAAAAGATCCAAAAAAATTGTTGCTTCACATGCAAAAACAACTAAACAAAACTTGCACTGCAATTTATTTAGAAGGAGTTCAACCTCGTTGACGCCGCGTGGAAGTTCACCGCCGGCGATACCACCATCTTCGAATCCGCCTGAGATGAAGAAAATTTCAGTAGCAGCAGCCTGAAAAACACCAACATCAATAACAGCATCAACAAAACCCAAACCTGAAAAATTCTCCATCAGCTTTGTCATTTTTAGATTCGTCCAGATGCGCCGATCGTCGCCGTAGGGTTCGTTCAAGCTTTCTCCGACTAAAAAGACCTAGGGTTCGTTCTAGCTTTCAACGACGATGTTAACTA
The DNA here is from genome assembly GCA_001642375.2 of Mentha longifolia. NCBI lineage: Eukaryota > Viridiplantae > Streptophyta > Magnoliopsida > Lamiales > Lamiaceae > Mentha > Mentha longifolia. The sequence goes on along the minus strand of CM038115.1, from coordinate 13,722,245 downwards.
TGTTCGACCGTCGAAAAGAATAAAGCGAATGACAACATCTTTGTAGCTTCAATCACCGTCGTTGCCGAAACACTAGCCTACCACAAATTTCAGTCACCGCCGTCGAGTCTGAGAGAGAGGTCGCGAGCAGATGATGGTAGAGAAGAAGAAGGCCGAGATGAAGAATGAAGGATGAATGCTTAAATTTCTTACAATTAAGGGCAAAGTTGTCCATTCAACTTTAAAATGGGCAAATGTTGTGTAAGGTTAAATTTTGGGCAAAATTTGAAATTTTAACATCTAAGGGACAAAAGACCCTATTTTCTCTAGTATAAAAATAAATAAATAAGCACAAAGAGAAAGCGGAGTTAGACGCGGCTCCACCTCAGATTTCTTAGTGCGTTTCAACTGTAGCTAGTGCACGATAGCAGCGTGCGTTAGTGAAAATCCCATTCGCTCCAATTCATTTTTCGTTTTATAAATACATCATGCCTATATATTATACTCGATTCTTTCTCTCTTGATGAGGTATAGTACTATTCATTTCAATTATAATATTCGGTCACAATTTTATTAAGTGGATCATTCCCGTCATCACTAGTTGTTATTCGCTTAAGTCAAATATTTAAATAAAAAAAAAGGTTTGCCATGCATGATTTTATCATAAAAAAATGTGTAAATATTTTATAACTAGGAGTTCCTAGTTTAGCCTAATACCGTCTACAGATTTATATTAGGTGCAAATTTTATATATTAAATTGTTATAGAAATATTTTTCTATGTTTTCACGAAGCATGCGATTGACTTGGAATTAATTTTAGATGAATGCGATATACGTTTTGTCTTTTATGATTAAATAAGTGATAATAATTAATGTAGAACGTTATAGTGGTAACTTTGACAACGAAGCGCAGCTCAATTGGTAAGACGTTTTCTTTCTAACTAAGAGGTCGTGAGTTCGAGTCATCTCAGGTGCGGTTGCATATATATTGAGTTTGCCTTATAAAAGAAGAAGAATAAAGTGGTAACAAATTACAAATTACAGAATGAATTTGCAGAAATTTTTGGGATGGTTGTGATGATTAAATGTACCCCTACAGGAAAAGTCAACGCTTCTAAATAATTCTTAATAAATTGCATCATTACATAACTTGGACTAATCCTTTACACGTTTTATTTATCCCAATTTAATTAAGAACAAAATACTACAAATACCGTATCGCAAACATTTTTACGATAAAGAAAATTGTTATGCAGTGATCGGCGGAAAAAGTAAAGTTTAAATTTTCCACAGTAACATACTTACGTCACCATATGAATTAATAAAGGCAACGTAATATATTTTGTGCTCTTTTTTATAATTAAAAAAAATATGCAAAGGTCGTCCGTCTTTTTGTGAATAATTTCATTTTGAATTGCCTGTAAATAAGTACTCCATTAAGCAAACATAATAGTTTAATAGATGATTTTTTTTTAATTACAAAATAACGCAAAACAAAATCACCACTGAATCCATAGATGCATTACTAATAATATATGAGAATGTTATTTAAATACATCGATTCTTCATCGCGCGGTGAGGTTGTATGTTAATTATTCTAGTATTTCTCTAAGGAGATGAGGTTAATTAATTGAATGCGATCGATCAAATGCAAAATATTTAGATTTATCTATATTTTATTTTTAAATGATCAATATTTTTTGATTGTGTAATTAATATTTAAATGAACGTATTAATATGCAGAAAATATTAAAAAGACATCACACATGTCATCCTATCATTTTCCACTAGTACACATGTCCCGTTCGATCCCTCTCCTCACATGCGATGCGAACTAGTACTCTTATTTTCTTATTTTCGAGAGGATTTTAGTACTCTTATTTAACTTCTGATAAATTATAATTGTACTTTGTCATGCCTAATTTTCTACTATCGCGTGCCATTAATTAAACATTAGTATATTTATCAGTTTAGGGGATTATCGAAATTGAAAATTCTACAAATATTCAACACGCAACGTGAAAAAAGGGGTCTTGACATTTTAGAAACTATAGCGAAATTACGTTCTTTTTTTGGGATTAATTGAAAATGCAGCCTTCATAGTAAAAATAGTCGATTGTCAATTCTAATTACTATGACTAGAATTCTAAATAGTTGGCCTTTTACCAAACTGAGAACTCTACTCATCTCCTATCTCATAATGACATTTAACTAAACCAAATAACTTTGTTCTCAAATGACATATATACAAAACACCATAATATCTCAACTTCAAAGATCATGAGTCTGAAACACATAATATTACTAGAAGATTTAAAATTGATCCCTAATTATATATACTAGTAGTTATTAAGAGCAATTCGTAAAATTTTAATTTGCCACGAGCTTTAAAAGCTATTTATAAATACAAAACTTTTTAATTATTTTTGATTTTACACACGAAGTTGATTTTTTTAATTTATTCAAATTTCATGCTGATATGGAATTCAAATTTGTCGAACGATTAGTAAGATTATGGTTTTCTCACATAAATGAATTACTTACTTAATTTCCAACAAACTCAACTTTCGACTTCAATATCAATATGAAATTTGATAAAATCAGGAAAAAAAATGACCTCGTGTGCAAAATTAGAACAATTGAAAAGTTATGTATTTATAAATATATTTTAAAATTAACATTCAAAATCAAAATTTGAGGAAAGGTCGTGTGTTTTAGGGAAATTTTCACTAAATAGTAGTGGAGTAGTAAAATTTAAATGCATGAGAAAATAGAATACACTTGTAGTAGTAGATCCCTTCCGCGTAAGTTGCCAGCTGTCCCGCCATGGATTCACTGATTTGCGTACCCCACCGGGCCCACCCCCTTCCTCCATAACCGTCCCCACCTCCTCCCTCTGCTCATTCTCTTTTCTATTTCTTTTTCTACAAAAACCAAAACCATACCAACACTTAACTCTCATTCCTATTCCACACTTCACTCGCCGAGAGATCACACAAGCGAGAGAGAGAGAGAGAGAGAGAGAGAGAGAGAATTCAACAAGTCTGAATAATTGCGAGCGAATCATATGCTACGGGGAGTCGAGAATCTGCGATTGGGTTTCTGCGAGTTGAGGTGATGGCGAAGAGCGGAGTGTCCGAAGGAGATCGGACGGCGGTGGCGAAAGTTGTGGAGTTGAAGAAAGAGCTGCAGAAACTGTTGAGGGCGATTGCGGATGAGGACGACGTCAATCTGGAGAAGGTCGATATGGCGCACCACGTGCTGTTGGCGTTGAAGGAATTGAAACTCAAGAAGGCATCCGATTTGAAGCTCCGCCATCAAGAAGCGGCGCCGGCGCCGGTGCCGGAGGAGTTCAAGTGCCCGCTGTCCAAGGAACTCATGAGGGATCCCGTGATTGTTTCCACCGGGCAGGTTTGTTCTTCACTCCGTTTGCGTGTCTGTGAAATTGCGGTGTGCCAATGTGCGTTCGCCGCGCTTAGTTTTGGTGCGTTTCGGTTGTGATTGCGAACTCGATTCGGTTGGAATGGTGCGTGTGTGTGTGCTCGTCAAATTATGTTCTGTTAATTGTGTGTTTAGCGACATTTAGTTTTTGCGTTCTTGGTTATGGATTCTGAATTTGAACTTGATACTGTTTGGATTGTGTTTGGATCTCAATGTGTGTACGCTGCTTCTTTTGGTTGGGCGTTCTTGTTTCTGGGTTGTGATAATTCTGCGAAATTTTGGAGTATGTAGGAATCAGTGGTCGGTAGAATTGCGTTGTCTTATGTTATAGAGTTCGGAAAAGTATAAAAATATATTGAAAATTTTGATGACGAACAGTTGATTATTGGATTCGTAGAATCAGATTATATTGCAGAGTAGCCAAGTTGATTTTTTAGATTTTCTGCTGTTTTTCCATGTATATCTTTCTTCTATAACTGTAATATAGTTGTTTCTTCATTTCTTGATGGGGAGAGGGGTTGAATGAGTGGCAGAGGAGGATAATTCTGGGACTTATGTTCTATCCTTCAATAAATTCGCCTTGAAATTTGGCTGAAAGGGAGGAGGGGGTCTTATTCTGTTGAAAGGGTTATTATTTCTCCATGAATCTTTGATCTTTTTTTTGCTTCAATTTCGATTTTGTAACTGTTGTTATTTGATGAATGCTCAAAAAATGGCAGACATATGATCGAGCCTTCATTCAGAACTGGCTTAAAACTGGGAAAAGGACATGCCCTCAAACTGAGCAGGTGCTCTCTTTCACCACTCTCACACCAAATCACTTGATCCGAGACATGATCGCGAATTGGTGCAAGAATCATGGGATCAAACTCCCAGAGTCGAAGTATGATGATGAACAAGCCTGGTCAGTGGCAAGCAAACACCACTTCCTATCTTTGCTCAAGAAGATGTCATCCACTCTGCCTGAACAAAAACAAGCTGCCAAAGAACTACGCATAATGACAAAACGAACACCTTCAATTCGGGCACTGTTTGGTGAAACTGCCGATGCTGTACCACACCTCGTAGATCCACTCTATCAGAGCTTTCGAAACAATACTCCTATGGATCAAGACCTCAAAGAGGACATAATCACTACGATCTTCAACATTTCGATCTATGACGGTAACAAGAAGCTAGTTGCAGAAACGCCTTCATTGATTCCCATGCTTATAGATGCAGTGAAGTCAGGGGAGATACAAATAAGGAGCAATGCAGCTGCAGCCCTTTTCACGTTGTGCGACCTCGATTCAAACAAGGGCTTAATTGGGAGACTGGATGCCTTGAAACCCCTCGTCAAGCTATTGGATGAAGGGCATCCTTTAGCAATGAAGGATGCTGCCTCTGCGATTTTCAGCATGTGTGTCCTCCATGAGAACAAGTCGAGAGCAGTGAATGATGGTGCAGTTGGAGTGATCATGAAGAAGATCAAGGACAGAGTGCAAGTTGATGAGCTGCTCTCGATTCTTGCAATGCTTTCGACCAATCAAAAGGCGATTGAACAGATGATAGAACTCTCTGCGGTATCATGCCTTCTCAGCATCATAAAGGAGACCTCTGATGCACGAAATAAGGAAAACTGCATCGCCATTCTTTACACTCTCTGCAACAGTGATCAAGATACATGGAAGGAGTTGAGAGAAGAGGAGGAAATGCACCACACTATATCCCAGCTAGCTAAAGATGGAAATTCAAGGGCAAAAAGAAAAGCCGAAGGCATTCTTGATAGGCTGATGAAAGCTGCTGGAAACATTACGGGTGGTTACACTGCCAACTTTCCCTGAGCACACATTCTGTAAATTCTACTCCACCCCATCTTTTTCGAAATCGGATCAAGGTATCTCGTGGTCATTCTTAGCCTTCTTGTGTATATCATGTTTGGAGAAAGGTTTTGATCTTGATGCTACGGCTTATAGTTGTGAATAATTCATTACAGTATGGTATATAATTGATGCACATGGTTTATATGACTACCACTTTGCTTCTCATTGATTGAATATGATTGTTTTATTTATATGCTGATTATTCTCTAAGTTAGTCCAAGAACTCAGCACATGGGACTTAGTTGATTGCTTGAATATCAGTTTTTAGCATTGAATTCTTGGCTTCCTGGTCTGAGTACTCTTTCAAGAAAATCACATGACACTCGAACTTAGTTATAGGCTTTCCTTTTGAGATTCTTTTTTTTTTTTTCCTTCCAAAATTTGTATTTATTATTTTATGTGATGAATTTTTTTGAATGGTTGATTGAAGATTGGCGTCACAGCATGAAATGGGATTAATGTGGGCACATTGAATGGCCCTGCCTTGTCTTTCTTCATGCTCCATTTAAAATGGCACCAAACTTTTCTTCTTTTTCTGTCAAAGTCTTGAATCTTTGGGTCCAATCACTTTCCTTTTCTACTGTACTTTCGATTCTTGTTTCTTTTCTTTTTTTTACCATTTGTTCCTTGGTCTTATAGTTTTGTGTTAGTTACCATAGTCTCTGCTGTGATGATAAGGTTTTGTTTGGATATGCCTAAATTCCTCGATCTTTTGTTGCGTTGCTCAACTCTTTTGTGTCTTCTAGGTTAATGTTTTCTTTAGCCTTTCCAAACACGTGCTTAGGCCGTGTCCCTTTTGTTTGTGAAATGTAGGAATCTGCCTTTAGAGATGATGGAATAAAGTGGTGTTATAATTACTTGTGATATTTTTTCAACATTATACTGTGATGTGAGGAATAAATTCCGCCGCTGCTGTTGGTTTTTCTTCCTTCTCATGGTCCCATTTTCCCTCTTGTTTTTTCTATCAACTTTTTCCTCTCCAAGAATCTCTTTCTTTGCTACTCACTTTCCTTTGGAAAATATCTTTTTCTTTTTTATATTAGCATTTTAATATTTATTACTGTTGCTATGTTTGTGAGTGTGATACCTTTTATAGATGAACTAGTGTAATGCCCGTCGAAATTCGACGGGATCTAATATTTAAATAAAAAAATAAAAATATATATTTAATTATTTGTTTCAAAATAAAATTACCTTAAAAATTAATTTCAAAGAATATTTTTAATTATATATATGCATTTAAAAGGTTAATAATGACGTATCTTTCTCGTTTATTTTTTAATTTTTCTAGTGTAGCGCCCGTCGAAATTCGACGTAAATCATATGTTGTAAAAAATAGATATAAAAATTTGAAAATATTTCTCATACGGTCCAATTAGAGGCATAGCATTTGCCAAATAATATACTACTTATTTTATATTTTTAAACCACCTGTTCTTTATGTCATTATAATAATAGGCCCGTTGTTTCATTTCAAACCGCCTGTTATTTCCTAATAATCTGTATTAAAAAAGAATAGGTCAATAAGAAACATGATTTCTCTGGTCGAAATTCAACAGAGTATCATTTTATTGCATTTTTATTAAAATAATAATATTATGATAATTTGTTAAAATAAGAAAGTGTAACAAAATCAGATTAAATTTTATTAGAAAATTATTTTAATATGTTGTACTCGAGTATTTATTGAGTATTTGTACTCTGTTTATACCTATTAAAATTGAAAATAGCATGAAGGGTCTGCCCGATCAACAGGAAATTTTAAAACAATTTTCATTTTATTCCTAATTTATTGTGTGAAGTGTCTTAAATTGAATTTATACACTTTTGTTACAACACACTAAAAGAATTCTAAAAAATAATTGGCTAATGGACTACCTCAAAATCGATTTTTTGTCTAATATATTTTCAGGTGTTTTAGATTCAAAATATATTTTTTGTTACCAAAATTTGACAATTATAGCTATCGATACATACTAAAAAAAATTCAAAACTATATTGGCCAACGGGCCGCCTCAAAAAATATTTTATTCGGCTAATCTACACAATAATATAATAATATTTTATTTCTTTCTAATTTGCATTAGATTAACGTGCAATTCTATTATTTTATTAGACTAATTTATAATATTTTTCTCGGGTAGTTGTTTTCATTTAAATTATAAATGTTAAGCCATGCGTAATTCATTATTGATAATAATAAAATAAAAAAAAGTAGTAGTCAAGAACTTTAATTTCAACCTGCTCATTTTTTACGAAATAAAAAAAAGAATCAGTCGATCAGAAACATGAGGTTTTATTTTTAAGTTGCCCATTGCTCATTGGAATAAAAGAAGAAAAAAAAAGGTCAATAAGAGAAAATAAGTTTATGTGGTATATGTAGTATTTATTAAGTGGTTCTACTCTTTAATTTCTAACAAATAAAAAAATTAAGTTAATGAAACAATTATGTCTTGTGTTTAACATATACTGAATGCCAAGTTGCCCGTTATAAGGTTGATACTTTAGCTCGATGAAAAAAAAAATATAGATCAAGGCTGAAATTTTCTAGCTTGTGAAAAAAGGGAGAAAAAAAAAGACAATAATTTTGTCCAAAAATAATTTAGTTTGATTTATCCAAACCGAAAATAGACCAAACTACAACTGATGTAGTGTTATTTAAGAAAATTATTATAAATATATACCTTAAAAATAAATTTTATAAAAAATAAAATCCAATTAAAAAACTAACTCAAAATGAAAAAAAAATATTAACATAAAACTGACATATCAACAATAATTATGCTGATATGAGTCTAGCAAAATTATTAATGTTTATGCTATTTTAACGAATTGTACTCTTTAATTTCTAACAAATTACAAAAATTAAGTCAATGGTTTTTTTCTTGTGTTAAACATTTATCAAAAATTTATTTGATATGGTAATTGACATATTTCAATAAGTAGTCATGATTATCAAATAAATTAAAGGTTAATATTTTCCATATCATATTATATTTTTATATTATATTAGGATTAAAATAAACAAATTATACGTGTTTAGTGGTATTAGACATAGCCTATCATGCCGGAGATGATGAATTCAAATCCTCCAATCCTTGTAATTAAATTTTTAAATTCAAAAAATAATAGTAATAATTAATTAATATTAATATGTATAAATAATAATTAATATGTATAAATATGTAGGTTTTAAATAAATAAGAATGGTGTGACAATTATAAGTATAGATATCAATATATTTATTAAAATTATGAATTTTTATTCTTATTTCGTATTATTTGATCTTCTTCCTAATTTGATAAATCCAATCTCGTCCCATATTTTATTTGATATGGTAATTGACATATTTCAATAAGTAGTCACGATCATCAAATAAAGTAAAGGTTAATATATTCCATATCATATTATATTTCCATATTATATTAGAATCAAAATAAATAAATTATATGTGTTGTAGTGGTATTAGACATAGTCTATCATGAGGGTGATCATGAGTTCGAATCATCCAATCATCATATTTAATTTTTAAATTTGAAAAAAAAATATAGTAATAATAATTAAATAATATATTATTATTAATATGTATAAATAATAATTAATATGTATAAATATTTAGATTTTAGATAAATAAGAATGAAGAGCGTAGGTGATGCCACGTAGACAAGAGAATTAACGTGGTGCTCCGAATCCGCATCGGAACGTATAATATATTGATATTTGGTGTAGTTTTTTTTTAAAAAAAATTTAATTTTTATAAGAAGTAATTTTGATGGCCAAATTATCTGGAAATTGAGGTGTGGAAATTAATGAGTCAATAAATTTATGCACGAGTACACTACTCAATAAAGGTGCCTCTGCGTGGTGCTGTGTGTTTGGTGGAGTTTAATATTTGACGCATTTCGGCATTTCTAATTTATATAAATGAGATGAGATAATATCAGTAATTTTTTGTATGCAAATAATGCAATAATGATTTTCCCCATCACAATAGACAAACTTTGCCACCTCTGATCTGAGCTCACATGGAAAACTAGGGTGCGTGTATGATTGTTTGATTGAAAATGAATTTTTTTTATAAAAAAATATTTAAAAAAAGAAACTCAAATGTACATTTATAGTTAAAATAAAATCAAATCACACATTATCAATGAAGAGCCTGAGCTCCTCATATGGTGGAACCCCTTGAAATTTTGTATTTATCGCTATGTCCTATTATAATACGACACGTGGATATATTAAAACAAAAATTAATTTTAAATCGAAAAAACAGAATCAAATACGAATACAGGAATCACTAAAGTTATGCTTACCGTCGATAATTTATTTATTTTTTTAATGCCAGCATGTACATTTTGTAGATAAAAGAAGAATAAATTAATTAATAAAGGGAATGTACATTTTGTAGATAAAAGAAGAAGACAAAAACTTGTGTCAGCCGGATGCACCGTGCGGCCGGGCCCAAAGTGTCAATCTTTATACAGAAAAGTGTCAATTTATATGAATAAAAGTGTCAATCTTTAACATAATACCTCCGTCCCACCTAATTAGTCCACCTTTATATTCATATGTGAGGTATAAAATAATAAAAGTGGACTAATTAGGTGGGACGGAGGGAGTAATTATTTTACGAATAAAATGACAATTTTTAAAAGTGTCAATCTTTATACAGAAAAGTGTCAATCTATATGAATAAAAGTGTCATTGTTTTAGCCCGGCCGCACGGTGCCTCCGGCTGACCCAAGTGTATCCCAAAGAAGAATAAATTAATTAATACAGGGAAAACTGAAGATAATTCGGAGTAAAATAATTTCCCTATAATTTGTTTTGGAGGAGAGGCATTGATTAAATTGAAGGGAAAGAAAATAGGGGTCTACCATGTGTGAGAGCAGAAGTTGATTACTACTATTATCAAATTAATGCAGAAATATTGCAGAATTCGTAATGCACACAGCTGAGCTTCTAACTTTTTGTGCCCATAATTTTGTAAAAATTGACCTTTGATATCTATATATATTAAAATCGACATAGAAAATTTCTTGATTTCCGAATATATACAAAGTAGACTTATCTGGCAAAAATCTTAGCTATTGGGAGGGATGGATGTCTGTGTGGGTAGTGATGTGTAACTGCTTTTGTAATACTTATTTCATGCCAAGTTCAATCATTATTATGCATGTGATTCATATCTAGAGTGAAAATTTTTTGTCGTTGAGGATAATTAGCTACAACTTACTCGTTGCAACAGTAAAAAAAAGAGACTTTTTTTAATGTGTTTGTCTGTGAAATTGGGTGTCTAAACGAGTCTCGATCGGCTACTCATCGTATTTTTTTTTTAAATCCATTCAGTTGTCCGTTCCGAATGAGTAATCCGGGTACGCGACATCCGGAATTCGAGTAATTCAGATGATAATCGGGTACCCAAATTACTCATTTAAAAAATTAAACATATTTTTTAATCTATTTTTTATATAAAAAAAATAGATTCGTCTGTTTTCACTATAAGAAGCAGACACCTTAATACATAAATATAAACATTGAAACCTAAAATCTATTAAGGAGTATTTAATTTAATAAATTTAAGTACTATTAAAAATATAAAATATTAGTAATTTTATAAAATTAATTGGGTATTCAGGTTTATCCGATCGGGTAACCGAATACCTGAATACCCAAGAAAAAATTAAAATTAATCCGCTATTCGCCCCGATACCCGATGAAGCCGGGTCTGGGTACCCAAAGTACCCGTTCGGATCGAGTGTTTTAGAATATACCCGAACACCCGTACCTATTTAGACACCCCTGATCAAATTCTTAATTAATCCTTGATTACAGTGTTTAATTACCAAAGTACCACCCATTAAGTGATTTTTTTTATTTTTTTTTAAGTGGGGAATATATGGAGAGCCATGCGGGCTCAATAACTAAGTAAGTTGGGCCAAAATAAATTTCGGCCATTAAATTATATTTTGAAAAATGCAGTTATCATACTGGACTGTATGTGCTCATAATAATTGGATGAGCTGCGAAAGATTTTTAGCTATATTTATAATTTATAATTTTGAAAAATTATAGTACTCCACATTTGTTTGCAGTAGAATTTGTGAAAGATATCAGTTTGGTGCATGTTTAGCAAAACTTTGAATTTGTAATAAGTGTTAAAGAAAATGGTAATAAGTGTTTACCGAAAATAAGAGAATTTTGGTACCAATTCTTTGAACAGTGATCGGCTGATTATTGATCAACAATCAATTTTCTTTTAATTATTATTCGTAAACAGTCAACTTTCTTTATTGGAATTTCGTGGTTTCGAATTTAAAATTGCAATTATAGGCGGGGCGCTAATAAATCCTACCTATTAATTTCGTTGGATGAAAAATTCTGCAGTGGCCTCCGAATATTTTGTAAAATGTTTCTACCAACAATGCACAAGAGTCAAATTTAAATCTAGATTAATCAAATATATTTAATTTCGGGCGACCCCTACAATCCTATTGCATTACTATATCACTATCCTACCACTATACTACTTATTTAATATTTAGTCAAAACCAAAATTCATCTACGACCTCAAAAATTAAAGTAGGAATTAATATTGCTCTTCAAATTAAAGTTTTACTAAGTTGGAAAACAAAATTGTTAGGCCACGCTTCTTCGATTAGGCACACATGTTCTCATCATTCATCATTAATTTTATTGAACTCAAATGTAATGTTTGTTTCATATTTTTAGGTGTGCCAGACTTAATATATCCATATATATTTTTCATTTAAAAAATGTTTTGTGAAAAAATGACATGCTATAAAAGCTATGAAGCTGGCGCGAAATGGTGACCACAGAAATCAAGAGATATAAATATATGCATTACACGTCATTTTTCATGGACCCTTATTTGATATGATTGTAGATTTAATACAAACTGAATAAAATAAATTAAATAAAAACATATATTTTATTTCCAAAATCAGAAGATTATTTACTACCATCCAAATGGACCGCGAAATTTGATGCTTTTCAGAGGTAGGAATCAAAATTAATATTCTACTTTTAAAATAAAGTTTTGGTTAGTTTACATAAGAAATAAATTGATCACGTTAGAGAAAATAAATTCTAATAAGTTAGCGCCGCACTATATATTAATTATTATACACGTCTAAAGCCTTAAATACCGAAAAAAGAGGCGCGCTGGGCAAGAACTCAGGGGTTACTTTCGTATATTCATCATAGAGAATCACGTTATAATATAGTAATAGTAGTAATTTATAGTATTATATAGAATTGACTGTAATTATCGTGTTTTCAAATGACATAAATGGAAATTAGATAACATTAATTAGTTTCACTAAAAGCTGCTGCCACTTTTATATGAATAATGTGCCATCAGCTTCGTTTGTGGCTAGAAATCTATTTGATTTTGAAAGAGTGAAAAAAAAAAGGCATGATAGGGAAATTACAGTATAATTTTACCTTTTCAAGTTACTGTAATTCAATGCATGTGAAAAAAGGAGAGTTGGACTGTAATTATGAAACTGCTGGGTGTGATTAAATAATTAGTATTCTATGCACACCTTAAATTAAATTACTTGCTGTTAATGTGTATATGAAGAATAAGGAAAAGAGGACTAAATTTATATACTGTGCGGAATATTATACAAATCGCATTTGATTTAATTTATTTAAGGGAAAATTATATATCGATATTACGTAAACCCCTTCCGACATTCCGGGTATTTTACAAAATCTGATTTACTTTAATTTTTTATTTATTTTTTAGGGTCAACTCTGTCACGCTTCTAGAAGACCACACACAATTTGTTACGCCTCCAAAAACGAAGAGAAAAAATATGTGTTCCACGCTAACGACGTCGTGTCGTAAGCATATACTTCAGCATCGCCATTTCCTCTCTCCCACTCCAATATTCTTCTTCAGCAAGAAAGTTTTGACCCACCGTACCCCTCAACTACCACCCCCCCTCCCCCCTCCTAAATATATATACAATGTATAAATACGCGTGTATGCATTTATATATAAATAAATTGTCTGGAGTTTGTGAGATACAATTTCGATCAAAATCAACCTGAAGAATTTTCCGCCGCTCACAAAAATCACAGTGTTTCTATTGAAATTATTGATCGCAGCTGGTCGACGGACGCCTCCGCCATGCACGACGGCGACCACCACGACCGTGACGGCGCGAAGGTTCTCGACTTGAAGAATCTGAAGGTAATATCGCCGCTCGGCCGGGGAGCTAAAGGCGTCGTGTTCCTCGTCCAGACTGAAAGTGGAGAATTGCTTGCGCTGAAAGCAATATTACGATCTTCCGTCGAGAAGAAGAAGATCTCGAGCGCCAGCGACGGCAGCGAGTACCGGAGGATCTGTTTCGAACGACAAGTGTTGTCGTCGTTCCACCATCCGCTGTTGCCGAAACTTCATGGAGTTTTAGTGACTGATAAGATCGTTGGATATGCGATCGATTACTGCTCCGGCCGCGATCTGCATTGTTTGCGGAAGAAACAAACTGAGAAAATGTTCTCCGACGATATCATCAGGTAGATTAGCTTCTCTAGCGATTTCAATTTTGGGCGTGGTCGATTTGGCAGTGTTTGAATTTATGAATTAATTAATTATGTTTGTTAAATTTCGATTTCAGATTTTACGCGGCGGAGCTGGTGCTGGCTTTGGAGTATCTACACAATTTAGGCGTGGTTTACAGAGATTTGAAGCCGGAGAATGTGATGATTCAAGAGAACGGGCATTTAATGCTGGTGGATTTTGATCTCTCGACGAAACTCGCTCCTAAATCTTCCGAAACTCGTTCGGTCTCGTCCGTATCGAAGCCACAGGTGAAGCCGAAGCAGAGGAAGAAATTCCTTTTCTCGATGACGCGTCGCGACTCGGGAATCTCGCCTGACGACTCAGTGCAGCGTGACGAAAGCGAGTCGGACTCCGCGAGCAACTCGTCCGACTCGGTGGAGAAATCGAACTCCTTCGTCGGCACGGAGGAGTACGTGGCGCCGGAGGTCATCCTCGGCGACGGCCACGATTTCGCCGTCGACTGGTGGTGCTTAGGCGTGATGCTGTACGAGATGCTCTACGGCGCGACGCCGTTCCGCGGGTCGAACCGGAAGGAGACGTTCTACCGGATCATAACCCGAGCCCCGAACCTAACGGGGGAAACGACGCCGTTAAGGGACTTGATTGGGAAATTACTCGAGAAGGATCCGACCAAGAGGATTTGTGTTCAGGAAATCAAGGGCCACCCATTTTTTAAGGCGGTTGATTGGGAGTCAATTACCGAAATGCCCCGGCCGCCGTTTATTCCGGATCTGACGGACGTCGAGGGCATTTACGGTAATAAGGAAATTGACGTGGAGAAATACGTCCAAGGCGTGTTCGAGGTTGGTGAGGAGCAGAATAACAGAAAATCGGAGCACATAAATTTTGAAGATAATAATAGAAATAAAAATGCGTGGGTGAATAATCACCCAACGCAGATTAAGAATGACAATTTTTTGATTTTTTGATTATTGATAATATTATTGAAGGATATAATATTTTTTGATTATTGAAGGATTATTGATTTATTACTCCATTTATATATCTATGCCAAGAAAAATAAATATTGAGTAAATAGGAACTGTTGCAGTATTATGCATGGCATGTCATGGCATGTGAGCGATTTAAGATTTTGAATGTGATGGAAACTATTGAGAATGGACCACCAGCAGAGGCGTTACATTCAATTTTTTAGTTCATTATACTTTTGATTTAGTGTTATTATTCTTCACCACTTTATCAAATTCTCAATTAATTGTATAACAAATATAATTAGAAAAAGAATACTAAGCTACTCTTGAATATAGCTTGATCCAATTCATCACTCCTCAATACATAAATAAAACGATGAGCACTCTGTTAAAGTGATACATATAAGTGATTAATTAAGAGTGTAATTAAAAACTTATATGATTAGGATAAAACATAAACTAATTGGATTTGAAATTACCAACTAATGAAGAAAACAATGTTTAATTATCAAACAAGTACAGATACAGTTGGCGGATCACGATCATCCCTAACCTTCGTTTTCTCATCACATGACAACATTAATTTCTGATAATCAATTAAATCTGTACACTAGAAACAACATTCAAAGAAATCAGAATAAGAAATTTTCAAGTAATGATTTACCTCTATTGAAAATTATGGGAGTGCCTATTATTATTATTATTATTATTATGTCATATCATTATACGTGCAGGTGCAGAGTGAAAAAAGTAAATATTTTGAGAAAAATTGAATTAATGTAGAGAAAGCAAGAAAAGAAAGGATGTGTAGAGAAATGAAAGATGAATAAATAGGACAGGGTGTCTGAATATGGAGAACAACTCAGATGTAGTGTGAAAATGGTGTGGCCATACAAAGTTTCTTAGTTTTGCAACTGCTTTCTTTAATACTAAAGCTATTTCCACCAAACATGTCTCATGTATCATCACCTTCAAAAAATTAATTCAATAAAATTTAATACAACTATTAATTATCAATTTTAGATTCTGAAAGATATGATTCTTTTCAATTATGTATAAATTGTAGAAACAGGCAGAGAACTACACATAATTTGTGATTTCCACTTCTTGTAGGGGTAGAAGCATTATGTGATACTCACTCCGTCCCATTTCATTAGTCTCATAAATTGAATATATATGAGGTATAAAATAATAAAATAAAACTGATAAATTGAGACGGAGTAGTATCACATTATTGATGCCCATCTGAATATTGAAATTTAGAGTATATAATTAATTAATTTGAAAATGGATATATATATATATATATATATATATATATATATATATATATATATATATAATTATATACACACAAATGCTAAACTATTCATTTGTTGAAGGTCTTCTCAGAGTAACAGACTGAAAGTCATCTTAAATACTTCCACACCACACCCTCTCAGTTTGTCTGTTCCACGTGGCATGCTTGTATTTTCCTATAATGAATGAAGTCTTCTCTCTCTCTTAGAAGGTAAGGTTCCGATTGAATTTTAGAATTTAAATTATGTTTCGATAAAAATGAGGTGCTTGTGCTTGTGTTGTAACCTGATTTTCAATCCCTACCTCAAGTACAAACCTTTAATAACTTTTAAATTCAAAGGTGCTTTAATTGTTCAATTAAATCCATCTATAGTCTAAATTTCGATTTCTAAGTACAAACCTAACCTAAAATAAAATGCACATGTAACAAGTGCAAACTACAGCTTCCTACATTTTTTATTTTACAAAATTAAATAGGGCAGCAGCCTCAATAATTAATTTGAACCCACTTTTTTCATCTCCCATGTATGATGGATAGACATATTTATACAGTCATACATAGTTCGAAGTGAAATCAAAATTTTGTTGTGGTAATAAATTCGACCCCACCAAAGGCTATAGTAGATTAAAATAAGCTATCCCAACAGAAAGAAACGATAAAATTATTGAACAATTAAACAATGGGGGAAAGTCGAGCGTTTAGTTTGTTATAAATGCTCGATTTCAAAGGCAAGAAAATTCATGATCAATTCTCACCTCACTTTTAAATTCGTCAACCGAAAAAAGGTGCCATGTTGAATAACTGCTTAATTATACTTAATAAAGTAATATGATTCTCGAGACTTGAAGGGCGTAAAGAAGCCTTGAAGAAGAATTCAAGATCAAAATAAAATAAAATAAAATAATAGTAGTCGTAGAAGAAGAAATATAAAGACTTTTCATGGGGAATTTTCTTGGAGATTACGAATGAATTTTCATTGGCAAAATGGAATGTAAAATTATACGCGTGGTGATGGGATTTTGTTTTGGACCGCTTATTGACCAAATAGTTCAGGTTGTTTTGAATTGACGCAAATGGTCGTCGATTGATGAGACACAACTCTAGAAGAAAAGTAGTTCAAATGTTTGGTTGCTCTCTCTCTCATCTCTCTCCGACTCTCCGTGAGCATAAAGATTAAACCAACGAAGAAAAATCGAGAATTACTAATTGGGTTCATGGTAGTTTGATTTTTAATATGGGTTAATGCCGCCAAAATACACCACATTTTGGTCAACTTCTATATTTTCCATTACTTTTGAAAAATCCGATAAAATACACCAGCTTCGTTGACCGTCTGATTTTTCCAAAAATTAGCAGCTCTGGCGAATTGAGTCTAACGTGGATTAATACATGGACATTGTGCATGTGTCATCGTTAAAATCTTCCGGCAAACAAAACGAAGTCGTTTTGAACGACTCAAAACGACGACGTTTATTTTTGTTTCTAGTGAAATAGAAATAGGTTAGGGTTAGGGTTTTATGGTTACGAATTGGCTTGCATTAGAGGGCGAATTAGAGGCGAGGCGCGGGCGCAATCACTGTAGAAGAGAATCGTCGCCGATTTCGTGATGTCGTCCTTATCGTCGGATTCTGTTAAACCGCACATGTACGAGCATATGGCTTGAGCGCGGTATCCCCTTTGCATCTGTAAAAGGAGGCCAATGTTGGATACATCATACACTTGGAAGAACCCATATCGGCGGTTCTTGCGTTGTCCTCTGGAAATAGTTAGCTCACCACTTTCATTGTTATTAGTTTCATCTCTGTTGTTCTCTTGTGTTGATTGGGGAAAACTGTGATTTGTGGAAATATAATTTGTGGAATATGCAGATTTCTTTCTAATTGTAGTTGGAATTTGAATGATGGGAATTTGATATGTATGTAGGCAGTTTCTACAGTTTCTAGTATGTAGTTCCATGAATGGTTAAATATGCAGAATATAGGTTTATATAGGTGAAATGATAATGCTAGTTGATGAATATATGTTTTGTTGGTTGGTAGGGATTTCAATGTAAGTTCTTCAGATGGGTTGATTCGTGGAGGCAATCGCACCCTCCCTCTTCTTTAAACCAACATACAATCTCCATGGGCATGGAGAACTACAGATGGCTTCTATCTAACCCCTTGAAACCCTTCTAAAGTGAATTGGATGCCCTTGCAAGATGGCCCATGTTTTAAGTGCCTCTCTGCATTGATATCCAGATTCAAACCTCATACCTAAACACAACTTCAGGTCCTTAGGGTCACATCTAGGGTCATATCTAACCTTCACACTCTTCTCCCTTGGAACCAGATCATCATCATCCTCATCCTCACTTGAATCAGAGTTCATCTCCCCATCAGAGTCAATATAATCAGAAAGCATATCTTCTCTCTCCTCATTCTGAAGCACACAGCTTACTTCACCTTGAAGCACATCATTATCTATATCATCTATAGCAACAAAAGAGGTATGAACTGCCTTCACCTTTCTCATGTTTTGCCTAGCTTCTTTGTACTCTTCATCACTACTAGCTAATTCATCATCATCAAGACTGTCATCAGTCTCAATTGCCTCATCATCCTCAGCTGAATCAGGCCAAGATGAGTTAGAAGAGTTAGAGTCTTCATTCTTTTCCTCATGCTTCTTCGTAACTCTCTTTTTTTCACCCTCAATGACTTTCCCTTTGTCTTTCTCAACTTGCAACTTCCCTTTACCCTCTTTTCTTACTACTTTGATTCTCTACCCCTTTTTCTTTGTAGTACCAAGTGCTTGTGAACTTTCACCTAATTTTCCATTACCTTTATTCTCAGAACCAAGCACTGCATCCCCCATACCCTCCCTATTTCCTCTCCCACCATCAGCCTCTGTATCACCTTCTCTCACACCTTCATCTATATAGACACTTAAACATTTAACCTTCTTACTCAAGTGCTTAGTCATTCCTATCGCATCATTATCATCTTTCAAATCCGAAAAAGAAAGAGTTTAAGGGATTTTATATGCAATACATTTCCATTTATGATACCCTAATCGCTTCACTTCATGTTCAACCTCAAAGTATCCAAACTTATCCACATCAAACCCGTCTACCAAATCATATCTACCCCCATCGTAAAATCTAAAATCTTAAATATGAGTAAATTTTCCCCCATGATGAAAGTAAATAGCAAATGTACCACTGCAAAGAAAAAAAATAAACCCAATCACTACACTAAACTGCATATGGGAAGAAAAAAAGAACTTGAAATAATACGTACCCCGACTCATCCATCATCGTTGCCGTGGCCTGGAAGCCGTCGCAACTCGCCTAGCGATTTCAGCTCACGTAGAAGTCGCCTCGGAATCGCCTCACCTAAACCCCAAAACGGCCATGAACCCTAATTTTCTTCTAGCGCGCGAAAATGTCCTCACCCTAAACCAGATTCCCAACTTTAAACGACTCCAACGACGTCGTTTACGTCTTTGTATGAAACGACGTCGTCTCATTTACACAATCAGCAACCCAAAATAAATGATATAACACGTATAATTCCACGTCAGACTCAATTCGCCGGAGCTGCTAATTTTTGGAAAAATCGGACGGTCAACGAAGCTGATGTATTTTATCGGATTTTTCAAAAGTCATAGAAAATATAAAAGTTGACCAAAAGATGGTATATTTTGACTGCATTAACTCTTTTAATATTAATTTAAAGCTTAGTTTTGACAATATACCAATTAACTTATCAGTTTAATTTTAAACATGAAGTTAAAAATGATTTAAATTGAAGCTGACATGAACTACAAAAATAGCCTATTTGGACCAATCGTTCAACCAACAAAATAACAATGTTTTCATTTTTTACCTTAAAACCTTTTTATAAAAAAGAAAAACAAAAGTTCAACTTATATTTAATATATGACTCAGGCTTGTTTAATTAAATTTTTCAACAAAGTATGTTCATGCCACACCAAATGAAATTCCACACACACACACACAAATCATCCACGTAACCTTTAATTTTGACATGATATGTTGACGTGTCAAACACCAAACAAGTTAGATGTTTGTGTATTTGTGCCAAAAAGCAAACGAGTTATGAGTTGGTACATTGTGAGGCTAAGAACTAATCACCGTACATCAGCCTCCCGACTCTTCCCTAACCTTCCATAAATTTTTGTAATGACACATTAAAAGTAACTTTGTTGCTGCTCAAAGCAAAAACATTAATGGTTGGGAAATTACTATTTTCCTAACGCACTACGAGTTAGATTTCGCAAAACATGCTTGTTCGTTCTGTAAAATCTTTTCCATTTTCACTTTAGATACTTTTCTTCAAGGCAAGGAATATCTGAAAATGCTAATAAATTGGTGATTCAGAAACCAAATCACTAATTAAACTAATACTCCATCCGTCCCAAATATTAAGACACCTTTTTTTCGGTGTATAACTTAAAATGAGAATATTTAGTGTATAAAGTGTAATATATGTAAAGATGTGATGTAATTTATATATTTAAACATATTTTTAAACTAGAAAACCATAAATACATAAAAACATATCCATGTTTAATCTTAAATAAAAAATTATATCAACACTTTTAATTTATTATAAAAAATTACAAAAATCAAATAACAAACGAAAAAATTATAATAGTTTAAACTTTTAAAATTTAAATTATATTAAAATACATGCCAAGAGTTAAGTGTATGATAAAATTTAATTAAATAATATTAAGTGTAATAAATGATTTGCTAATTGTACTATTAATTAGCAAATTATTTCCCAAAAAAAAAATATCACAATACTTGAGACGGCCCAATAAAAAAAATATATCAAAATACTTGAGACAGAGAAAAGTAAATAATATTGGAAAAATGTAAACAATAACCCACTGATTGGCTGGAACGTCAATACGTTCTTGTCATAATAAATTTGAGGAAAGAAAAACTAGGGCTACTATAATCCCCACAATACCAATTCCGCGTAACTACTTCCATCAGTAGGTAGGTAATTGATTTTACTCGTAATAAGTTTTGCTATAAAGAGATAGCATTTACTCGAGAGCTTATACAATGTCTAATATAAAAACCATATATGATAAATAATACGTAGTAACTCACATTGAACAAAAGAGGATAAGAAGTAACTGCATTCATTCTAGCCAACTGCATTATACACCTTAAAATAAAACGAGGCATATACTCTAGCTTACCAAACTCAAGACCGATTAGAAAAGGATTAGCCTTTAAAGAAAACCCCATATATTCAACAAACAAATACTTATCAAGTAAAACATCAATCACAGAGAATGGATAATCAAAGAACATAACACTCAGAAACTGAAAAGAAACATGCACAGCAACCATATATATCAATGCAAATTCAAAAGGGTAGCTTGACATGCATTCATACTCGGAGGACAACTTAAGAACAAGTTGAACCGAAACAAAATTTATGTCGTAAAAAGACAAATATCCAAGAGTAGCATCTAATGCTGAAATATCCAGAACGAAAAGACAACTGACACAAATCTATGCTCCACAACTTACTCATCCTCCTGGCTACGAAGCCTAGCCAATTTGTTGGTCACAACAATATCCAATTGAGCAGCCCTCTCCACAATGTCCTTTCTTTTCCTGGTAGAAACATTGTGTGCAATCTCAGCGCAGTACTTCCTGTTATCACAAGAAAAAACGAAGAGTTTTTCAGGAAAAACCCATGCTGATATAGTTACGATGAAGATGTTTACATCTCATATACAAACCTGTTGTGCATCATCAAAACTTCAAGCTCCTTGACATTGTGCACCACAAACTTCTTGAATCCATTGGGGAGGTAATGGCGGGTCTTCTTGTCGGAGCCATAACCAATGTTTGGCATGAGGGTGACTCCCTTGAACTTTCTCCTCACACGAGAATCAATACCCTTAGGCCTTCTCCAGTTTGTCTGTTACAAGAAAGCTCAAAGTTCAGAAGAGTAGACAATTCTAAACGCATAAATGTCTGGTCTAAAATGGCTCAGGTCACAACATTACTTCAGTAAAAATCATCAGCTGCAATTAACAATGCTATCACATTTAAGTGAATAATCATTTACCTTATAGATGATGGGGCTTCAGTTAGCAGTCAAAATTAGGATATATCAAAACAAATTATATTCAACTAGCAGATATAAAGTTACAAGTTCAGATAATATTAGATTCAATAATCAAAGTTTTCAATGCATCACAAAAATGATAATATGGATTAAACAAAATTGAGCAAATTCATTGATACAATCGTCCAAATAGAATGGAGAAGGTGCTGACCTTGAGACAGACATATCGATCGCTGTGGTGCCTCTTGAAGTGCTTGACACGCTTCTTCACAATCTTCTTGGTCATCAACGGAACGGCCATGGCTTCTAACAAATAAACAAAAAAAATCATTCACATTAGCTGAAGATCAGGAGCAAGTAACCTAATTTCAGTTATCAAAGTTAAAACGCAAAAATTTTCCATTCGGAATCGAATTTAGGTTCCTTTACCTAAAATACGACTAGAACAAAGATTCACATACACATAAACAAAAACACATGAACAGACAACTCTATATCACAGCTAAAAACAACAATCGAAACAAAACCAATTAGAATCAGAAAATCAAAAGGTGTCTTGTTTAGCATACAGAAACAGGAAAAGGACACAGCTACTGATCGAAATGCATTTCAGCTCGCGTAATGAACTAGTAAAACGAATAAACTAAACTCGGAGGAATGAGCACCAACAAAATAGCAGAAAACCGATGGAAGTTTACATAAGAGAAGATCGTTCCAAACCTAGTAGCGGCGCGGCGGCTTTGCTCTTCCTTTGTGGTGGCGGAACTCTCCCAAATGAGCATAGAGGAAGAAAACTAGGGCACCGCTACGCTCTTTTATACTCCGTTGTATGCGCCAATGGGCTTTCAGTTTATTTAGACCTAATTTGTTGGGCTTTTCGAATAATTGGGCCCTTTAGGATTCGTACACTTCAGTCATTGATTTTAGCCCTACTTGTTTCAGCCCACTAGATTGTTGTATTCATTAAGGGTTTGTTTGGTATGATGGAATGGAATGAGGTGGAATGGAATGAAGGTAGAAATCATGTAGAAATTTGTACATCATTTCTACCTTCATTCCATTCCACCTCATTTCATTCCATCATACCAAGCACCACCTAAGGGGGTGTATTCAATCCGTATTTTAAAAGATTTTTTTGTATTCTAAAAGTCCCTAGCTATTTAATTTAGATTTTACAAAATCCTTAAAAATATGTTGGTATTCAATTATAATTTTCAAATATCCATCTAAATCTGATGATATTGAAAATTCGTAGGATTTCAAAGGATTCTTAATTCTTAATAGTTTATGGATTTTGAAGGATTTTTATTATCAAATACAAAGAAATAATCCGTACACAAATCTCACCATTTCACTACGGATTCATGAAGTCTACAGTCGGAAAAAATATAATATAATCATAGAAATAAAGATGCTCTTGAATAAACTCAGCAATCCTAGCACCGCCGCTTTGCCCAAAAAGAAGGCAGACATCGCCGCTGTTAGAGCGCCGCCGCCTCCTTTCGTGGCTGACCTCCTTGACTTTGCAGAGAAGAAAGGCAAAGCTGCTCCAAATATTTTTATTATTACATGAAAAAAAAGTCGTGGTTCATCACATATTATCGAAACCTCGACGCTTTTAGAAAGTCATCAATGGAGGTTAATTAAATGATTGCAAAGTAGTGGCCGCATGGAGTCATTCTTTTTCTTAAACATAATTTTTTTTATTTTTTAAAAGGTTGACGGAAGGTATAGACACTTCTTCGATCAGATGAAGGTGGTGGTGTCATCGTTCGAGGCGGTGGCCGGAGACGGTGCGACGGCGGCGTACTCCGCCATGGCGTCGAGGGTGACCGATGTCCCGCTACTTCATGTGCCTAAAAGATTAAAAGATAGGATTTTGGGTCAGATCAAAGCACGTGAACATGGCGAGCAAACACCGAGATTGAGAATTTCTCAATCAGAAACTGAGGCAGCGGAGATCTTTTCAGCATATGGAAGCGGCTACATCATGAAGGTAATAACGACTCAGGATGCGAGAGGAGCCATGTCTGAATCATAAGCTGCACGACATCGGAGAAATGTTGCTCCGGCTTCTTTTGGGGATTTCATTTGTTTAAATTTTATATTTTTGTGTTATTTTAAAAATCAATGGACTTACAAAATATATCAAAATAGAAATAAATCAATTTAATAGAATCTCTTAAATTGTACATGGAATTAAAACAATCTATGGAATTATCAGAATCCACATATTATAAAACTCTACGAAAATCTTTTAAAATCGGGATTGAATACAACCCCCTTTGATTTGGACTTTCGAGAGATAATTGTAAAATTAGAACGTAAACTTTTTTTTAGCATAGAACGTAGTTAATTAAAAAAGAAAAAGAAAAAGAAGAAGTAAATGCATTAATATTTTGTGCAAAGGTTGTAGGATCTGTCAAAGATGTTAGGTCGGGCCTTAATTAAAAAAGAAAAAGAAGAAGTAAATGCATTAATATTTTGTGCAAAGGTTGTAGGAGCTGTCAAAAATGTTGGGTCGGGCCTTAATTAAAAAAGAAAAAGAAGAAGTAAATGCATTAATATTTTGTGCAAAGGTTGTAGGAGCTGTCAAAGATGTTGGGTCGGGCCAATAATAATCGAGCTCATAACACTCTAGCCCAACCTATGGGCTATCATGCCGTCGGGCCAACCCGACCCATAACTCTTTAATTAAAAAATACATAACAAATTTTAAAACTTAGATTAGATACTTATTACCGTGTATTAGTCAATTTAATTGTTAATTACAATTTAGAAACAAAATAAGAAATGTTTCATCAATTTCTAAATGATACGTAACATATGGGGGATTTTGAACATAGCCCCCAATTCTCTCTTTATAGCTCCAAATAAAAATAAATAATAAACTTAATTTTAAATGTACAATTATGTCCCTGTAATTGTATATAGCCCCTAACATCAATTCTTTAAGTTTTCATAATTTTGCAGCCTCCCAGGTGATCGAGATCAGCCTCATCTCCGCCCAAGACTTAACCCTTATCTACAAATCCATGCGGACCTACGGCGTGGTATGGATCAACCCGAACCAGAAGTTCAAGACCCAAACCGACCAACACCACACCAACCCTACGTGGAATGACAAGCTCACCTCAACGTCGACGTCCAGGAGCTCTTCGCGGCGGAGGCGGCCCTCAGCGTGGAGATCTACACGGTGTCGTGGTTCCGCCACGTCCTCATGGGGACCACCAGGGTCCTTGTCAGCACAACACGCGGTTCGTCGCGCTCCAGGTCCGCCGCCCCTCCGGCACCCCTCAGAGCATCCTCAACATGGGTGTGCCGCGTCACCTTCCACGACCACAGCCTCCGCGCCATGCTCCGCCAGCACCACCACGATAGCTCATCTGACGTCGAGAGGAAAGCTAACGACTTCCCCCGTGGAATGGGTAATGTAATACCCCGACTTTTAATAAATAGAAAATGAGTAAAAGTTCAAAACTTTGTGTAACTTGTTTCGATTTATGATAATAGAAGGGTTATTATTCTTTACTTGTATGAAATTGCATTTTACTTTGCAATTTAGAAAATAGATATAAATTTATATTTATATCTCATAATTTTTATTGCGAAATAACGAACTAAAATATTATATACCTGTATAATATTTCTAAATGTATTAATCAGAGAATACTTAATTAAATTCCAAATTCGATTAATGTTGGGCCAAGAACGATATTGTCGAATAAAATATAAAATTGGGATTACAATGTATCACAAGCTAACTTATAGCCCAAAAACCATGGCCAAGTTAAATTACAAAAGAAAATACAATAATAAATAACAATACATCACTCACCACCAAAGCCATATCCCCACCAAATCTATTATCCAAACTACTGTACTATGAATCATCTGCCGCCTACATAAGGAGATAGAAGATTTCAGCAAATCTAATAAGTACACCAATCCCTACAATCCTGGAACTTCATCATGATGTACAGTAGTAGGCATGGCTTCTTCACCACATTTTCAACACATCACATCCGATTTACCATCCTTATATCACCTTTCTTCACTTCATTCCCTGCACAAAACTAAAACACCAATCTACTCTCTCAAAAGAAAAGATGCATTAAACATAAAGAAATAGGCAAGGAGAAAAGAAAGGAGAGGGAGCAGGAGGAGCAAGAAAGAGGGAAGGATTCTGCAGCTCCAATTCGTTCTCTCAAACCTACAATCATCGCCACCATTCCAAGTTTATTAAGAGTAAGCATTTTCCAGCCCCACTTCTTTTCATGCTTTAAAGAGGAATAATGAAACAAATCAAAACTACAAGCATGAAAACTGAAATCCTAGGCTAATGCACAATAACAAAAACTAGATGCTATGCCCTTAGTATGAATGAAACAATTAACATGGCTTCTAAAGCTTGAATAACAACCGAAACATGAAGTTAAAATCCTACCTACTAGCATCAACTACTGCTATGTATATATATATGTATATGTATGAGCTTCAAGCACACCAACAGAGAATAAAATCATAGAGTTATTCCCTAAACTCTACTACAACTCCTAAGAGTTTAATGAAGAACAAGAACACCAACTCAAGCAAACTCTAGAATTTATGGTTTTAAAATCGAGAGGCAAACAAGATGATTAAAACGAACCCAAAGAATAGAGGCAAACAAAACTGGAATCAAAGACATTAAACACTTCTTCATAATCTGAAAATCGGGCTATCGAATGAGAGGAGAGTGAAAGGGGTTATTGTGTGAGGAAACGATTTTTACTCATGGGTTGTTGCCGGAGATGGGGCGCAACGACGAAACTTGATCGCTATCGCATCTGATTGTTGCTGTCGATGGCGATGCTAGTACGGGAACTGCGGGGCGAAGCACGGAGGTGCAGCCGCTGTATTGCTGCAGCGGCGGCGGCTAAAGAAGCTCGTCGGCGGCAGCGCTGTCAGTGAGACGACGGTGGCGCTGCAGCAAGGACGGCGGCGTCGCGAGCAGGCAGCCACGGCGGCGGTGCTGAAACAGGGGTGTGGCTGCGGCACCGGCGAACTTGCAGCGGCGGAGGTGCTGCGATAGAAGCAAATCGATGGCGGAAGTCGAAGGAGAGGGTCGGAGCAGCGGCGTTTTGGCAGAGACGCTGCGTTGGAGGCGAGCCCGGAGGCGTTCTTCGCGACTATGAACCAAGAGAGGGATGTCGATTTCGAATTTGGGGAAATGAGAGGAGGGAGAGGAGTATGCGAGACGACGGTGGCGCCGGGCGCCGGCGAGTCGGCCGCAGAAGAAGGGACGACGAAGAAGATCGAGGGAGAGGGGTGAGCGAGAGAGAGAGAGCGACGGTGTGTGCGTGTGTCTGTAAGCTGAGAAGGAATTGGGGGTTTGGGAAATGGGTTTCTCTTTTATCGGGCTTGGCTTGAATTGAGTGGGCCTGAACTTCATTTTGGATGGGCCTTTTTGTTCAATCGAAAATGGGCTCTTGCTCGTGGGTCGAGAACTGTTTCTGATGGTTTTATGTGTCGGGCCGTTTTAACTACTTCACTGGACAATGGTTTAAGAATAATTAACGTTTAATTAATTGATAAGCTTTACTTAGCCCAAATATATATTCCGGAGTTTATCCTAATTTCAGATTAATTATTCAATGAATATTTAAACCCAATTAATTATTTAATTGAACTCTCTTAATAATAAGGAAATGATTATTCTTTTAATAAAAAAAAAGATTTAAAGGATTCAATCAAATCTGTTATCCATAACGGATTTATAATCAAGAAAAATAGAAAGGCGAATATATTTTCCCTTAGATTTATTTTAAGAATTTTAGAATTCTTATTATATCGTTATGAATAGGCGCGGTTCGACGAGACATTAATTTAGACGTTGCCTATCAAGACCGGCCATTCTACTACGCTTCAAGAGGTGGACTTATTTTTCCAAAGTATATGAGTTATGTATGCTCAAGGTTTTAATGATGGAAAACTGGTTATCCATGAAAATATTTAATGTGCGCTCTACATGTTTAATGCTCTGAAGTAATCGATCGAGATTCATCGCTTAGCCTTATAAACTAGTCTTGAATCGTGTACACTCCCCTGGTAGTTATGTGATTGGTTGATCTCTCTCACATATTATTTCAATGGAATTCCTGAGTTTCGACTCGGAATTCACCAGCTCAAATAGACTCTCCGGTTTCGACCTGAAGTCTGGATATATGGATTCGTCGGTGGCTAGAGGTCCGGAATCACAGTAAGAGTAACTGTAGAGTGCGACATGAAGCAGTTGCAAGTAAAATTGATTTAGCATGCTTAGTTGATCTTTGTTTTCCAAAACCTCTAATGCATGCCTATGATATGGATAAACTGCCATGTTTCCAAGCTTTTGATAAAATGCGCAGCCCACTTAGTACATTAGTACTCAGCCCAAAATATTTAAAATGTTTTCAGGTTGAGGCTGTGGTGGCGACGCTGCGGAGTTGAGGCTAGGAAATCTCTTTTTGATTAAGCTTCCGCAAAATGTATTCTCATTTTGAAACTTGAATTACTGCACTCTGAACTTGTTATTATCTAATCTCGAGATCTTGAACTCGACTATATCTATTGAATGATGGGCTTATGTTGATTCGTTGAGCCATCGAATCCTATGCGATCCTAGTATAATGATATGTTGTTATGTTGGGTGTATTGTCGTTGTATTTATTCTGGCTTATTCCCTTTGCAAAAGAGATACTGCCCAAATTTTCGGAAAGTATCAATCGATAATTGAAATGAATTGAATCCCCTTTCTATCCCCTCTTCTTTATTCCAACCCCTAGTCACACCCTTGGCGCGTGCGCCTTCCCTCGGGAATTGGGACGTGACAGGTAATGGTGAAGAAATCGAGGATGAGGAATTAAGCAAGAAAATCCAGATGTGGCGGCGCTCCTCCAGCGAATCGGAGATCAACCACAACGATTTCCCGATGAAAGCATGATCCGTGTGCAACGGGTTGATGGTGAACGGGTCGATGATCAACGGGTCCATGGTGAATGGGTAGGAGCTCTGTTCCGACATCGGGCCTTCGGCCTGCATCGTGGCGGCGGATCTGGCCATGAAGATGCAGCCGCCGCCGCCGATGGTGAGGCGGCCCGTGTTTAGAAAAGCTGACTTCGACGATTGAGGGAGCTCGATCGTGGAGGACTTGACGATGGAAGAAGCCATAGCCAAGGGATACATAAACAAAACAAGAACCACCAGAGACAGGTGGCGGAGGGTGGTCTACGACGGCAATTGGTCGGAGGTGTCAACCGCCAACAGCTAGCACTCGCAGCGGAACTCCGACGGCGGCCTTTTTTTGTGTTTCGTTTACGGAATCGAGTTCCCGGTAGCGTGCGGGTCGGGCAACAAATACTGAAATCTTTAGGAAGGCTACAAAATTAAAGAAAACGTAACAATTAGATGTTGGAGGCTATACAATTACAAGTGCATGTTTGGTAACTACACTAATAATATCTATATTAATAATACCAATATAAATAGTAGAGACTAAACTCATATAACTAATATATGCAATTGTTTGGTAGCCTTATTAGAAACTATGCATAATTAAAATTAGTGTTTGGTAACTTATATTAAATTCTATACTAACTCATATAATTACTAAATAACCTTATATTTTTTACCAAATCACAAATAAGTCAAGCAAAATTTCAACTAAAAAAGAGTGAATTTTTTTGGGGTCAAACTAATAGACAAAATTAATAGAAAAATATAAAAAATTCATAATTAGAGAAATATGTTATCTCTTTTCTTTTTCTTTTTTTTTTTTTTTTTTTTTTTTTTTTTTTTTTTTGCAAGCATTAGCTCAATGCGCGATTAATTTATCCAGAAATCGGAGAACATGGTAAACCCAATACGCAAAGAATGGGCAAACATCTTCACAGCCAATCTCAATTACACAAAAATAGTAAACTCCAATCCAAAAGAATTAACTAATTGCACTTGTTTTTCCCAATTTCCAAAATTGAAAAAAATCTTCACACAGCAACCAACAGCGCTCCCAACGCCGCCACCAAAAAATCGGAAGGAATGTGTTGACGGCGCTGCTGGTAGCAGTGCTTCACCATCTTTTTCCAGATAGAGAAAATCTGAAATCGGCACTCGATGAGGGACAACGATTCCGAGTTGTGGAGGCCGGAATCGGAGTTGAAGTCGGCAAAGATGCGAAGTTGAATTCCCAGAAACAGCAGCGGCGGTCATGCTCCGGCAGGTTTCCAGCGGCGTCGGAGAGGTGAGGCCGAGCTGGACGAGGCAGAAGGCGTCGACGAGTTGATGACGAGAAAATTGACAAGGAAAAGAAGGGAGACTGGGAGTAGAAGAATCAAAAGCCCAGTCACTGTACAAATCCCTATTAATTATATGAGGGGTATGATGATATAAATAGAAGTGAGAAAACAGTACTTTACCAGCGGGCCTTAGCTTATAAACGGGCCTGCTGTTTAAGTAAGGTTGTCTACCAAACAATAGCTTAGCCCATATTATTAGACAATATTAGGCTTTATATAGGCTATCAAACAAGCCCAAGGATATAATTGTACATTAAGAATTAAATTTATTATTTATTTTTATTTGGGGCTATGAGGAGAGAATTGGGGGCTATGTTTAAAATCCCCCGTAATATACATGTTAAGCCCATAGCCAAAGAAGCCCAGTGGCCTACTAGGCTGGACTAGTTAAGCCCAGAAAATTTTAGGCTTTTATATCTACATGACTACATCCCAAGCCTACCTGAATAACCGGGCCAACTTTGATAGGTTGAGATCAAATTGGTTGTTAGAGCATCTCCAAGGATGACTCTAAATTAGCGTTCAGTGTTATTTTTTTGCTTTAACAAGAAAAATATATTAAAATTGCTAAAAATAGATTACGAGACACAAATACTAAAACATAAAAATCAAAACACTATTACATAAATTAAGTTCAAAAAATTGAAAAATAAATACGTTTTGATTAATAACCACATAGACCATCTCCTTCGCTTCGCTTCCTCTATCACCGGGAAGAATATTTCAATTCTGGAAATCAGAACATTTTATTATAGTCTTATGTGGTTTTGAAAATAATACTCCTATAACATAAGTTCCTATTTATTTGAGAGGTTTTGACGAGGCTCGACTATCGTGTTTACGTTTTGTAATTATATTAAATTTGTAGGATAAGCTCAAATTTATATTATTTCTATAAATTGATTATTTTGTACATTTTATTAATGAATGAATAAATAAAAGAGAATATTCTAAAAGATTTGTTGTATTTTTTGTATAAATTATTGTTTCTGCGCTGTTTTCATTTATTTATTTATTTTTTTCATTTTTTTTTTGCCTATGATTGAGCACACCTTTGGAGGTGCTCTTAAATTATCGTACTTTTGAGTAGGGATGGCAACGGGGCGGGGCGGAGTCGGGTTTTGCTTCCCTGCCCCCGTACCCGGCCCAGAGAATTCCCCCCGAACCCGCCCCCAAACCCGTTTAAATTAAAGCGGGGGCGGGGCGGGTAATACCCGGCGGGGAACCCGCTAGTATTTTTTTAATTAAAAAAGGTTTTTTTTAAAAAAATAATAATAAAAAATGTAAAAATTATATAACAAATTAAAAAAATGGTGAATTTATTAATAGAAAAATAATTAAATAATTAAATAATAATAATTTATAATTAAAATAATTAACAAGTTAAATATAATTTTAAAATATAAATATTAAATTTTAATATCGGGGCGGGTATCGGGCGGGTACCCAGAAACCCGCCCCCGTCCCGAACCCGACTCGGGTATTCAATTCCATACCCGACCCCGACCCGACCCCAAATAACTCCTCCCGACTCCGCCCCATTAAAGGCGGGTACCCGCGGGTACCCGACCCCACGGGTAAAATTGTCATCCCAACTTTTGAGTGAATGTAAAGTATCCAATGTGAAAATGGATTTAACTATTTTCAATCTACCCCACAGTTGCCATAAATACAGTGCGTCAATGCCTGCGAAAAGGCGCCAAGGCCCAAGACTTTGTTGCCGCCACGCCCTTTTAGGAAATACTAGTAATAATAAATTGAATTACTAGTAGAATTCCATGATCCGAATTAATTTTTGTTTGAATAAATAAATAAATACAATCAACTCATTAGGTCCATCTCATAAAACTTAATCCATAAATGATTAAACAAATGATGAGAGTCAATACTAAGAATTAATATGACGGTTTTAGGCAAATAAAGAAGCAAGTAGCACGCATCATGCACATGCCTCCAAATTGTTCTCTACTACATGCCGATGCCATCACGTTTTATGTGTGCGTGTGCTCAACGCACCCCTCTCCAAAAATAAACCTTCATTTCTATTTTTTTTTTTATTTTATTATATATACATACAAATTTTATCTTTCAAGACCTATCAATCCTGCTGGCCAATCAGAAAGTGCCAACTCCTCATTCTCAATTTCCATATGCATTTCCCACAAACCCGGCCAATCATGTGATTGTATTCCCGATTAGTAGTTTTTTTTCAGAATTATTAATATTCTTCTTGTCTAAAATATTACTACCCTGTTTTAAAAAACCATCTTAAGTTCCTTTGCATTACCAAATTTCACTTATGAGAACATTTAAATAATAATAAATATTAACGTGTGTTTGTCTTGTCCAACTTTGGGATCTTCTCTTCTTCCAATTCCCCATAATTAACAGATGTTTTGTACTTTGTATCGGCATGATAAGTTCAGCTTGTATAAATTTGATCAATTTATTGTAAAAATTACATTATTTATCTTTTACTTCACTTTAATACTAAAACTAAAGCTGCATTTACAAATTCTTATATGAAGTTATGAACGGAATCTTCCTGATTTGCATTTGTATACACTAATCGTGAAGTCAAAAAAAAATAAAAAATAAAAATAAATAATCGAATTGTTAGAATTTACCCTAATTGCCCCTCATTTACTCCCTCACGCTCCACTTCCCACTGCTCTATATAAACACCCTTCATAAATATCTTTCCCCTTCACACCCCACAGCTCTGCAACCAGTCATGGCCGCTTCCTCCTATTTCCTCCTCCTCCTCATCGCCGCCGTAGCTCAGCTCGCCTCGCCGGCGCTGTCGCAGACCTGCAAATCGCAAATGTTCTCTCAGAAAAACGTCACATTCGCCAATTGTACCGATCTCCCAACGCTTAAAGCCTCTCTCCACTGGAACTACGATCCGGCGGCGAAGCCAAAGCCTACGCTCTCCGTCGCCTTCACCGCTGCGCCGGCGAAACCGGGCGGCTGGGTGTCGTGGGCGCTGAATCCGACCGGCACCGGCATGGTCGGCGCCCAATCGCTCGTGGCGTTCGCGGCGGCGAACGGATCTACGGTGGTGAAGACGTACAACATCTCGGCGTACGGCCCGATCTCCGAGTCGCCGATCTCCTACGGCGTCCTGAGCAAGAGCGCGGAGTCGTCGAAGGGGGAGATTACGATCTTCGCCACGCTGGCGCTGCCGGAGGCGAGCGCGGCGGTGAACCAGGTCTGGCAGGTCGGACCGGCGGTCGCCAACGGCGTTCCGACGAAGCACGAGTTCCAGCCGGCCAATTTGAACGCAAAGAGCGCGCTGCAGCTGGAGAGCGCGGCGGATGGCGGCCAAGCGCCGTCGCCTGCGCCGGCTGCCGCGGCGGCCCCCGGCGGAGGACAGAGCGGTAATGTTAATGGAGGCGTGAGAGTCGGAGGAAGTGGATTGGGGGCGTACGGAATTTCCGTGATGCTTGCGGTTTTAATTTTTGGATTTTGGATGTAGGATTTTGTTCACGAAAATGATAGTAATAAACCGTTTTCTTGTCATTATTTTCCATAGTTTTTAAGTAAACGATACTCTTTTTCTTTGAAATAAAAAGTTTGTTTTTGTTGGAAAGTGTTTTTCTGTGTGTGTGTGAAATATGTTGAATGATAACGGTTTTTTTTTTCTTTTTCTTTTCTGAAATTGAAATATTAAAAGTCTCTGTTTGTGAGAGTATAATTTCATAATTTCATCCATTCTTAGCCGTGCTTGAATATTTAACTTTTCAAATTTTCGGAGTCCGTTTAGTGATTACATTTAATAAAAATATATGGTCATATAACGGTAATTTCATATTGACTTCACCATAATTATGCTTAAAGTTGATTATGCTTCCTTTTAGCTTTACCCCATGCAAAAACAATTCATTTTATACCCATCTTTTTCTTTGTGCATCAAGCAAATTTTGTCATTTCAATTATTACCTTTAAACACGGTTTAGCATCTTGCCAACCACAAATAACATGACGTCGTTTTTCCCTCTTTTAACTGTTCATTCAGCTGCGTAACTAATCATTTAAACTAGTGCTGTTTCTTATTTTTTTTAAAAAAATATTAGCATAATTTTAAAGAAATAAACTTATATTCAACTAACTTATATCAATGTTATGCTATAAGGAAAAATAAAGAAAGAAAAAGAGAGCATAAGTCTACGTACATATATATAGTTTCAGTTTCCAACATTAAATTGTGTTAGCATTTTTCTTCATTGTCAAAATTTGAGACTTTTTTCTTTTTCTTTCATACGTTGATAATATAAAAAAAATTATGGAAGTTTAACACTAGATAAATGCAATTTCAAAAAGAAAAACACTTGAAAAATATAGGTAGTAATTTAGTAAATATAATATAATCATGCATGATATAATCAAGTTTGCTTTTCCACATATTACGTAGAAAGGCCATCTTTAACATATGGGTCGGTAAATCTTTCTAAATCGAGTTGCTATAAAATGGTTTTAAAACTGACTCAATAATTCAACAAAAGGCCTTTAAAATACTTGGGGAAAAAAAAAAATTAATGATGACAAGTAGTGGGAATTTGGGCCACTTTAAATAAAGTAGGTGAAAATAATTGGATTTTGTAATAAATTTGGTGGACATTTCCTCCTACATTAGTGCTATTCTTGATTTGTCACATTCCTAATTGTCCTAAAATATTAGACAGAAGGTTTCAAAAAAAATAAAAAATTAGACAGAAGTCCACAACTATAGGAAATTGCACACCATGCCCAGTAGTGATCTCTCTTTCACTACCAAAAGTAGACAATGACTTGCAACTAAAGTTTTTTATTTATTTTATTTTATTTGAAGTGATGGATTACTATAATAAGAAAATCATAAAAGAATATGAAACGGAAATTATATGTCGATAATGTAAATGAGCACGACTTGTAGCAAGTTTAGTCAAATAATGTTGGTCAATTCTCAAGTTCAAAATTAAATTTGATTTTGGGGGTCCATATTTAAAATTAAAGTGTGAACAATTGACAATGAGAGCCGAGAGGCGAATAGCCGAAAACGGAGGAGTACGTGTTTTTTTTTTAATTATTATTTTTATTTATTATTATTTTTATTTTATTTTTTTAATTTATTTTATATATACAGTTTCAACTAAAAATTTAACTTACACTAGTAATAATTGGATTCATCAGAAAAATTTACTCATATAACTGAAAATAATGATGGGAATGTAGCATTGTATGCAGAAACAATAGAATGGGACGCCTTACCAAGTGAAATTACTCGATTATCAACTGTTTAGGTTATGGCAAACTAATGGGTTTTGCTAATAAATTTTTGCCTTAAAGCAATATAATTCAAATTTCATGATTTAGTTATCTAAGTAATCAATTTTGTTGTTTTATTCACAACAGGCAATATG
The DNA here is from genome assembly GCA_001642375.2 of Mentha longifolia. Classification (NCBI taxonomy): domain Eukaryota; kingdom Viridiplantae; phylum Streptophyta; class Magnoliopsida; order Lamiales; family Lamiaceae; genus Mentha; species Mentha longifolia. Next base: position 13,686,316 of record CM038115.1, on the reverse strand, counting down.
ATTATGTCCGATTGTACGATTTCATTACTAATATCGACATGTCAGCCATTTAATCTGGTATCATCAACGTACGTGTTTTATGTCCATTTACAATTTAATTGTCAAATTATTCACATTTTTATTAATATATTTCAATCTAAATGAAATGGCAATTAAATGTCCAAATTATCAATATATTCACAATTGTTTTACGGACCTTAATTTTCAGCGACAAAAATCACCTGTGGACAAGCCAAAAATTGAGACATGGATAAACAAGTCATCATTTTTCTTTTGTTTAATGTCCAACTCAACTTTTAGCTTTACATGGACGGGTGTTTTATGTCGCCGAAGATTAAAGTTCATAATACAATTGTGAGAATGTTAATAGTTTAGACATTTAATTATTATTTCGTTTATATTATTTATAACACAATTGTGAAATTTTTTTGAATATTTTGACACTTAAATTGTAAATTACCCAAAGAATAAAATCTACATTAGAGCTTCGTCGTTCCATTAGTAAACGGCGCAGTATTAGTGGCACAGGACACATAAATTTCATCGAGAAATTAAGAATGTCGCAATAACAAAAAAAAATCAAGGTGATTTTTAAATTAGAATTACAACACGGTAAATTTCTACAATTTGCGAAAACTGATATTTATATCGTTTCAATAAAATAGTCTTAGTTATTTTATTTGGGCTTTGATAAAATAGTTTCATACATACATAAAATGAAAATAATGATACTCACTATACATAATAGACAATCTTTAACATACTCTAAAATTACACAATTTGTCATTGTAACCCACTAATATCAATATTAACCATATTTTATCCATATCATACGCTTTATTTGATTTAAATAATCTAAAAAAAAAAAAATCTTAACAATTTGTTTTTCTTAATTTATGCGTACGCCACGAGGCCATTTATTCGTAGAATTCGGAAAATCAAAATCCATACGGAAGGGAATAATTTAACTAAATTTATTTAAAATAATCATTCATAAGCTATACAATATATAAAAAAAAGAGGCAACAACACTTTTATCCTCTTAGAGGATAAAAGAACAAAAAATGTCCAAAATATAAGCCCAACACTAATTTTGTCCCATTTTTAAAATTGGGACAAAAATATCCCTAGAGCCAAAAATTAATTTTTTATTTTTTATTTTCCAATTTTCGTTTTTCTCTTGTTTCAGTTTTTTTTGTTAATTCACTTTGTAAGAATTTTAATGCATTTGGTAAGAAATTTCATCTTTCATTAGTAAGAATTACTATAATTTCTTATAATATTTTAGGATTTTCTTACGAATAATTTTGGTAACAAATTTGACAAAATCTCCAATTTTTTGAAAAAAAAGGAAGAAATGTATTTAATTATTTGTACAAGGAATGATAAGAAAATTACACATATTGGTAATAAAATACATCATATTTCTTACCACTTAATCATTTATTAAGACACTATTATTAGTTTCAGAAATGATAATAAATTACATGTGTTGGTAAGAAAAACTAATTTTCTTACCAAGAAACAACAAAAACTTATCAAAATACTACAGATATAGTAAGAAAATTTGATATCTTCTTGTCTTTCGCGTCTCATAGCCGTCGTCAGCCGAATAATTCCTACAATAAGAAATGAAACAATTCTTATATAACTTGAAAAACTAGAATAATTTGCAACTACCGCAACAAAACACTCCAAGAACAGAAAATAATCATCAATTTTAAGCCCTAAATACTCAGTCTTTTATTATCAAAATAACATAAGAAAAATGTCAAATTCTTACCAATTTATCAAACAAAACAAAGTAGCAGTCAATTCATAAACAAATTATCAAATCCTAATTCTAGAATTATAGTAAGAATTACTAAAATTACAGTAAGAATCTTAGATTGATTCTTACCAAAATGAAACAGTCAATTCGTGAATCCTAAATAACGTAAGAAATATATCAAATAATGTAAGAAAAATGTCAAATTCTTACCATAAATTAACAAACAAAACACGATAAGAAATGTGAGATTCTAACAAAATATCATCAGATTCTAACCAATATCTTCGTCGATTCTTACCAAAAAGAAGCAGTCAATTCGTAAATCCTAAATAACGTAAGAAAAATGCCAAATTCTTACCATAAATTAACAAACAAAACACGATAAGAAAATGTGAGATTCTAACAAAATATCATCAGATTCTAACCAATATCTCCGGTCGATACTTAACAAAAAGAAGTAGTGAATTTGTAAAAAAAATACATCAAACCCTAATTCTAGAATTATAGTAACGAATTACAAAAATTATAGTAAGAATCTTCGGTCGATTCTTATAAAAAAGAAGCAGACAATTCACAAATAAACTTATCAAACCCTAAATCTAGAAGTATAGTAAGAATTACTGAAATTATAGTAAGAATCTTCAGCCGATTCTTACAAAAAAGAAGCTGTTAATTCGTAAATCCTAAAATTACAGTAAAATCAGACAGAAAATAGTAAGAAAATAAATGTCAGATTCTAACCAATTATCAATAATTTGAAACCCTAAACTAAAAATTCTTACCACGAAATTGCAATTGAAAAAAGAAGGGAACACACAACTACGGCTAAATAACAAAGCATATGAATCACATTCTGCTTGCAAAGTTCAAAGCCATGAATTCACCCATGAATGAAACACACAACTACTGTTAAAATTAACAAAGACCCATTAACCCAAAATCATCAAAATTAAACCCCATAAACCCCACTGGCACCTACACCCTTAGCAACCCATAAACCCAAAAATCAAGAAAATAATTAGAAACTAAAAATCAAAAAATAGTCAAAAAAAAATTAAACTTGATTTTTTTTCTCTATTTCTTTAGTTGGGCGAATTACAGGGTTCTTCAAATTAGTTGGCAAAATTCAAATAAATCACATTGTTTTCATCATAGCTATCTTCAAAAAAAAAAAAAAAAAAAAAAAAAAAGAGAAAAGAAAGGGAAAAAAAAAACGAACGCACCTCCAACCCCTCTCTTCTCTCTCTCTCTTGGCTAAAACTCAGAAAACAGAGCTACACGTAGCTTGCGAGATGGTCGGGAGGTCGCGGCGGAGATGTTTGACTCTTGACTGTGCGGAGGTCGCGGCGGAGATAGAGGGGAAGATGAGTTTCTGCCATTGAAGAGGCTAGGGCTTTTAGAGAGAAATAGAGAGAGATAGAGTCCGAGATGGATGAGGTCGGCGTCGGGCCAGCGGCTGCTGCTTCTGTAACGTTGGTGATTTCGGCGGCGGTGATGTTCTGCAATATGTTGCCGACGATGGAGAAGTTCTAGGGTTTTAGAGAGAGAGAAAGAGGAAGATGGCTGAAGTTTAGAGAGAGAGAGAGAGGAATATGTGGGTTTGTGAAAATAGAAGAAATATAGGAGTATGAGAGAGGATAGAGGAGAGAGGAGAGGGTATTTTTGGAATAATATGTGAAATATGGGCAAAATTTGTGTAAAATTATAGGTTGGACAAAAATTGAGCTCTTATACTCTAAGAGGGCAAATATATGCATTTTCTCTAAAAAAAAATTGTTGACAAAAATTACAACAATGTCATTTTATCTCCAAAAGTAACCATGAATTGCCCAATGGTTTATGAAGAAGATTTTACTTTAAAAAGTTGTGAATTGTTTAATGAATTTGATAATAAATATATTTTAAATTATAAATATTGTTTCATTGTTTGCTAATATATCTATTTTACCATTTAAATTTCTTATTTTAAATTAGTATTTGTTTATTTTTCAATCCTTTTTTTATTGTAAAATTTTGTTGTGACAATACAAAATTTGGATACATTGTCACAAACAAAATTAATTATTATTTGAACTTGGTGAAATAATACTAAGTTAGATTTAAAGCTATTGATCGATAAATTTACTGTAATCATGACTTATTGCTTAATTTCTTGATGTATTTTTTTTAAGAAATGTATTAAATTACTAAAAAAACATAGTAGTAATTACTAAGTATTTAAATAACTATTACGAATTTAAATAAAATACCAAAAAAAATTAGTTTAAATATCTTATTTTCAATAGTAGTTTCACTATAATAGTTTATAGGGGGCTTATGTTCTATCGCATAAATATTTTAAATTATATTTACTTATATTCTATTAAAATTATTTTAAGTTTCTTAAATTATGAGAATTAAAATTTTATTTTATTTATATATTTCGTGCAACGCACGAACGCAATACTAATTTAAAATAAAAAAAAGAAAAAGAAATCCGAGTGTTCATTGACTTTTGTTGAAATTGAGCAAAAGGTGGCTGAATTTCGCCAAGTTATAAGGCAGCTTCTTCTCCATCATGTATGCTAATTGTCAATTGATCTGAATTGGTCATTTTATTCTCCCAATTTGAAGAAGTAAAGTTTAAAAAACTATACGACTAAATAATTAATATTTAATCAAACAGTGCAGAGTAAACATTAAAATATTAACATAAGCCATAATGTCTATAAGAAATTGTTTGGATTTCAGTATTATTATTATTATTATTTTTTTTGAAAGGGATTTCACTTATATACCAGTATTACTTATATACGTTATACTCTGGTTTTTTGTCACTATTATTATTATATTATTACATTTCTTCATTCTAATCTGTGAAACATAGTTGCTAATAGAAATCTGTGCGAAGCTTGGAGTACAGCTTCTTAATGTATCTGAATGGTACTTCTTGTAACTCTTTTTTAATAATATTTTGCTAATTTTCTGATAATAAAAAATAAAATAAAAAAAAGTTGCGTCAAATTCGATTTATGCCTCCCAAAAAAAAAAAAAAACAGATTTCTGTTACTCTGAACAAAAATAAAATAAAAATGAATTTTGATAGCAATAAATGAAATTTGCATTGAAATTGTACAGATGTGTAGTGAGTCAACTGCAATGTGCCTTAAATTCAAAGTACAGTTCAAACTTTTACAGTTGGCAGTCTCTTAAAATAAGTCTTCATTGTAATTTAAAAATTATGCCCAAATAATTAATAATAATCCAATAATTTATCTTTCTTTGATTATAGTCCAAGATTTTTCAACAAGTCAGATAAAATTAAAAAAAAAATATTTTTATTTTATTCCTTTAATTATTAGTAATTTCGTAAAAGTAATTCTCTTAGAGTTTTTTTTTTATTATATAATTAGACTTAATTCAAATTGTCTCCAATCTAAAATTTGTCGGTTAATATAAATGTAACTTAGTAGTGGCGTGCAAAGTGGAATGGAGTTACGTGGGTCCAAAGAGAGCAAACACCAAGGCCCACGACAAAATTAAAATTTGTTACTAACCTACAACTTGTTTATTTAAATTGTGATGGTGCAATGATGTCCTCATTAATAATAATAACAATATAACTAAAGTAGAAAAAAAGGGGACAATTAGGGCAATATAAAATTTCGTCACGGATGCATCATCATTACATCCAAATCAGGCCAATTCTCCATGCTCATCATTTTTATGTTGACGTGGACCTTGATTATTTATTTATTTGTGTCCTAAATCTCTATATTCTACGTTACGGAAACATATTTGAGATTCTTCTATTAAAAAAATTATATATATATTGATAGATCTCACATAAATTCTAATTTATTCGATTCACATGGTATTAAATGGAATAAATATCAATTAGTGCATTCAAGATAAAGGTAGGTGAAGGTAAATAAGAAAAAGGATTAGGAATCGACCGTTAGAACTTAGAAGTACCGATTTCATTCGCCCCCACCAAAATGTAATGCTTTAATGTCCACCACAATCTATAATATGTATCGTAAAAATTGAACCATACAATAAAATTACCATTAAAAAAAAAAAATTAAATCATACTTAAATATATATCAACGTGACAATACTATTATATCAAAGGTGGATACATTTTAATATACATACGATGAGCAATTGAACATTTCTACTCCTATATATATGGTCGTAAACTTGTATAAAGAAAAAACACGCCTAAAAACAAGGTTTAGAGACGGTGAAATTCACTTACTTTATCTTTTCCTAAAGGAAACTCTTTTTTCTTATTTTAAATTTTTTAATTACGTTTAAAGTGCACTTTTATTAAAGAAAGTAACACGTCCCACAATATAAATTGAAATTGAAATTATAATTATAATTATAATTTCAATTAGACAAAGGACATGTTTAAACAACCATATTATAATATATAATATAATGACAAAATGGCAATACAAGTGTTTCTAGTTTGTTAACCCCACTTTTTAGTAGCCCGAGTACTTAACATGGTTTTCCTTAAAAAAGTAATAATAATTGAATTGAATAGTATTAGTAGTATTGTGGTTAGTTTCGTATCCAAAAAAAGGATGTATTTTTATTTTTCTTTCCAAACTGCAATTTCAGATAACCCTTCATCCTCATTGACAAGTTATCACTCACGTATAAGAATTCATCTTTTCCATTTGAAGTATTTTTTTTTATCTTCACAAGTGACTACCAAATCAATATATAAGTATTTGGAGTAATACACTTGTTTTCAAATTTTCGTCAAAAATTATTATAAAATAAAAGGTCGGATTAAATGATTAGATCTCGTAGCATAACTTCCTCACCGCAATCATAAACGAGTTGAATTATTATTTATTATTAATTAGCATAAAAATCCAAGGGAAATTAACAACAATTTCTATGTTGTGAGACGCGTGGGATGAAAAGACAACGCAACAACTGTCGTTTAAGTTGAAATGGGAAGAAAAAAGGCGTGAACATAATTGAAAGCGAAAGCAGTTAGTGGTGACTGGTGAGCAAAGAAAGAGATGATGATATAATTGTATGGGATGGGACCAAACATCTCAAATCACACCCTCTTTTACTTTCTTCTTCTTTCTCCTTACAAGTTAACCTTTTCAAATTAATGGAGTTTAAGCCAATCAGATCATGACACCTTCATGCTAACGTACGTTCACGTGCACTGATGAAAATAAAATACGAGATTAGAAATTCGAGAAAGAATCAGAGGAATTGAAAAGACCTAGACCGAAGATGCATGGATAAGTAAGAATCGTGTGCTTTCCTTATCATCTAAGAAGCCGATCGTAGGCATATTGGTGATATGAAATTAGGGTTGTGTGGGAAACCGTACAACGCCCGTTGTTCAAACATTGCAAACCCTAAACAACGTTTTACCAATGAAAGACAAAGGTGGCTAGCAATTTCAAGAAAAAATTAAAGATGGTTTTGTAATTGAGATGTTTTAAAGTGTAAGATTGCAAATTTGGGGGAAGGTTGTATTGTTTCCAACAACTAATTAACCCAATATAATATGGGATGAAAAGACTAGATGCAGAGGAATAGAGGAAGAGGAGTCTTAGATCAAGGCTACTCCATGTGCAACAACTCTTATAAGTGAGAATCATGTGCCTAATTTAGATGATTAATAAAGTAGGGATCACATGTTATAGATGCAGCAGACAACAAAAACAAACTAAGATAACTCAATCATGAAATAAGGAAACAGAGGAGAAGTCGAAAGAAATAATAATAATAAAAAAAGTATTTTCACGGCCTATAGGTTGTATGCCAGACTAACTACACAAACTATTGTACATTCGAAAATGGCACGACTCAGTGAAGCAAGTGATGCAATAATCCAAGAAATCTAAGAGAAACGAAAAATATTACAATATCATAAATAGGTGTATAGGTAGGTGATCATGGGGCGAGAGGTTCTTGCCTAGTGTTACCATTGTTGTAGCCTTCATAAGGTTTGGTGGATTTCTCAACCTTCTTCCTCTTCAAAACGACAATCCAAGTGAAGGCTTCCAACGAGAGGGCAATGCCTCCAAGAATTGCGATGACAATGATATAAGCGCGTCTCCACTTGGGATCTGGCTGTAAAATGTCAAGACCTTTGAACACGTTGATTATGCCAAGGACAAGAACTGAATATCCTATTCCGTGATGGTAGATATTCCAATAGAGACGAAGCTTGTGATCCTTTTTGGGCCTCAAAAGCAATGCAAATATCTACATAAAAGCCAAAGAAGCAAGCACCACATATCAGCAAAACTCAGCATCATGACAAGAAGAAAGATACAATTCAAGAAATACACCCATCAATCACAATTCAAGATTAGCCTCAATCCAAAAACACATATAGTAACAAAATCTTGCTGTAAAATATATTAAAAACCTTAGAATTCCTCAACTTGGGATGAAAATTTACCTGCAGAGTTGCGAAAACAAAGAGTGTAATCCCAATGTTGCGATGGGTTGAATAAGTAATAGACTTGGACTCGCTTCCAAGTTTAAGGCCAGTTCCCCAACCTGCAACTCCAATCGCGTATGCAGAAACTTGGCACGAGACGTGAAGATAAAACCATGCTGGATCAGCCGATGGGAACACCTTCAAGTATCGAGCAAGTACGATTCCAGTAGGGAACATGATTCCCCAGCTCACCACATTCAGAATTCCATGAATCTGAATTCAATGTAAAAGGAATTAGTACTCTTCTTCTCCAACAATCCCAAATCAATGAATTCCTAAATTACATACTGTATTATTTAACTGAATTTCCGATCAGCAGGAAAAAACTAAGTTGGTTGCCATTCAAATTTATGATGATTCAACAATCAAGAATTAGAAAAGTACTTCTGATCTATTTGCAGTGAATCCCACTTCTCAATTTACAGTCTCTCAACATTTTGTGAACTACAAGTTTTCACCATACACTTTTTCCTCATAAAAGCCGGTATAGAAATTACAAAAAGTAAATCACAAACAAAATAATTCAATTGAGAAAGGAAAAAAGGATTAGAAACTCACATTCCTCTTCTTCGATCTCGAATTATCGCCGGTGGGAGCGGTGCTCTGCCCCTTCAACAAATCGAGGCTGCCTTTGGCGTTCAAATTCGCCGGCTGGAACTCGTGCTTATCCGGCACTCCGCCGGTGACGGAGGGGCCCACCTGCCACACGTGGTTCAGCACCGTCTTCCCCTTCTCCGGCAACACCACAGTGGCGAAGAGCCTGATCACGCCGCCGGAGAACTCCGCCGACGATTCGTTCACGGTGAACCAGACCTTGGACTCCTTCAGCGGCCCGTAGGCAGAGATGTTGTACGTCTTCACCGCCATCTTACCGTCGGCTTGCTTGAAAGCGATGAGGGCTTGCGAGCCGACCATGCCGGTGGCCGTGGGGTTGAGGGCCCAGCAGACCCAGCCGTCGGGCTTGGCCGGAGGGGCGATGAAGGCGATGGAGAGGGTGGATTGGGCCGAGTCGAAGTCCCAGTGAAGGTAGGAGTTGAGGGAGGGGAGGTCGTTGCAGAAGGAGTAGCGCCTGTTGTTTGTGAAGCTCTGTGAGGTGCACGTGGCTGGCTGTGACTGAGATTGTGACGGTGAGACTAGCAAAGCCGCCGCCGTGAGGAGGAGGAGTAGTGCGGTTAGAGGCGGAGGCGGCGACGCCATTAGTGGAGGAATTGTGTGCTTAAAGTGCAGAGGTGAAAAAGTGGAGGAGAGGAGTATGAATTTGGGTGGAGAGAAAAAGGTAGTGCTTGGAAGGGGCTTATATTAGGGAGAGAGAGAATGAGAATCTCTTCTCTTGTATTATTATATTATTATCCTAAATTTACCTTTTTCTTCCTATTTTTTACCTCTAAATAACTACACGGAATATTCAGAAACTACGATTTTAGTAAAAAAGAAAAAGAAAAAAAAAAAGAATACAAACGATTTTAGTAATTCGTCAATTTTTTTCTCTCTCTCTCCACATAATTATGAAGCATTGAAAGATGATTTCTTAATTACCATTATAATGCCTTTTAATTATGAAAAGATTGTCAACTGCAGATTTCGTTAAATTTCGAGAATATATGTATAATAATTGTTCTTTTATGTTTGTATGTGTGCACTTTCACATGGTTTCAAATGCACACATCAGTACCTGAGTAGAAAAAATAATCAGTAAGCACGTTAACAGAACAATTTTCATCGTAATTGCCGGTTTAAAAGGATAATTGCGTGAAGCTCAAATATCTAAGTAATAATTTGAAATTCTTCTACAAAAAAAGTAATCATTTGAATTTATTTAAAAATCCTTCAAAAATTTAAATGCCATAACCTAATTTGTATCATGTGCTATGATTGATGTAAACGCTGATCCTCTATTGTTTAATGTTGTGACGATATAAGCAATTGTCATTAACAATAATTAAAATTGTCGTAATAAAAAAATAATAATTTTGAAAATACAGTAAATACGTTACAAACATCTAACGATGTACAAAGTAATAAATAATACTCACACTGTTAAGCAATAAAGGATTAGAATCTATGAGTGATAGGATCAAAAAATGTCATTGCTATTTTATTTTGCATCGAATTATTTACGACGTACCCATAAATAGTTAATACTAATTTGGTAGCTATTTATGTCATTGCAATTATATTGCAACAAATTAAATAAGATTGATAAAAGGCCGCAATCAACCAACTGAAATAACTTATCTGAACGAGAATTCCATATTTTTACAATATCCATCGCTGTGATAATTATGGTCACAGAAAATAATTACCATAAATTACGATAATCGAAATTCGAAAGCAATCTAAATACGGTAATAATCTTATCAATTGCAACAATTACAAAATAAATACATATAGGAGTATATAAAGAAATTGAGAATTCAAGACACACGCCCAAGCCCAAGCCCAAGTAGAGAGTTCACACTGGCGTGTGCGTGAGAGAGAGAGAGAGAGGGGGAGAGAGATGGGCAACACCGACACGCCGTATTACTCGCAGTTGCGACATGCGACAAGAATGCAATAATAATACTAATAACGTGACAATCCACAGCTAAAACAAAAATGTGATGATCCATCAAAATATTGTTTATTTCATGAAAAAGAAACTTGACAAATATATTACTACTAGAGAAGGAAGTGGGACAAACACAGAATGCAAGAAAAACTAACTTCATTACCATGTTCAGCCCCAACATATAATAAGAAGCAGCTCAAGAGCATGAAAGAACAAACATCCGAGTAAAAGAGGACATACTCAGAAACTCATCTCGAGCAACAAGACATGGCGCCGTTGTTCTGCTTCGACAAGTCAACCCCGTTAGCTAGGCTGACTCGGTTGACAGACAGGTCAGCCTTGTACGAGTCGGAGTTGAGGATTTTCCGGCTAACCTTATCGTAGATCTCGTGTATCACAATCTCAAAGGCCTTCATCACATTTGTAGAATCGAGGGCAGAGGTTTCTATGAAGAATAAGCCCTCTTCTTCTGCAAGACTCTTCCCCTCTTCGATGCTCACCTCTCTTATGTTGTCTAAATCGCACTTGTTCCCGACTAGCATCCTTGCAACTGCAGTGTCGCAGTGAGCTGCATATTATTAAAGTAAACGGTCAAAACCAGTGTTTGGAAAAGTGCATGAATCCAAGAATTCTTCCTATAATTTAGATATGAAGTGTTATGTCATTAGTGCTAGTGATCAATTAATGGGATGATGAAACTAGCTTCCTTCCTGCAGTAATTCCATTTCTACTTGAAGATAGACACAAAATGAGAATTTATCATCAAATAATTCCCTAATAGTCATTCATAAGCCTGCAAACTGCAATCTATCTTCACAAACTCATATATTAAAAACCTTCCTCAAAACAGCAAGTTTTATCAATTTCAGAATGACTGTAGATGCTAAGCTCCTTTTCTGGATATAACAAAGTACAAGATTTCCACAACATTTGCCATAATGCTCCATTACCAAGTCTCTATCGGTATAAAAATGCATTTTGATTGATGACAGTTGAAAAAGTAATCAGCTGAAGTGTAGAACAAAAGGACAAATTTTTGAAGATATGCATATCAAATTAGTTAAAGGTAATAATCAGAGGACAAAAACAGCAATGGATTTCAATAATGCATTTTGACCTCAACTCCAACCTCATACTATTATATAAAAATCCGGTGGATAAGAACCAATTTATTGGACAAAGCCACTGTATATGTTTTGCTCCTCTCCTGTTTTAAAAGCCCTTACAGTTATGACCTTCAAGTTTAAATTTTTATTAAATATTAGACGTAAATGTCTCTTGTAGCTTTTAGGTAAAGGGCTTTATACCCCCATCCATGTTTGTATCCACCAACCAGTTGTATTAATGACAACACCAACAAAATTAAAGTCGACTATAACAACTAACAACAATCGTGATAGGTAGGTTGGTTATGGTCTTACTAGACGATGAAATTTTTCCAACGATCATAAAAGAAAGTAGCTATTCTGGATCTAGAACACTAATCAGGCATACATAAGTACTTCATGAAATCAAGAAGAATCATCCCTTGCTACTAGATGAGTAATCATCCTAAGATAGGGCAACATTTACTTTGCAAGCTGCATTTTACATCCATCTTACTATATTTTTAGTACCCATTGAGCCCACTAAAGCAGTGTCACAACAAATGTTCAGTAAATTTTGGAAAAATTTCTCTCTACAAATTGACTACATTGTTGTTCTTCCCATGGGCTCGATCTCTACATCTAACTACGGGCCACAACTATGAGCTTTAAGCATAAATCAAGATCAATCTAATCCAGAAAAGCAATCTTTAAATACTGATTTCTAACTTCACATAGTTGAATCAATTAATATCAAGATAACATTGAAAAACAAATAGCGAAACCGTCATAAAACAAGCAAAAAACACGGAATGCAGAGACAAAGTGAACGATATTTAGGACTTGCCACCTACATTTCACATTGAAAATCAGATCAAGTGAAGAATTGTTAGGTCTAGCAACCTACATTTGCACATTAAAATTCAATAATGCCCAAAAATACTTCAAGCACCAAACCTAATCAGCTGCTTCATACTTCCCCAAACAATGAAAAAACCAGGACACACACACACACACAGATAACAAGAAAACAAGAAATGCATAGACAAACTGAAGAATTTTCAGTAATAGCAACTCACACTTCCACAGTGATATCCAACAACTCCCAAAAAAATCGGATAAGACAGAGAAAAAATAATCAACAAATCCGAATTCATAATCAAGAGAAAAACGTACTGTTGAGCTCATCGAGCCATCGTTTGGTGCTCTCGAAAGTGGTCTTCCTGGTGATATCGTAGACAATTAGCGCACCGACGGCGCCGCGGTAGTATGCGGAGGTGACGGCGCGGAACCGCTCCTGGCCGGCGGTGTCCCAGACCTGCGCCTTGACCTCCTTGCCGTCGACCACCACCACCTGCGTCTGGAACTCGACTCCAATGGTGGCTTTGGAGTTGTGGTCGAATTCGTCCCTGGCGAAGCGCGAGAGCAAGTTGGATTTGCCCACAGCTGAGTCTCCGATGACAACGATTTTGAATAGGTATTCCTCTCCGCCGCCTTCCTCCGCCATTGGCGTCGCCGCTTGATCGTGCGTGAAAGGGTGTGCAGTAGCAGTGGGAGAAAGAGAGGGGGAGAGAGTTTGTTTGTTTGTTTATCGAGGAGAGGGAAAGGAGTGGTGGACAATAGTAGAAGTAAGCATACATTCATAGCGCAATGCACGGATATACACTATACACTCTCTACACTAACTACGGAATATTATATTATTAAAATATGTAAGAATCAAAATTTGTGATTTCTTAATCTTGGATTAGTTTTTTCCATCACTTGGTGGAGGGAAATTTTAAAATCCATTCTCGTCACTCATTTTAATCTTACAATTTTCAACTCTTTCAATTCTAGAATTATGTTTGATAATTATAAGTATTGGATATAATAATCACCATAATATAGTCCTGATTTAGAAAAAGGAAAAGAAAAGGCAACTGTAATGGTGTCTTTACGGCATTTAATAATTAAATAGTGGGAGGGGCATGTGATGTTAAAAAGAGTCAAAGTTCATGGGGCAGGAATAAGTGCAATATTTAATACTATTTTATTAAAAGCTAAAATCAATTTTGACCGTGACGTGTTCCGACACCTGTCACGAGAAAAAACCTAGTAATGTGATAGCACGTCCGCCGCCGCGGCAAATCTATTCAGGCTTTTCAACTCCACCACTTCATATTCATATTTCCGTCGCCTCCTTCGCGCCGCCGGTGCCGTACACATTCTAATGCGGTTGAGCTCCTTACTAGGAAGCGTACCTCGTTGCCGGAGAATTACGTGATTTTAGTTTTGCCCTACGCTCTTCCCTGTCCTCTCTGTTGATTCACCGAGTTTTCGTGCGATGGCGGCGATCGTTGGATATTGCTCTATCAAATCTACTAACCGAGGTAAAATTTTTGGTTTCTGCCCATTGATTTTTGAAGATAGTAGAGTAGAATGTCGGCGGTTTTAGAATTTTCACGTAGTCGGAAGCCGTTGTCGGCGGAAATATCGCAAATTCTTGACTCTAATATTCTTTCTGAAGTAAATCTTGTTTGAAGGTACCATGTAAGTTCGGCGTAATTGACAGTGGATGAAATATAGCATTAGGATTAAGGCTCCTTGATTTTTCGTATGTATACTGGGAATTTGAGTCTGTATTATTGCTTCTTTGTGCATATATTCTTTGGTAATTACAACAAAATTGGGGGGAGTTCTGTTCACTTTGAAGAAAGATTAATGATATTCATCCTGCACCTCCAAACTTCGTTATTCTCTTCTTACTACTGATCCCACTTTCTACTGCTATGATACAGTGCCAAAATGGAGATCGCCTAGAGCAGCAGTGATTCCCAATTTTCACCTCCCAATGCGCAGTAATGAAGTTAAAAATAGGTAATATCTCGACGAAGTTGATCATTGCAAGTGATGTTTCTGTTCTTGATTTCCTGTACTACAATTTATATGTTACAATTTGTTTTTATCTTTTGAAGCACTTGGCAGCTACTTTGTATAGTACGTAGTATCAAGTAAAAGAGTATCTCGTTAGTAAAAGATGTTCCACTGAAATAAGACCAAATATATTCGATAGATGATTATCATATTTCAGTGGTAGTTGGAGTGAACTATGCATATTAAGTTAGAGCCATAGATCATTTAAATTGTTGTTGTTGTTGTGGTGGTGTTGGTGATGATGATGATAGTACAACAGTGTTACTGCTCCATGTGCATGATCAGCATGAGGGAAAGTCTGGCTGATGTCGACTTATCTCCGACTCTTTGTTGTGTAAATTTCTTTTCTCGTAATGCTGAGTATTGCTATGTCAACTTTTGTCCTATGTTTCGTTGTTTTCAAAAAAGCAACATTTAAAATGGTTAGTAGTTGAGTGTTGAATCGTTAGTACGTACAAGAGCTTAGATTGGTTGGATTTTGTAATACCCTTGATGTTACTATGATGTGAATATGATGATCTTTAAATTACTTATTAGTAAGTTTTATCTGTAGAATGCATTCATTAGTCTTTAGCATCTACGTATAATTTTCTTTTCCTACCGTATGATGGTTTTCTTGTTGGAAGAAACTAGCATCTGAGACGTTCAACTTCTCTTTACAGGACTAATGTGGACGACATTAAAGCACTCAGACTCATTACAGCAATCAAGACACCATATCTCCCAGATGGCAGATTCGACTTAGAGGCCTACGACGCCTTAGTCAACATGCAAATCGAAGATGGAGTCGAGGGCGTGATTGTTGGTGGGACCACCGGTGAAGGCCAGTTGATGAGCTGGGACGAACACATTATGCTCATTGGCCACACAGTAAACTGTTTCGGCGCCTCCATCAAAGTCATAGGCAACACCGGAAGCAACTCAACTCGAGAGGCTATGCACGCCACCGAACAAGGCTTCGCTGTAGGTATGCATGCAGCCCTCCACATCAACCCTTACTATGGTAAAACGTCTCTCGAGGGTCTGGTCTCTCATTTCAGCAGTGTTCTTCCCATGGGCCCCACGATAATCTACAACGTGCCTTCAAGAACTGGTCAAGATATCCCACCACGTGTTATTCGTACAGTAGCACAGAGCCCGAACTTGGCAGGAATCAAGGAATGTGTTGGGAATGATAGGGTGGAGGAGTACACAAACGATGATATAGTCGTGTGGAGCGGGAACGACGACCAGTGCCATGATTCGAGGTGGGATTACGGGGCGACTGGAGTAATTTCAGTTACTAGCAATTTGATTCCTAACCTGATGAGAGAGCTCATGTTTGGAGGGAAGAATCAGGCTCTGAATGCGAAACTTATGCCCCTAATCGAGTGGCTTTTCCACGAGCCGAACCCGATTGGTTTGAACACGGCACTCGCTCAGCTCGGGGTTGTGAGGCCGGTTTTCCGGTTGCCGTATGTGCCGCTTCCTCTGGCGAAGAGGGTTGAGTTTGTGAATATAGTGAAGGAACTGGGAAGGGAGAATTTCATCGGAGAGAAAGATGTGAAGGTTTTGGAGGATGATGAGTTTGTTTTGGTGGGTCGTTATTAGATAACTAGGGTGGTCTTAGTTTGGGCTTGGTTCTTTCGATCTGCTTGGATTTCCATAAAAACAATAAATTGTACTGTACAACTTTTGAGTTTTGCTCTGCCTTTGGATTGTTAAGTAAAGCTCAAAAACGAAAAAATATGTTATGCAAAAGTGCTGGTGAGTCGATATAATATTACTAGGCGTGTTTTGTTTAGTACTAACAGTTTGGTTGATTATTGCTTTATATTATGTCATTGCAGAAGTGGGGGATTTAGGATAATATATGTATTAAATTTGAATGAGACTGATAATATTAAATTTACACATCACATGCAATATCATACTATTATATTGAATTTTTTTTTTCTTTTTCTACAAAAATAGTGTATGTTTCCATGAAAAATTATATTGAAGGTTTCACTCTACTCTTGAGATTTAAGTACTGAAAATATTGATTGCTGCATATAAAATCTAAATAAATTTATATTCTTAGTCCAAAAATTATGGAAACACTCCCCTACCTACGGTCGGCACACTTCACGTCGTAAATTTTTACCATTTAAGGTTGAGTTTTTTTTAATAGGATTTAATTTTTTTGATAGGGTTTAATATTTAAGTTATATATTTAATTAATTTCCTTATTTATAGCATTATCATGACATGTGTTGACACATTAAGTACGTATGGTGGACATTGCAGTATTACTCCATAAAACTACTACTAATGATGAAGCAATCTTACAATTGGTTAGAAATGAGTGGGGCCGTACGTTGACTTGCACTTATAATATTCGGTCGTCGCCTCTAGTGCGAATCGTCTCATTTATCATTATTTCTACAACTTCTTCCACTCATGAACAAGTTTGTTTGTTTATTCATTGAGAGACAAAAACCGAAAAGTCTACAAAATCTGCTCACATTATATTATTAACCCATGCACGGGCACCCACTATAAAACAACCTATACCCACGCATCCATCTCTCAGTAACCACCGCAGCCATGAAACTCCTATCCCCTCTCCTCCTCCTCTCTCTCTACATTCTCTCCGCACAATCCGCAGATCCCGCCGCCAATTCTTGCAACGCCGACGCCTCATCCAGCGCCGCCGTTTCAAGGAACATCGACGCCTTACTACCAAAACTCGTATCAACCACCATCCAGAACGGCTTCACCACCGCCGCCTCCGGCAAAGGCGCCGACCAAGTCTACGGCCTCGCTCAATGCAGAGGCGACGTCAGCGCCGCCGACTGCTCCTCCTGCATCGGAGATGCAGCCAAGGAGATCCGCCGCCTATGTCCGACCCAATCCGAAGCAACAATCTGGTACGACTTCTGCTTCCTCCGGTACAGCACGCGCAGATTCTTCGGAGAAGTCGACGTCTCCGGCGTTTACTTGTACAACGTGCAGAACGTGACCGACCCGGAGGTCTTCAACAAGAAACTGGCGGCGCTTATGGATAAGATCAGTTCGGAGGCGGTTAAGAGCTCGAGCAGAGGACTGGGGAGAGGGAAGAGTGACGTGTCGGAGTTTGTTAGGCTCTACGCTTTGGTGCAGTGCACCAGAGATTTGTCTGAGTTGAACTGTGCTCAGTGTGTGTCTATTGCTATCAGTAATTTCCCTACAGTTTGTGAGAATAAGAGAGGATGTCGAGTTTTGTACGGTAGCTGCTACGTTAGGTATGAGCTTTATCCCTTCTTCTTCCCTCTTGATTCTCAAGAATCTTTGGCTTCTACCTCTCCCAAGTTTGAGACACTGAAGGCTGTCATCCAACATTAATTAATTATATTAATTAATGTTGTTTTACAGTTTGTAGTTATTGTAATAGTATGTTCGATCCTTTTAAGGATTGAGTTCACCATGTGTAATAAGAGAATTCTTGAATTCTGGATTAGTCATTCAGTTTGCAGTAAGGGATCGAATTCTTGAATTCTGGATTAAGTTTGCATCTTATTTATTATGTACAAAGAAAGAAGTATACATTGCTTCTTGTCCTAATCTAGTAATTTCACCATGTAATGGAACTTGTGTGAATGTAAGTTAGTTGTTGGGAGGTTGTCCGAAGCTCCGGGGGAAGGGAGTGGCATCACGAACATCGTTGAGTCCGGTTGCATAGAGAACGAAAGGATCGAACATGAAGCTGAAGCCGGAGCTTTTAACAGCACCGTGCCTTCGAAGATCAAGATACCATTCGTATTGCTTCTTCTCTAGCCCTAACTCGTTGATCCTTGCACTCATCACGTTCAACCGTTCTTCGTTCTGGCTTCCTCTGATCAGAGTTCCAACCTGAATAAAAAAATCGAGTTTCGTTAGTAGATGATGCTATTGTTGATCGTGATCATGATCATGGTCTTGTGTTTTCTTGATCTCTTACCTTTGGAACAATCACATCAAATGCTGCACATGTCTTGCCATCATCGTTGCAACGAACGTTGAATGGCTTGAGTTGTTTAGGATGGTTGTATACTATCACTACCTTCTTGTATATCTCCTCTGCTAAATAACTGTTACAAAAAAAAAAAAAAAATTCATCAAAAGATTTATACTACTATATATGTATATATGCTCAATGCTTATTTTGGTAGCTTCCTTTGTCCTCACCTTTCGTGTTCTTCGGTTAGAGGCGTGCCCCATTCGATTTTCCTCTCGGATACCTGCATTTAGAAGCAACCATCAAGATTTTGATCATGAATCTTGGAAGTTGGAAGTCTTAGTAGTTTTAACTTTTAAGTTTTTCTACCTGCTTCAAAACATTAACAGCTTCTGTGTATGAAATCTTTTCGAATGGACCCGATGCAACCAGTTGAAGGCGATCTAAGACGTGCTTATCTACGCGTTTAGCAACAAATTTCAGATCATCTGCAGAGTTCTCCAAGATCGACCTGCATACGAACTTCAAGAAGTCGACTGCACACTCCATAGATTCCTAAAATGCAACCAAAAAATAAAATAAAATCAAGATCACAATAGTATTTTTTTCTCTGTTCATAACAAGAAATGAAGGCACATAATCACAAACCTCAAGGTTGGAGAAAGCCAATTCAATCTCAAGCATCCACATCTCAGAGAGAAGCTTCTTCGATTCAGAGGTGGAAGCGCGAAATCTAGGACCGAAAGCAAACACATTGCCAAGAGCAGAGGCGTAGCTCTCCAAATGCAAACGCCCCGAAACGGATAGATAAGTCTTGCAAGAAAAGAAATCTTGAGAGAAAACAGATTTCCCAGTTTTGTTGTGCCTTTGTTTGGCTTCGAATTGGGAGACTAATTCAGCTGTTTTCTTGAGGTCTTCAACAGCTGCAGCAACTGCTTCATTGTTGCTTTCACTTCTTCTCAACTCTTCAACTTTCTTGCTCTTCTCTTTCATGGAAGCTCTTATCGTTTCAAGCTTAGCAGACTCATCATCCTCCACCCTCGAAGGGGAGAGAGAGAGCGTCGTCACCACGAAATTCTCCCTCGAACCATCGCAATCCGTGGCTGTGATCACGGGCACTTGCACTTGAACAAATCCATTTTCTTTCATGAATGTGTATGATGCTTGTGTTAGGCCATTCCTTATCCTCATCACAGATGCAACCTTAAAAAAAAAAAAAAAAAAATCAAAAATTTCAAAATTTATACATTCTTGAGAGAGAGAGAGAGAGGGGAATGGGAAGTAACCGTTGTTGTTCTTGGACGGAAATGAGCAGAATCACGAAGTAACTCGAGAGGCAAACGCTTCTTCGATAAAGGGTATCTATCTTGATCTACTAATCCAAGATGAAGAATTTTCTCTGCTTTTATTTCGATTATGTACTTTTCCCTTTCCAGTAACGATGGCTTTTGCAGAGTGCCCTCCACTAAAATGCACGTCCCTGTAGGCATAACGTGCGCCGGTAAAGCTACGGCGGAATCCACCACCACCTGAGTTATTTCAATACAATTAGATGATGAATAAATTAACCGAATTCGTATATTTTAGTTTAAAAGATTCGATTTTTCGCTTACCTGAAAGCTCGTGACGCAGGATCCGTCGCTGATTTGCAGCAACGCGATCGACGGCTGCGGCGGCTTGGGAAGGATGGCATCGAATTTGTCGCGTATGCGTTGCTCGCCGCCGAAGGCTTTGATGATGGACCGGAAGAATGGGAGCTTCGTTTGAAAAGCTTCGACGCAGCTGACGTCTTTAGGCCCTACGACGGCGGTGGTGGGAGGCGGCGCTGCCGTCTTGATCTCGCGGGAGGACTTGACCCACCCTCCCACCACCACCCTCTGCCCGATCAGCCCCACGCCGCCGTCTGGGCGGCCGGAAATCGATTTCAAGGTGGCCCTTTTGGAGTATGTGGAAAGGAGTAGCGGCGCCTCGACCGCCGGTGCCGGAGCTTGTTCGGAGGCCATTTTTTAAGATGAAGAAGCTCGAGTGTGTGTACGTGTGTTTTGATTTGAATGTGGAGATGGTGATTTATTTGTTTTTATGAGAATAGTTGGAGAATTCGAGATTTATATATATGTGGGGGAGAAATGATGCGTTGCTTGAGGAGGCGTGGGGTGGATTGTTGAGAGAGAAGATGAGAGAATGGGGTTGGAGAGTTAGAGAGAGAAAGGAAAGGGATTGTTTGAGATGGGGAAATCTTGAGAGAGAGGAAGAAGAAGAAGAGGGATTAGTATTCTTGAGACGTTGGATTTCGCGGGAGTTTTAAAACTGCTGTCCTTTTTTGTTTTTGTTTTTATTTATATTTAAAATGTTTTCTAAGCAGCGTTTAATCAACACCTAAATAAATCGTCGTTGCTTTCCTTTGTCTTTTGTTACTTCTCATGAGTTTGATCATGATATCACAGTCTAATCTCATGTTTGGTTAACATGATATAATTTCGGGCCGGCCTGCTATACATGCTCAGCCCGGTAGTAATACACTGTTACTCCACTAAATCTTATTGCACTTCTCCCATGTGATATGAATGTTGACTTGAACAATAATTGTGATATTATGATTTACTATTCCACGCATGATATCACACACTTACTACCAAACAAGCACTAATGTTGTTGTTTGAGACTCCCAAATTTTTATTTTATTTTTTCAAATGACAAATGAATAAAAATCCCCAAGTGTTACTCTGTTACATTTTTGCTTACATAGTTTCAGAAAACAACTACTGTGGAGTATTAGATTAATTATCTTATTCATATTTATTATGGCATTAAAGGATATGATGAACCATATTGAATGAATAATCAACTCTAACAATATACAACTTGACCATGGCTATATAGAAGTTTTAGTAGGTATAGTTATATGCTTGGAGTAGAATATCTTTAACTCTTGTGTAGTTATTTATGAACTTTAATTAAGTAACTAATTAAGTAAAAGTATATACAATTGATATGGACTTATGAGTAGAGACTTTGTATTAGTCCAATTAGGTGTTTATGAGAATCTAATTAACTATTCCCCGTCCATGAAAAAGGTGAACAATTTTTTTTTTCGGTTGTCCACCATATACGTGAAAACAATCCATTTTTTGATATGGACTGTATATCCATAATTTTCTTTCCCAAAATCCATTTATATCAACTCATATTAAGTGAGATCCAAAAATTACTTTAATATCCATTCGTTACAAAAATTAAAATTTGTGCAAAAATATTATAGTCACGTCTCGTGGACTTATTACAATGACCCACTTAAAAACATGAATTATTGCAATTGTAACAAATGCTATCTCCGTTCACCAATAGTTAAATAAAAAATTGATAGATATTTGGAAAATTCTTCTAAGTTGGAGTCGTAACCTAGACTTGCCCACGGGCCGAGCCCGCCGGTTTCGGGCCCGGCCCGGCGGGCCGCGGGCCTAACATGGCTTGAACCTAGCCCGGCCCTTGTTGCAGGTGTCGGTTATGGGCTCGGCCCTAGGCCCGCCGGTTTAGGGCCGGGCCGAAACCGTCGGGCCTAGGGCTGGCCCGCCGGTCCATTGCATCTTGAATCAACCCCAAAAACAGGGCAAAACAGAGCATTTCCTATGTGCTCTCGGCATTTTGCCGAAAAAATGCCTTTTTTTTTTTTTTTTTTTTTTTTTTTTCTTTCAACTTTTTTTTACATTTTAAATTTTATTCTTTTATATTAATTAATTTAATGAATAGGAAATGTTAATTTGTCAAGTTTTTATGTATATTTTTAAAAAAAAAAATTTAAATTACTCGTTAAATTGTTGAAAATGCATAACAATTGATCAATTTTGCATTATTAATGATAAAAATTACAACATTAAATTAAGCTCAATTTAATCACTTTGACAATTGAATAAGAACTTTTACATTTCACAAGAAAATACTAAAAATTATAATAAGGGACTTGAACTCAATTTCATTTCTAAAATCGAGTTGCCTACGTATCCTCATATTAATAGAGGAATCAAAGTCGACGTAGTTCTTATTACAACACAACGGTTCCTATTCCGCACCCGATGCCGATGCCGATCGATCCGTCTCGGTGAAGGCTTCATCTTCGCTCTCATTCCGATAATCCCATTCCGGTTCTTGAGCTCTAAGGTCGGCCCTACACCAATCATCGAGCAACATGGTAGCTTCTATGTTTGCCGGCTTCGTTGTTGATCTTCTTTGATCTAGCATAAGACCTCCGGTGCTAAAGGCTTGTTCAACGGATACGGTGGATGCCGGGACGGTAAATAACTCCTTCGCCATCATGGAGAGTATTGGGTACTCCACTCTCTTCGACCACCATTTCAACACGTCGATCGACGGACCACTAACTTCAACACCAAAAACAAAACGAGTTTGCAAAAATATATCCAATTCACTATTACCTTGGCTCCTTGGATTATCATAGGTTCTATTTTGGTACATTCCGTGCATTTGTCTAACTAAAGGATCCATTGAGTCCATAGCAAAAGGAAAATCAAATGAAGACATCATAGTAGAAGAAGAAGAAATATCCGTATTATCTTCATTACTACCATACTTTCTCCTATATTCATCAAAAAGTTCTATCAAAGTCCTTTGTAGATCATCCTTAATTTCTTGAACATTAGGAAGATCAAAAAATATTTGTTCACCATCAATTACAACATTACTAAAGTCCATTTGCAAAAAACATCATAATAAATCCCAAGCATTTGACAAATACCTGCATATCTCCATTTAGGATCCAAACATTTAGCAATCAAAAAAACTTTTGGAATCTCCCTAAAATACTTTAGCCATTTTTGAACCATAAAATAAATCACACCTTGCAAGTTTGGCCTATTAAAACAAGTCTTAAAAGACATGGCAATATACATGCAATGTTCCAACACTTTAATGGAAGTACAATAATAAACACCCGATAATTTTTTAGTAGCCATATGAAAAACCTTCAATAATCCATATAAATCATAACATGCATCCCAATGACTCTCATTAAGAACTAATTGAGCCGTGGAAAATTCTTTCCTAAAAAAATCACATAAATGACCCTTATACTCCATCGTACTATTAAACATCTCATAAGTAGAATTCCAACGATGAGATACATTGCCTTTGAAACACGTATAAACAATATTCTTTGAACAACAATATTTTTGCCATTTTTTCCCAATGTTTTTGATTTATGCAAATATTTAACGGCATTTTTAATAGGAACAACGGACTCTTGAAAAATCTCAAGCGCATCTTGGACACATAAATTCAAAATATGACAAATGCATCTAGAATGAAAATATTTTCCATCAAAAGATGGTGCACATGCTTCAATGAGTTGAGGAATACTAGCCGAGTTTGCCGTTGCATTATCAAAACCAACCGAAAAAACCTTATTAATCAAACCATATTCATTTAAAACGGTGATAATAATCAAAGCAATATTTTGAGCCGTGTGAGGCTCTTCAAACTCCCTAAATGCAATCAAACGTTTTTGCAAAGTCCATTTTGCATCAATCCAATGACATGTAATTCCCATATAACTAGCCTTATTATATGCATCGGTCCAAACATCGGCACAAATAGAAACTTTATGACCCAAACGTTGTAAATATTTCATCAAATCTTTTTGTTTTTCCATGCATTGACGCCTAATCCTCTTAAGCATTTGAGTTCTAGCAACTTTACTAGCATTGGGACCTAAACCTTCTTTATAGGATGCTCCATACGTTATTCATCGGCATAATTAAAAGGTTATTTCTCCATAGCACAATATCTAGCACATGCATCTTCGTATCGACCTTTATCAAATTTAAATAAAGAGTGCGTACCCGTCTCCGAGGATGAAGTGTTAACTCGAATTTGAGTTTGAGAATTTGATATTCTGAACTCACTCGGATGAGTGCTCTCCATGTGCCTATTCATGGTGCCGTAGCCTCCCTTTTCGATCCATTTATAAACGGTTGTGCAATAGTTGCAATACGTAAGGAATCTCTTTCGACCAACGGCTAGAGAAGGTTGGCCTTCGATCTCCGGAGCATCAACAAGTCGAAAGTGTTTCTTGAAGATGTCGGACTTCGGTTCTTTCTTGGGTTTTGATGAAGGAGGAGGAGGAGGAGGAGGAGGTTGATCGAGGTCGTCGTGGTCGTGCTCTTCATCTCCTTCGTTGGTGGAGCCATGAAATTTGAATCCTTGGCTTTCCATCGTATTGACCATCTCCTCAAAGGCTTCATCTTCTCGCTCTTGGGCTTCTAGTCTCGCATACTCTTCGGCTTGTAGTCGTTCAGCTGCTTGCCTTGAGACTTCCTCCGCTATTTCCGTCCTTCTTGACCTTTGAGTTTGTCGGCTATATACTTCGTCACCACCGACCACCTTGCTCTTACCTTTGTTTCCTTTGGAAGAATACATAATGTGTGTGTGTAGTTATGAAAGTGAGAGTGAGAATAGAGATTGAGTTGAAAGAGTGACAATAGAGATTTCAAGAATGAGAGTGAGAGCTTGAGAAAGTGAGAGCTTGAGAGCTTGAGAGAATTAAAATGAGAGTGAGAGCTTGAGAGTGATAATGAGAGCTTAAGAATTAAAATTGGGTGTTTGATCTTTGAATATACCATGAATTTATAGGAGGAATGGAGGAAGAAGGTGTTGGAGGAGGGGGGAAGAGGACAACCAAACGGCTAGGAGCCGTTGGTTTGCATGCATGCATGCTGCAGCAGCAGCTGCTGAACCACACGCCCCTGCCCCTGTTTTCTTTCCGTTGGGTCCGCCGGGTCAGTCCCGGCCTGTCGGACCCCAACGGCTCTTATCGGCCCGCCGGTTTCATGGCTGGCCCGACGGTCCAGCCCTACGGTTAACCTAAGGGCCGCGGTTCCATCAAACGCCGAACCTAGCCCGACCCTTGGTCGCGGTCTAGGGCTCGGTTCGGGCCCGTTGACCTACGGGTTAGGGCTTAGCCCGTTGACTTTAGGGCTGGGCTAGGGCTAGCCCGACGGGCCTAAAAGCCCAAGCAGGTCTATCGTAACCGACTATAGAAAAAGTTGAGTTATAAAATGTAAACTTAAAAAATAAAATAAAATAATAATAATAATATATTCATCCCATTTATTTAGACCTTATTTCCTCTTTGGTCTATCCTAAAATTTAGTCCACTTTCCTAATAAGGAAAGAATTAACATCACTTCAAGCCCATCCCATCACACTTTATTAGCCCAAATCGGGCCCTAATTAAATCTGGCCCAAATTAATTGATTAAAACAAATAAGGGGATGAAACCCTAATTCATTTCAACCTTCCAGATACATCGCCCCTCTCTCTCTCTACACAGCGAATCCCTCTCTCAGATTCACCCTCTCCGTCGACTCTCACTGTCGAATCTCTCCATCAATCATGAAAATCAAGAACCCTATCTATCTAGGGTGGATGGGGGCGAAGCTGGAGGAGGAGGACGGCCTCAGTGGAGAAAACCCTAGGGTTTCCACGCGGCCGCCTCCCCCCAGCCAAGTGGGTAAAATTCGGCGGAAAACGGGTAGATCTCTCCCTCTACAGCGTAGCTCCATCCGTCTCCGCCGTACCCGTGTACGTCGTCGGCCGATGGGGGCGAAGCTAGAGGAGGCAGAAGACCTCAGCCCACAGAGGCGTAAATCTGCCTCGCCGCCGCCTTCCCCCACCTGGAAAGCCCTACCTCTGGCAAAAGCTACCTCCCTGACGGCTTTGCCCGTCCCTACAGGCGACGCTCCAGACAAATCCGACCCAAAAAAGTTCTGCCGCCTCCCGCGTTACTTCTTCCGCTACCGAACTCTCCCAAATTGGATGATGGGCGGAGATGTTGCCACATGGAAATCAGAGGCGGCGCCGTCGGAGGACAAATCTGAGAGGCTTTGAAACCTTCAATCTAGTTACTTCTACTACTGCTTTTAGATTTTCATTCTATTTTTATGGGTTATGTTGACTAGTTGGATGAATGAATCATGAATCTGTCTTTTGTTTTGTTGGATGCTCTGATTGATGTGGGAAAGTGGCTGAAATTTTCTGCGATGATGACTACTTTATGGAATACAAGCTGATGCCTCTTTTGAATTGGTCTCAATTTGCTTTCTTGTGTTATTTGTTGTCTGTGCCTACAATTTAATGAATCTGTAGTTGTGCTCTGATTAATGTGGGAAATAGGGTTAAATTATCTGCGATGATGACAATGTTTATGGATTAGAAGCAGATGCCTCTTCTGAATTGGTTTCAATATGTTTTCTTGTGTTAATTGTTGTCTGTGCCTACAATTGAATGAATACGTGCCCTGCTCTGATTCTTGTGGGTAAAACTGCTTTGCATATATAGCTGAATTATAAACAGAAACTGATAAAACTACTAGTCTGAAATTTATTTAACAAAAAAACTGCTTTCACTAATTTGTAATAATCTGCTTATCTGCACAAAAAATCACACTATTCTTCATTTAAAGATCCCAAAAAATGCATGACATACCCTGTTAGCTTCAAAAAATTGCTTTGCATGGCATCTGCACAAAAAAAATGATTATGTTCTTCACTTTCTTCACTGAAACTGCACAAAAAACTGCAACTAAAACTGCACAAAAAACTTGTTGTCATTGTCCCTAAAGATTCAAATCTGGAAACCCTCCTCCAATCTGTGGCACACTTATTCCCATAGCTTCCTTGAGATCTACAATTCCTTATGTACTTTCTTCACCAATTAAGTAATCTATGCTCTCTCTAACTAAGTATTCAGGCACTTCCAAATCAGTAGGTAGTATACCCTACCTGAGTAAAGCATTCTTGTTCATATGAGGTTGCTTGAAATTGTTGTTTCCCTTGGCTTTCATGATTTCAATCAAGACACATTGCAGTGATAAGAATACTTTATTGAGAGTCATTAGGTCCAACTGGTTGAAACTGTTCTTGACTGCATCTATGAGTTCATCTGCATTCTTGCATTTCTGCCTCTGTTGTAGGGCTTGAATTGCACAGAAAAAGCCTAGGTCATTCACATTGCATTGAGGTGAGTTAGCTGGTTGTCTAGCCAACTTAATATGAAACCCATCAGCATTTGCAACTTCTTCAAAGTCTGCATCTGTGTTCATGATATGAGGCCTGACATTATCTTGTTGAATGCTTATATTCTTGCCTAAACATACTAGTCACTTTTGCTTAATTGCTGGAACAATCTGAAAGCATAATGCACATAAAATTGCTTGCATTAATTGAATCTTTGAATCTGAAAACTGAATGCATTAATTGAAACATTTTACCTCATTGATTATGCAATCTTTGATGACCTTCCTTGTGATTGACTGAATAGGTTTAATCTCTATAGTGCCTTTAGGTCTTCTTATGCTATTCCTTTTAGCTGCAACCTCTTCAACAAATGGCCAAATGCCTATCTTTCCATCAAATAAAACACTCTCATCTTCATCAAACACATGTCAAGATACTGCACACATGAACATAACCTTAGGGATAAACTTATGTGACTGACATACTCTCAGTGGATCTGCTTCCATTGGGGTCAAGTAATAACTGAAGTTCTTCCTGTTAACATAAACTATTTTTCATTTATGTGAATGGTGTTCTCCATAGGCTTGAACTTCAGAGTATTTAGGGCAGAATCATATTGTAAGGCTTGTAGACAGAATTGTAACCTAGAAAGCATATTAGGAGCCTTCAAAAGAGGTTTGATGACATTTGAATGATGTTTGAGCAGTTCCTTAGCCCATCTTCTCATAGTGCTCTTGGGTATTCCAAGAGCATCAGACATAGATTCAATTGTACCTCGTTTTTCCACTTCAATTTCTTCAAATTTTCCATAATCTATCACATGCTTTGCCTTTCTAATTCTGCTTCTGATATTCCATACATTAACAACATTGCCTTCTGCTCTTTGATCTTTGGCTGTTTTCCAAATTCTTTGCACATATTTGATGCCAAAATTAAATCTTTCAGCTGCTTCCACTAGCTTACCATGTCGCAGCTTCCCATCTTTGAAGTTGGCCAGCAGAAATTCAGAATTTTTTTATTAATTTTTAAAGTGCTACAGTTTAATGAATGAACAGTACACTCAGCTACAATGCTTCGATGTACAGTAATTTCCGAGCTTAATTTATGCTAATTGCCTCGTTATCCAATTTCCTTGGTTTTTGTTCCCTTTCCAAAGAGGTCTAAATAAATGAGATAGAAGTAGTAATAAGAGATCTGTTTGGCAAAATGACATAATAAAATAGAAATATCATGCTCTTTGTGGACGGATAAAAAATAGGAAAAATACGGAATGGAATATACCATATCACTTAATTTTTTTGACGACGGGGCAAATAACGCGGCCAATCAGCGGCCACATTATCAATAGTTTGGTTTTGAATTCACATTTATTGATAGTTTAGACATACTTGAAAAATATGACAGTTTAGAATTTAAATTCATATTAGAGCCACAATATTTATGATTAGATATGCTGAATTATTAGGTCAACTCAAACTGGTAGTCTAATGACTCTAATGGAACAAATATCGACTAAAATAGCAAAATTTCTTAGCTTTGATGATTCCACCTAACGAATGCGACTTATCTAAAATAAAAAAAATAAAAAACCTAACACAGGACACACGTTGATTCTCATTATTGGAGGAGAGTTGGTACTACAACACACACACACACACACACACACACACACACACACACACACACACATTAAATCATAATTTTAATTATAAAATTCTCTAAGTGAAAGGCTTGCTGGCTGCACAAGAGTTAGAGACCATGGCCGCAGCTTATGCAGCTCTGGTTTCTGTTGCGCACATTCTAGAACAGCTCCGCCTTCACCCGTGCCCTCCTATCTCTCTCCTCAACCAGCAAGCTCACTCTCTCACTAGAAACATTTCCTTCCTCCAACATTTTCTAGAAGGTTACAACCTCCACTTCAGCTACAACGATGAAGCTTATGAACTAGAGCGCCGAATTGCTGACGTGGCTCATGCTGCAGAAGACCTAATCGAGGGCCATATACTCAATCAGGTTGTTTTCGGATCCAGATTTTCGAGCCATAGCCAAGAAATTGAATTCTATCAAAATCTGGAAAACTTGATAGAGGAGATGG
Organism: Mentha longifolia; assembly: GCA_001642375.2. NCBI lineage: Eukaryota > Viridiplantae > Streptophyta > Magnoliopsida > Lamiales > Lamiaceae > Mentha > Mentha longifolia. Next base: position 13,656,463 of record CM038115.1, on the reverse strand, counting down.
ATTCGATTGGGGAGGAAGTGATGGAGATCAAAGAGAAGGGAGAAGTAATCCAAGATAGAGTGACAATTGGTGGACCCTCGAGATTATGGAGTAATTTTGCGATGATAGGTTTTGATGAGATGTTAATGAAATTGATGGATATGCTCATTAGTAGAAAATCCGATCGACGCGCCATCTCGATTACGGGTATGGGCGGAATCGGTAAGACTACACTGGCCACAAGCGTTTATGAGAATCGGACTGTCGAGCACCATTTTCATGTCGTGGCTTGGGCTACGATATCTCAAGTGTGCAAATGGGAAGAGGTACTTTCGGAACTTGTTCTTTGTGTGAAAAGCCATGTGAGTAGGGAAAGCTTGAGTGAGATGAGTGAGGAGGAATTAGGGGAAATATTATACAAAAATTTGTGTGGTAAGAGGTATTTGATTGTTATGGATGATGTGTGGGATGTTGAGGTGTGGGATAGATTACAACATTTCTTCCCAAATAACAAGAATGGGAGTAGAATCATGATCACAACTAGGATATCAAACTTGGCTTCACAACTATGTGGTTCTTGCACTCTTGTGATGAAATTTCTTGATGAGAATGAAAGTTGGGATCTGCTTCGCCAAAGTGTGTTTGGGAAAGAAAGTTGCCCTCTCGAGTTGGAAGAAACCGGGAAGAAGATCGCGAGAAATTGCAGAGGACTTCCGTTATCAATAGTTATGGCCGGAGGACTCCTTGCAAGAACTCAAGAATGTTGGGAAGATATAGCAGGAAATTTGAGTAGAATGGTGAATATTGAAGGCGAGGAGCGTTGCCTTCAAATATTATACACGAGTTATAATCATTTGCCACTTCATCTGAAGCCGTGTTTTCTTTACATGGCAGTTTTTCCAGAGGACAGTGAGATCTATGCATCCGAGCTCATCAAACTATGGGTTGCTGAAGGATTTCTCAAACCAATTCAAGGCAAAAACTTGGAAGAGGTTGCAAAAGAGTACTTGGAACAACTTGTTGATAGAAATCTCATTTTACTTCACAGGAGGAGCTCCACTGGTAAAATAAAGACGTGCAAAATTCACGATTTGTTGAGAGACTTGTGCTTAAAAGAAGCCGACAAGCAAAACTTTATCTGCTTTACAAGACTACAGAATGATCCGGAAGGTAGAATCAGTCTACGCCGTGTTTGTGCTCACCAACAGGGTGCAAATTACGACAAAGTCTTTCGTGCTTCAGATCATGCCACACGTACCCGGTCGTTGATATGGGATTCTTGTGGTACAAATTCTTCCAACCCTTTTTCAACAGATAATCTTGAGAAATATCTCAAGGGATTCACAGAGTCTCTTGATCTTAGATTCTTGAGGGTGTTCAAAGTATTTGATCTTAGGTTTCTATTTCTTTCAAAAGAAATGAAACACATATATTTCAAAGACAGTGTTTCTAAGCTATTGAACTTGCGTTACATTTCCTATCTGGGAATCGACTACTCTTTTTCCACCTTGATTTATTGCCATTGGAACCTGCATACTTTGATTGCTAGGCACACGACGACGCTTGCTCCACCTCAGATATGGAAAATGCCTCTGCTTAGGCATGTTGAGTTCTATAGCATTTCTCTCCCAAATCCTCCAAATGATGGCTTCCTTTTGGAGAACCTACAAACTCTCTTTACAATCACTATTTGGGACTGCCGCCAAACGGTGATTGAAAGAATCCCTAATATCAAGAAACTCAAGATATGTCAAGGGAAACTCGAGACATGGTCCGTGCACTATCTCAACAATCTTGGCTGTCTGCATAAACTCGAATCCCTTGAGATTGGTTTCACCTCGTTTGATAATGCTAGCCATTTGGAATCATGGGCCCTCCCATGTTCGCTCAAGAAGTTGACTTTGTATGGAACTAGACTCACTTGGGAAGAGATGATGGCGAAGATAGGTCCATTGCCCCTTCTTCAAGTTCTCAAACTGAAATGGAATTCTGTGATTGGATCCGAGTGGGGAACAGTTGAAGGGCAGTTCTGCAGCCTCAAATCCTTGCTCATTCATGACTGTGGCCTTGTAAACTGGACTACGGATAGGGTTCACTTTCCATGCCTCGAGCACCTTCAACTGGGATTCTTGAAAGAGTTGAAGGAGATCCCTTTTGCCATTGGAGAAATAGCAACCCTCCAATCGATCAAGTTGGTTGCTTGCAGCACTTTTGCTGTCGTCTCTGCTAAGAACATACTAGAAGATCAGCGGGAGAACTATGGGAATGATGTGCTTCAAGTTCAGGTGGAAAAGTTCCATAGCTATAAGCTGTACATAGGGTAGATGCATGGTGTATGCTTTTGTAGATTTTATACCAGAAGTTCAGTTTCTTGGTCGAATTTACAAATTTGGTGTAAAAGATGTGATTTCCCATGCAGTAAGATACTGAAACACTAATCGCAATCACCAAGAGCAGTAGCAACACATGTATTGAAGCAATAGTCATAGACAAGATTAATGACAACATACCTCTTTCCCTTCACAAAGAGACTACAATTATGGCATTCAGGTTTTAACTTGGAAGTTGGGGCTAGCCAAGCTCTCCAGCACTTTGTTCTTCCTCGAAAGCAAAACTCTGACTCGAAGGCTGTCATTCCCAAGTTCCTCTTGTTCCTCAATCTTTTAGCAGAGGTAGCAAAGAAATGTTACAACAATGGCAAATCTCTCAGCACAATTTGCTCATCTTCACTCATCTCATTCAAGATATCCCTATCAATCAGTTTAATAAGTTTCGCACAAAGAAGTTCTAATATCTCTCACACTGTACTCTTGAGAAACTGTAATCCAAGCAAGAATGTCGAAATGGTAAGCAATAAGTTGATTTTCAAAAACTTTTCTAGCAAGAGTACTCTTACCAATTCCGCCCATTCCAACAATCGAGATGTTCTGGAAATCTCCTCCGGTGAGCTTATCCAACAGTTCGTACAGTTCATCATCGAAACCCTCATTCACGAGCCTCTGCTCTGTGTTAGCGGACCTAATCGAACAACTTCTTCGCATCTCCCCCAAATTCTTCTTCACCTCCATCGCCTCTTTATTGATCGAATCCATGGATTCTATCACATCCTCCAAACTCCGACGGAATTTACTCGATCTGTGGACCTATCGGCGAGAATTCGATCCACAATATGTGATTCGATTACATCTTCAGCTACATGAGCAGCTTCTGCCATCCGATTCTCCAAGGCGCGGGCTTCTTCGCTGTAACCGACATTGGAGCTGTAGCTTTCGAGAAATTCGTGCATGAAGTTAACATTTCTAATGAGAGAATCAACTAGCTGAGTGTCGAGAGAGATCGGGATGGGATCATGCATGGGCGGAGCTAGGGGTGCTAGAGGGAGCTTCAGCACCCTCCTAGTAATTTTTTTTTTTTTTTTTTTTTCACCTTTATAATTTTTTTAATTTTCTTTTCTAATTATTTCATCTTTTGTAGTTGAAAATTTTCGATTCTAGCACCTCAAAGCTGTATTTATGTTAAGGTCACTAATGCGATGGAACGATGATTCTATTTTCAGACAAAGAAATATGGTTGTTATTCAGAAAAAAAAAAATATATATATATATATGTATATCCAAATTTCTATATCAATTTCTAGTAATTAATATCATACGGAGTAGTATTTAAGATTACCAAGATTATCATGCTTCACCAACAACTGAAGCCTCAACAAACTATGATCATAAAAGCTTAAAAACAAGACTTATAGTAGATGCAAAAGTTGAATAATAATAATAATAATCGTAATAATAATAAATTCAGTCAAAACGAATAAAGTTAGGACCACCCTTGATTATTTTTCTACCATTTATTCCACAGACAACATGCTTGCATGAAAGATATCAATCACCCCCCCTAAAAAGAGGCAAACAAAATAAATAAAATAAACAAACAAATAAAAATAAAAGAAATGGTTTAACAAGTTGAAAATAAGATTTTGTAGGTCTATATGGAATAATCCAGCAATTTGTTATTTGAATTTTTTTTTGTCAGCTGGGGACCTCTTTTTGTATTTAGCCTCTCTCTATCTCCTCATGGTCTCTATTTATTCATCCCTTTTTTCCCACTCCCTTCCTATCTACATTCCATTCTTCATATCCTTTCTCCTTTTGGCCTACAACTTCCTTTTTACTCCAAACACTTCACAACTACGAATACAAATACGAATGGCACGTTTCGAGAAGCATATGCTCCTCCTAGCTCTGCTATGTGCAGCAGTTTTAGTTCAAGGTTTTTCCTTTCTACATGTTTTAATGCATATCAGATTTCTCAAAAGTTTCATCTCATAATACATGTGTGTGTGTGTGTTTTAATGGTTTCTTGGTGCATTTTCATCAAGAAAGAAATGAGGGGAATATTTTGAACATTTTTGGCAATGCTGCAGATGCCACAGGGTCCAGAGTTCAAATGGGACACAGCGAAAATTGGAAAGCTTATCGCATTCCATCACCAGAGAGAGAAGTAAACCTTAAGGTTGTAGATTCTTATCGAATTTTTGCAGTATATTAAGTTATCAATGTCTAAAATGTTTGCTGATGCCTAGTCGTGGAAAACGCAGGATAATCCTACGAGATTGCTGATTGGATCCGTTGCCCCGACCTGCACCTACAACGAGTGCAGAGGGTGCAGGTTTAAGTGCGTAGCTGAGCAAGTTCCTGTCGAAGGCAACGATCCTATGAACAGCGCTTATCGATACAAATGTGTCTGTCATCGATAATATTTTTGCACTTTTACTGAATTTTTAGTCTAATGTAGGAGCACCATGGAGAGTCAGAGTCTATTAATCTGTTATTATTACTCCTTGAATATATAGATCCTTCTTGTCCAGAGTTATTAATTTATTATATGTTTGTGCCAGTTTTTATTTTGAGTTTTGCTTATGCGGTATAGACGATTTTGTTCATGGAAAGATGATTTTTGAGTACCTGTTATTCTAATTTTGTCCTTATCTGGTTGTATCTCTTGCTGCATGAGAGAGAGAGAGAGAGAGAGATTAATTATATCACAAGATTATGAATATCTTAAATTTTAGAAATTTGAAGAATTCATTTTTCTGTTCTCTGCTAACAAACTCTGTTTCAAGACACTATGCACATTAAGTTATCCATTTCAACTGACGAAAATGAGCGGCAGAAAATAAAAGGTAAGATGCCAAAAACCCTTTATTACAACGTGAGACCTATGTTGCATGGCTGCGGGAGTGCGGATGCGGGGGCAATATGATTTGGATACGCGGATACGGATTTTTAAAAATTTTAAGGTGCGATTCGTCGATAATACATCTATATATTTATATTTTATTATATATATCACCCATTTTATAAAAATAAAATTCATAAATTAAATACTACTCAATTAAAATGAAAATTTTAATTAAACCCTATAAATTAAATACTATATTGATTTTGTAGTTAATTTAAATTTTAGGACAATACATATAAAAAAGTATTAAAAAAACCCAAAATATAAAAATATTTTAAAAAAACCCCCAAAAATATCCTAAATGCACCGGATTCTTACCGAATACGTGTATCCTACCCACCGGATACGTGTATCATAATTTTTTTTTTTGGTTAGGATTCGCCAGGTGACGAATCCCATGCGTATCCCACACGAATCGCACCCGTATCCTCCGCATATCCGATACTACAATGTGTTTTTTTTTTTTTTTTTTTTAGAAGACAAACAATTGTCAGCATCACATGAAAAAGGTTGAGAAAAACGTAAGTATTATAAAAGAAAACTGTTCCTTTACCCCTACTATTTCACCCGGAAAGCAACAAAATTCGACCCCCTAAATCACTAATCATGATACCATAACTGGCAACCCCCTGCATCAAATTTAAATTACACCCAATTCAAACCCACACTAGGTGCAAGTGTAACATCACCTCGACATATAATATAAACCTTAAATACCTGAATTGGTCCTCTCTATAATACACCTGAAAATACTTGCAAACACCTCTAATTTAGTATGTAAAACATGTATTAAAACCCCATTCTCAAAAGCTCAAAACATGGTCCTCACTCCTCACAATAGTACGCCTAATGTCCATATGCTTCCACTCTTTGATCAAACATACCTCAACGGTAACGATGTAAATGATAGAACGAAAGCACATCCATTCATCGAATACACATGCACCTGCACATTCATCATATACAAATTCATCATCAAGTGCAGCATCATAAACCTCAGAATCTCCGCAAGTTACAGTGAAAATGGTGGGGGGGGGGGTTTGCAAGAATGTCTCTAATGGTGGAAAAAGAATCATAATCACTGCAAGTGGCACATGGAAGTGGTCCCAAAGTGGAGGCATGAGGCTAGAGCACATGGGCAATCTTGTTTGAATGCAGATTACCATTCACTAAATGGCAGAACACAATTCATTAGGAGAGAAGAGATGAGTAAGAAAAGGTGGCCCCATTTTTTCAGTGTACAAGCTTATTGTCCCTACTATATAACACAGATGCTGATTTGTACTTTGAAAAAGTTGCAGCCTTACACTTCTATTGAGAAGCTTCTGGCATCAACTTTTATGGCACCTTCTACTAGTATCCATAAAGCCATTTTACCTTTTCACGGGCTGGTCTGTACCTCTTTCTGCAATGAGATCTTACATTCCCAAACAACACTGTGTAGTCTGTATTGCAGAAGATGCTTGTAGGAATGACTGGAACTACAGTAACAACCAATGATTGAGGGAACATAAATCACAATAATGCTTTAAAATGAAAATGAAAATTACCTTGTGGCAGAGGGGAACTTAGTCTACAGCGACTACTTGCAAAAACCTTCATTGGGTAAAATGGATGATTTACAGACAAATTAAGGTGTATAATAGCATAAACAGTCACTGATAAAACTGAACAGATGGACTATAAAAATAAAAATAAAATAAAAAGGGTGAAGAATTACCAAGAAAATTGCTACAGCTATTTTTCAATAAACTATATAGAAGGTAGGGGTTGATGATGATCCCAACCCCCTCCCCCCCCAAAAAAAAAGAAAAAAAAAAAGAGATCTTATTAATGATCAGTTGCTTGTAGACAAGTCAAAAATTGAAAATTGTTCAAATGTATGCCAACATGGCAAAAGAAAGAACTAGCCATGAGCTTGATGATAATTTACATGAAGTCATTTCACCATCTTAGTACATGCTCCTTAATTAAGGATTACATATCATACTGTTCCCACTGGTTGATTGCTGATGAGCGCGTATTATCACCAAAATTAACCAGGCTAATCAAAGATATGTGGCAAGATATCGTATTAGCAAAATCCACACTGTTCCACCATCAACCAGAGCCAGTAATAAAGAGGAAAGAGTTCCACAACCAATGCTTTACAAGTTCTACGTGGATGGAGGTGGAGATCGTGGTGAGGACACAAAGGCATGATAAGATGAAGATGCAAGTTGAGCAAGAGCTGGAAGTGAACCACCTGCACAAAATCAAGTCCATACAGAAAGACATAAGATGATGCATTATGGTTGAATAGCTTTCCATATCATACCAGCTAAAAGGTTGGGAACACTAAATAACCTATTATTTTTTTTGGGAGCAACAGAACTTCATAGTTTCTTTGATGAAGAAGTATGTAAACTTTCTAGTAGAATTTACTAACAAACCCCCTTCACCGCTAACTACACCAACAATTTACATGAAATGGTGTGGAACACGCACACACAAAATCAAACTCGGCTTGAAATCTCTTTATTTATTTTGGAAGCTGCTAATAAAAACATTTGCAAAGCATGAGGATAAAAAAAACATTAAAATGGTTCAGCATAAATGGCCGAAAAAGTTGAACATTCAAATTATGTAGACATTAATTGTGATAGTGCATGCCCACAATGTGTTTAGCTAATAGACATAAGCAGTTCACTTGGGCAGTCATCTCACCTGCTAACCCAGCACATCCTGATGAGAAAGTAATGACAGGTGGTGCCTACATTCAGAAAGATGATTTTAGATAGAACCATGGTAAAGCAGAAAGTAAATAGGATCAAAAGACTATGAGATAACTGTCTTCAACTGATAAGTAACACAATATCAAATGAACAAATGAGAGATGGCAACTTATAATACCTAAACGCCATAGAATTCAATAACCATAACCCATAGCATACCCCAATCACATATAGAAAAGTAATCACTTTTTGACTCATAAAGATATATCATATGGTGTGTTATATTTCCTCCTTCCTGGCCCCATTTCAATGTTAAATCAAAACGAAGATCAATTACTAGGATTAAAGTGAAATGTTCCAGGTCTTCATCTACTGTAGCAGACTAGCAGCCTTGAAAAAAAAGTTGAAAAACAGAGGTATTGATTTCTGGCCTTCAAGAAACACAAAAGCAGCACCGAGAGACTTACACCAATGAAGAAATGCAACCACATAGGCCCTTTGATAAACCTCCTAACAATTGGCATAGCTGCAGCAATAGAAAGAAAAGTGAGAGAGAGTTTTTCTTCAAGAGATAAATCCCCTTATTAGATTCAAGCAATGGTTGGAGAGGAATTGCATTATGAAATAACTGGTTCCTAATGACATTCTTTCGAGCATATGAAGACAGGTTAAAGGATTTTGCATGCAATTAAGATGAGAATTAGCTGAAATAGCAAATAGAGTGAAATCACAAGTGCTGAAATAGATACATAAATGAAATTATGTCGATTAAGCTATAGCAATGAACCTAATAGCTAAAGTCTGACATTCCTTATTTCCTATCAATAACAACTAATCGGGGAAATCACGGCCATGTTTCATGAAGCACGACATTCATCTATCCTGATTAAATAGGATTCAAACAAAAAATATTAATTAATTGCTATTAAAACTAAAATCAAGAATGCAAAACCAAAATCCATGTAGAGGCACACAAAACGAGCAGCTTAATTCTGGTTTGGAAGTTCGGATTTCATCAAAACTTCTGGACATTTGGAAAATCCAGTATGCCTTTCAAAATAGTAGCTAGGGACAAGAGTTGGAGCCAGTCGTCCATCCTTGAACATTGGGACAATAATGAACTTGAATATATATAAACTAGCTAAAGTGAACAAGAATGGGAATTTCATCCACTGTATCATACTAAAAACTCTTGCCAAATCGAATTATGAGAAAAGCTACCAAAAGAAGAAGAGGATAAACTTACCACGGTTATAGCCGTAGAAAGCGCCGGCTATCCCGCCAACCGCCGTTCCTATCTAAATCCACGAGCAAAAAATGATAATAATGGGGGAAAGAGGAAACGATCACCAAAAAAAAAAAAATTAAAGAGGAGAAGAACCATAGAGAAGCTGTCTCTGACGAGTGGCGCGACAGACCACTTGCTCGTATCCTGTAATCGCGCCAAAAATTCAGAATAAAGTTGAATTGTGGTCGAAAAAAGTATTGCGACGTACCATCTCCTTCGAAAGAGGGCCGGCGCAATGCGGGCACCGGCGATGATCAATTTTTCCGCCTCCCCGATTAGGATATTGCTCCGCCATCACTGAAGCTAGATACGCGATTACTGTGCGAAATTTCAAAACGTTAGGAAATATACATAGAGAGAGAGTATAACGTATACATAGTTGGGGGTTTGGGTTTGGGTTTGGGGAAGAAAGGGAGTGTTTGGTAATTTGCGCTGCAGCATCATTAATTTTGAAAAACAAATTATTAAATTGATTAAATAATTGATTAATGTACTGCTCCTTCGACCATCACATTTATATCTATATTAATATAATAAAGTAGGATAGTCTTTTCACTCCAAAAATCTTAATATATGAGTCTCATTAAATATTTTTCATTTAATATAAATTAATTAGATATTTTATCATTTTTCAATGTATCACTTTGAAATAAATATCCTTCTTAAATTTTTCTTTTTGAAAATTATAATATTAGATTGTATGTTTAATAGACATAAATTTTTTTGAAATAAATTATGAAAATGAATTGTAAACCTACTAAAATTTAGATTGAAATATTGTATATGTACATATAAACGTACAAGGAAGATCCAATTTTCAATTTATTAATTTTCAAGTTCATTGATTTTTCTTTGAAATTTATAAACTAAGTTAATACAGATTTTTTTACTGTATAAAAAAAATACGTATGTAATAGAAAATGCTCTCGATGCATCGCTCGAGTACGAGACTAGTTAAGAAAAAGATAAGAAGGTAGAGTTTTATTATTTTAATTAAATCAACTTATTAGCCTCATCCATCACTCGTGAATTGTCATAACTAATTTCCTGGTTTGTTTACATTTACGTTTTTATATGTCAAATTGCATGTTTCCATAAATTCCATATGTTTATATATATAGACCTATGATCCTCTACTTTTTTTATAAATGAAATTTACTGTAAAACGTTATATATTACACATTTATTACTAATAAATGTTTTTTTGATAACTATGCCCTAATGACACAAACATACTTGGTTGAAGTATACTATACACAAATACTCCGAATTTAAGAATGTACGCGAAAAAATGCCATTCGATAATGTGTTACTTTGACCTCATGTACTTCTTCTTTTTTTTCTTTTTTTTGTAGGAATAATTTATATCCCATTTCTTTTTCTTTTGATCTTTTCATGCTGATTTTGCACGGCCCAGTTATGACGGGCTTCTTAATTTAATTTGAGCTCAACTTGATTACTCACGTGTTACTCATAATGACCAATTAAAATTCAGCCCAAGTAATCACTCCCTTTTTTCTAATCCATTCGATTGGCTAAATTTCAAATATATATATATATATATATAGAGGAGAGATCAAATAAAAAGCTCAACTCCAGTAAGAAATAAGAAGTGATCCGGGGCTTCTATATTTGATGATCCACGGTTAACGTTTATTTTAGTTCCATAAGAATATTTAATCCAAATTTATAGGTGGAGGGCTAATTTTGTATTTTTCGACGGTTACATCCTATTATTATGGGATTTGAATGTGTTGACTATATTTTCCTAAAATCATTAATATACAATCACATGAAACATTAATTATTTTAGATTTTCGGTAAGCTTTTTAGATACTTCAAAATGATAATTTTAATGTATTTTCATCAAAAGTTTACCTTTGTTATTTCGTTTTTTTTTTTCTACATGTCACATGTCTCATGTTATTAATGCACTTCATGCAACAAATTAATGCCCGACTTCCTTCCAAAATAATATAATGTATAATTTTGATTTTATTAATAATGCATTAACCGAGATGATTTGGTGACTTATGATAATTAATTATGCTTCATAGAGTACACTAAAAAATATTTATTTTAATTTTCATGCGTCTAATTTAAAAAAAAACTTGGTCGATTAGATTATGCATAATATGCATGTAATGCATCATAAAAATATATTACATTAGTTCTCAATTAGGGTTCATTAGTCTCGAAAAAAATCTCAATTAGGGGTTCATTAATTTTTTAATAGGCTTTGTACATATGATTAACTACATGTTGTATTATTTTCATTTTATAGTGCATTATAAAATTGAGAATTATGCATAATACTGCATTATGCGTCTTCTTTTTTTTTTTTTAATACAAGATGAGATTGAAAAAATTACATTTTCTACTATATGCATTATAGCTTGTACGCTAATGCATTATGATATAAAACAATTTCGGTATAATGCATTACAACTTGTGAGATAATGCATTATATTATTAAACAAAATGCATTGTTAAAAAATATAGAAGTGAGATAATGCATTATAACATTAAGCAAAATGCATTATCATATAAAACAAAATGCATTGTAAATATAGAGGTATGATATTATATCATAATGCATTACGATATAAAATAATTTTGGTATAATGCATTGCAGCTTGTGAGATAATGCATTATAATAATAAACAAAATACATGGTAAAAAAAATGCATTATAATTTATAACAATTAAACAAAATGCATTGTAAAAAATAGATTAAAAAAAAAAAAACAATGACGCAATCCCGATCTTATTTATTTTTGTTTTTAAGTGATTTCAATTTTATGGTTTTAAATTTTTTATCTTACCGTTTCTCTCTCCTAAATCTCCAAAATTGCTGGATTTATTGTTGTTGCGGAAATCAGTAAGTTTTCTCTTATATCACCCTCAAATTGGTTTGACGTCAATGCATTCACACAAACTCATCCACATGTAGTATTTTAAAAGTTAATCTTGACCATAGATTTTGAATTAATCAATGGACTATAATATTTCTCATTTCCTACAAAAAGATTATTTTGTATGAGAACTCAACCCTACATATATATATATATATATATATATATATATAGAGAGAGAGAGAGAGAGAGAGATTGGTTCATATGTTAATAAATCATAGTGTGTTAAATAAAAATGAATCTGGACCATTGATCTTATTCAAATCTATGGTTGTCATTGATTTAAGCATGTTTCCAAAGTACAATACGCATGATTTTATATAACTTTAACTCTTTAAGCATTTTTCTCATTTTAACACGCCATAATTTATTTACACGAGAAACATTCCATATATATATATATAAGTAACATATCATATAAAAACTAATTATTACGTGAAAATTGCAACTCATGCATTTTATGCATAAAATGATACATTTTTGTGCACAAAATGTTGCATAATAAAATATATTATTTTATATTATTTTTATGCATATAATGCATCATTATGAGAATGTAACATTTTGTGCATAAAATGCAACACTTTTGTACATAAAATGCAACATTTATGATGTGTTGCAGTTTTCACGTAATAATTATATATATATATATATATATATATTAAGAAAATATATAATTAAGTTGGGTGGATAATCTTATTTTTTAAAAAAATCTATAAGCTACCATCTTATAAGTTTGATCGTTATCTAATTTAATACTCTACCCGTCTTATTTTACTTGACACGTTTATATTATCTTATACTTATATATATTCAAAAAACGTATATGACTTGTTTTAAAATATCCGTACACTATAAAATTCCCATAAATGAAATGAGAAATCAGTTATATACTGTAATATAATTTCATCCCATTCTAATGAAAACTCTGTGCCGCCTAAAAGAGAAAAAAAAAAAAAAAAAAAAAACTTAATTGTAAATCTAAGAGACATTAATATATTTTTTGTATAAAATTTATTATTGTTTTTAGTGATAAATGATATGCTAGTCACCTCCCGATGGGCACCTCGTCGTTTTATCACGTTTGCATTGCTTTTTTTTAATTTTTAATTTTATTATATATTCTAGTATGTTAGAAATTAATACAGAAATCATAAAATCTAAAAAATCAATGTTTAATTTGTTATTTTTTCTTTTTAACTTCAAAAATTGAGTAATAAAATAAATCGAGCTTTTTTATGTATTTTTTAGATTTTATGAATTCTAAATTAATTTCTAAGATACTAGAATATAGAATAAAAAAAACAATACAAACATGATAAAACGATGAGATGTCCACGAAAATGCCCACCGAGAGGTAAGTAGCATATCATTTCTCTATTTTTAGTACTCCTAAAATTTAGGCAAAATTGCATTAAAAACCATGAACTTTGTCTGACATTCCATTTTGCGCATGAACTTTTAATTTTTTCTGTAAATTCACGAACTTTTGAGGGTGTTCAATATTTCCCAAAATTATAATTTCCCCCAAATCGACTATTGACGTGGCGCTGAGTTGGCAGTTCAATAATCTGATTTAAATGACGTATTTCTTCCATTCTTCAATCTGCAGCTTAATCTGGCGATCTTGGAGAAGAAGTTCGAGCGAATGGAGGGGTCTTCTCGAGTTAGCAATCATTCAAGCAAATTCAGCTGCTACGGTTATGGAATGGTTTGTGAATACAAGCTTCCCTTGAGTGTGAAAATTTCAAATTCGGTGAAGAACCCTAATCGGCGCTACCTCGTTTACCCAAAGGCAATGGTATGTCTCTCTTTGAACACATGTTCTTGGTATTGTCTGTTGATTGTAGGTTATAAATATATTTTGTATCTCTAGGGTCGATGCAAGTTTTGGTTATGGCTCGACCCACCAAATCCTCAACATATTCGCAATACTCCCGAAGTGGATATTGCTTCGGATCGGGAAAACCTAAATATGTGGATTGGTGAGGCTGGAAGGTTGTCAAAATACAATGACGATTTCTGTACCAAAATTAAGGCACTTGAGTTGAAACTGCAAAATGTGAATGATGCAAAGAAGAAAATGAAGAAGGAGATGTTGGTGCTTCGAATTCTCATTTGCTGTTTGTTTGTACTTTTGGTCTCAGTTAAGCTAGGTTAAGGTTTAGTGATCGGGAAAATGAAGAAGGGAATGTTGTTTAGTAGCTTGTTTTGGATGGTGAAACTGTTGAATTTCATTGATGAAGAATTTAGTGTACTATGAGATTGGTTGTAGTTCTTATGGTAATGTAGAATGAACTAATTTTTTGTAGCAATTGGATTTGCAGTTTGTGTTTATCACTGTTTCCTTATGAATTTCCTTAGTTTATTTTCAGTTTGTTTACTTTAGGGAACTTTGCAGTTTATTATGGATTTTCAAATTGCTAAACTGATGAAAAGTAAAGACATAATGAAACTCGAACTCTCAAAATCCATCAAACAAAACACTTCCAAACATGAAGTCTGAATTCCATAATCCACAATCCATAATCCATAATTCATAATGAAACACTAAAGTTTGAAACCATCAGCCCTAAACACATTTGTCTACATTCCAAAGAGCATTGAAAGTGAAGTGTATTTTTAGTATCACCACATATCAGCAATCAACTACAAAAGAGCACATGTGTACATTCTTCATATGCATCTGCAAAAGAGTGAACAAATCAAACTATAGGGCCTGGCTTCCTTGTGTTGCATTTGTGACACTACTTTCTTGCGTGGGGCCAGAACTTCTACCAGGTGCAGTGGAACAACCTCCTCTTTTTGTAGCTAGCTTCCCTCTCCTACTGCTCCCTTCCCTCACAAGAGTCCCGTTCAGATAAGAATTCCCTATCTTTGCAGATTGATATAGCCCAAATCCCATGTTAGCTTGTGTTTGTTCATTGAGAAAAACACTCCTTGACGTGGCTTGTGTTCCAGTAGCTTGCTTCCTCGGCCGGCCTCTTTTACCCTTTGGACAGATAAACAAAAATAAGCATTAGTTTCAGTTCAACAATCCTTACACTCTCTTCATACAATTACATATAATACAAAATGCTACCTTTTTCCTTAACTGGTTTTGCAACTGCTTCATTCTTACATTCCTTAGCATTGTGGCCCACTTGTTGGCAGTTTTGACATGTCATCCGCACTCCAAGCCTCCTTAACCTATGTGGATTCTTAGGATCAACCTCATCCCTAGCCTTTCTCCTCTTCTTTTTAGGCCTTCCAGGCATGGCTTTTACTAACGGAGGCTGCACTGGAAGCCCTTGTGCTTTAGGCCACATTTTCTCCCCATTCAGAGCTTGGAGGCCGAATGAGTAAATCTTCTTATATGTTTCTACTGTGAAGTAGTGACTGACATAATCAGCTGCATCATGCTTCATGTAATGGATTGCAGCTAGAGCATGTATGCAAGGAATTCCTGTGATATCCCAGTTCCTACATGTACAAGTTCTATCTCCCAGAGCAACAACAAACATGTTACCCCTATGTTTCACCTCAAATACACCATACAATCCTGGGCTAGCAAGGCCATTCCGGCTCCACTGTTTTAATTCTTCCAATTTCTCCCTTATTTTAGGACATAGTTTATCTTTCACCTTATTAATCTTCTCCATCTTCATGTACTACCTTTGTCTAAGGTGACTCCTAATGTCCTCCAACATGTGTATTATGTGTTTAGCCCTTGCTCTAACTATGGTTCCATTAAAAGTCTCACTAACATTGTTGGTGACTGCATCACTAACACACATAGTTGAGAAGTAACACTTACAGATCTTGGAGGGGCCTCTGTGAATGAAATTCTCATAGGCTGCCATGTCCACATTCTTCATGTCTTCCATCACCAAATCAAACTCATGTTGATAAGTGTTTCTGACTACATTCCAGACAAATTCATCAAGGTGGCACCTTTATATGTCTTTTTCCAGTTGTTGTACACATGTCTTGCACAGTTCCTGTGCTCTGCATAAGGTGCTAAGTTCCCCACATCATTCACAAGTCCCTGCAAGAAAAAAATTGAGGCAAAGATAATAAGTAATTGCTCTAGCAAAATAATGGAATACTTAAAAAAAACTAAGTTTAAGAACAAGCCTTTTGTTGATCACTCATAAAAGTCACTCCATTACCATCTCTGATGCCTAGTTCTTCCATAAGAATCTTCAAGAACCATGTCCAGTACATCTCATTTTCAGCACCCACAACTGCCCATGCTATAGGAAACATTTGGTTGTTTGCATCCTTTCCTATAGCACAGAGCAATTGTCCACCTAGATGAGTCTTAAGGTGGCATCCATCTAACCCAATTATCTATCTACACCCTGCCATGAAGCCTTTTTTCAATGCACTGAACCCAATATAAAGTCCATTGAAGACAGATTCTTCCCCAAGAAGGAGTTCAAACCTACCTTCTCTATCAACCCTAACCAACTCAGCAATGTAATTCCTAAGGCATGAATAGTGACCTACAACTGTGCCTCTCAACAACTCTAAAGCATGGGCTTTAGCTCTGTGCAATCTACCTCTAGAAGGCTGCACTTGAAATCTAGCATTACAATCTGCCAAAAAGTTAAAGATGCTCATGTCTGGTCTGATTCTAAAAACATCCTAGTACTGCCTAGCAAGCCACTTATAGTTAGCTTGTTTGTTGTGGATATTAAAGGGACAAGTGTGTGGGCCTTTGATTTTCCTGATGACAAAATTGTTCTCACTTTGGTTTATACTCCCATAACATTTCCAGATACAAGGTTCCTTACACTTAGCTTGTAACTGATGTTTATTAACTCTCCTGAACTGAATAGGGTGGCCCTGCACAATAGCCCAAGTTCTCAGTGCTTCTCTACACTGTAAACCATCCTGAAATCTCATCCCTAAAATAACTTCCATCTGCTTATGGTCACATGAAGGATCATAATACACCTTCTGTGACCTTCTAAGAGATTCCCCTTCTTCACCACTAGAGTAATACATAGCTTCATCTGACAAGAGATAATCAGATAAGATTTCCTCACTACAACATTCAGTGTTAGTGATGATTTCTAAGTTAGCTCCTGATTCTACCCCACTGCAATTGCCTTTAGTGCCATGAACTTCATCATCAACAACACCAACAGTATGAAGCACCTCTTGCCTAATGTTCTCCCTGGCCTCTAAGTATTCCTCATCATCTCCTTCACTCACTAAACCCTCATCAATTCCTCGACTATCATCACTGACTTCATGACCCTCCACATCAGCCCCATATGAGTAGTCACTATCTTCACTTTCCCCCACTTCATCAGTTTCATCAACAATAGATTTCCCCTTCATCAGCTTACTAATAGGCTTTTTATTTTTCTTAGATGCACTAACACTTTCAACATTAGATTCCCCATTACCCTCTGCACCCCCCTTACCTTTCTTCTTTCCTTCATCCACATAAACAGTTAAGTATTTATAATTTTCAGACAAGAGGCCAAGCATCTGCCTAGCATCTCTATCACTGTGAATTTCCACGAAAAGCTGTGTTTTAGGCACATCATAAGCTAAAGATTTCCAGCTTTCATAACCTAGAGCCACAACTTCATCCTTCAATTCAGAATACCCAAATGCATCTCTTCGAAAATTAGGTTTTATTATGAAATCCCCCCCCCCCCCTTTGTAAAACATAGATTGCCCAGACACTATGAATTTACCACCGTGATGTATACAGATTGAGAAACTATCTCTGCAAAGATTAAAACAATAATTTCAGCAATAGAAGTTTGAATTTCAGCAATAGAATTTCAATATCTACTGAAAAAGTTAAAAACCCTAATTTCAGTAATACACATTCAGACCCTAATCCCTCACCAACGACAAAACTCTAATTTCAACATCATACTCATAAAATTTAATAATCATGGGAAAATGAACTACATGTATAAATTAATAGGACACAGACAAGGAAAGATAGGTAAATAATTGAGGAAGATGCCCTACCTGTCCGCCATTGCACAGACAAGAACTCACGACAAAAGCGGGACCACACGAGATTTCTTTCTCCTGTTTCGCTTACACTCCAGAAAACTTCGATTCCTCCAATAAACGCGCGATTCCTTCGATATACTCGGTCACCGGAAGAATTTTACCATTCTTGTTTCTGGGTTGAATGATCTCCAGATTTTAACATGGTGAAGATAAGATTTTTTTTTTTTTTTTGGAGAATGAATGAGAATGGTGATGTTTTTTCGTCTCTGCAGATTAATGAATACGTTTTGATCCACGTAATATATTGAACTGCCAACTCAGCGCCACGTCAATAGTCGATTTGGGGGAAATTATAATTTTGGGAAAAATTGAACATCCTCAAAAGTTCGTGAATTTACAAAAAAAATTAAAAGTTCATGCGCAAAATGGAATGTCAGACAAAGTTCATGGTTTTTAATGCAATTTTGCCTAAAATTTATTGAGTGAGATAGTGGCCGAGCAAAAAGTGGAAGAGAGATGCGCCTAGCGACTTTACATTCACGCACGCTTAACTCGCTCGTTATATTCTTCTCCTTTATTTTTATTTTTTAATTTAATTAATATCAAAAATATGCGACAAGCATCGATGGGAGCCCACTTATGTTCTTGCGCACATATTCTCCCATGATTCGAGGTCACAAAAACTCCCCACCGGTTCAAAAGAGAACGTTCCAACAAAATACTACCGCCTCCCGTTAAGAGCGGTTCAAATTGTATCGTACATTCGCATAATGGATAGATAAAAAGTGTGTATATACTCCATACTTCCCGCTAAAATTGACGTGTTTCATTATTTTATAGTACTATATTTATATTCAAAAAAATACGTTTTCAACGGGACGAAAAGAATATATTAGACTAATAATTAATTCAATAAAACTAATTAGACTCTAATTATTTTTAATTTCAAAGTGAGTCGCTTTTAATATGACACCTAATATGATATACTCCCTCCGTCCCTTTCAAACTGAGTCACTTTTTTCAATAATTTTTTTAAGTGTTTTCGAGTGTCTTGATGATGAGTTTTAAAATAACTTTTTTAAATAATATTTTCATATACGGGATACTACAACACTTTTAGTATCCCGTAAATAAAAAAAATCTTAAAAAAGTATTTTAAAACTTATTATCAAGATGTTTGAAAACACTTAAAAAAATTACTGAAAAAAAAAAAAATTCAATTTAAAAGAAACAGTTTAAAAAGGACAGAGGTAGTACGGACCAATTTAGGCAAGACAGGGGAGTATAAAATTAATGGCCGGTTGTCGATTTGGATCCATTTTGGTACCTTTAGCTCTAGTCAACATAACTTTTTGGTGTAATATTCCAACTGAACTGTAGGTTCCGACTTCCGACTAAAAGTGTGAATTATATGAAACACGTCACGTAAAATATTAAAACAATTTTCAGAAGAAAAAGAAAGAGTTGATTATAAAGCCTAAAATGGTTGAAATAGATAACGGTTAACGTGTGTGGCACATATATAGGACATGGCAAATTATGACGATTAATTAGTAACTAATTTAATTAATTTATTAGTTAGTGAACTTTTTATGAAAAGACACGAGGTGGAGCTATCATACAATTTTTCTACAACTTTGTTTCCGCAACATGTCATTTTCTTTTACTAGTCGTTTGTGTCGAATGTTGACATTCTATTAGCAATAATAATACGATTCTCCTATAGTTACTCTACCTTTACTACCAAGTATAATCATCATCATTTTTGACAAAATATTCAGCTCAAGAAAATATGACAAAAAATGAATTATTACGCTTACCAAGCATATGAAGTGAACTACTCATAATAAATGCACAATAAATATTTGATTTTATTGTACGAGTTTATAGTCGGAAATGGTCGGAGATAGTAATAATATTACACTCGACGTCTCGACCGCATTAAGAAAAACGAATTCTCTCATTCTGAGTGTTTTATAATAAGGGCATCTCCAACCCTACCGCAAATCGCAAAATGCAGTAGGAATTGGTGCCCAACCCAGCCGTAAATCAGAACGCATTTTGCGTTTTTCGCCACTTTCTCTCTCCACCAAACACAAATTTGCGTTTCTACTGTAGCAAAAACACAAAATGCCTTTTAGTTTTCTGATTTTGCATTTCAGTCCTTCTCTTTTTGGATTGTTGTATTTGTAGTTGGATGAAGGAGAGATTATAAGAAAGAAGAGAAGAAGAAGACAAACCTGTTCCAACAGCGATGAAGAAGACGATAGAAAAAAAAAAGGAAAAGTCGGTCGTCATTAGTAAAATTAGGTTTTGGGGTATTGGACTAATTGGGCCATCTTAATGTCATTTTAGTTTTCAGTTTATATATATTTAATTTATTTGTTTATGTTTACTATTATTAATATAATAGTTCGGCTAATTTTTTAATGTTTAAGTTGAGCAAATTTCTTTATTTTATTAATGAGTAAATTAGCTATTTTTTAAATTTATATATTAATGATTATATTATTTTAAAACAATTGATCTCATTTAGTGTTGTAAATTAGCTTTGAAATGCTTTAGTTGCTCATTTGTGGGAGGAGTATACTAACTCTGAGAATTGATTCTCAATTTTATTTCTTCAGTTGTGTAATTTTTCTTATTTAATAAGTTGTGTAATTTTTTTATTTAATAAATGAGTAAATTTGCTATTTTTATTCTTAAAATAATTTATCTCATACTGTATTGTTAAATGAAAACCTTTAATGGGTCTAAAGTGTAATATTTTATAAATATGTAGATGTTATTGTAAAAATATGAAAATTGTGATAGAAAAGAATATATTCTTTTGAGGTTAAATTTGAGGTTTTGGGTTGTGAATAAATTACTGTTTGATGTGACAGAAACTGCAAAATGAGGTTTTTTTGGTGTTGAGGGTTGGAGATGCCCTAATATACCTCTAGCATTTCGTAAATAAAGCAAATCTAAAGAAAATTATTTCAATGAATGAGCCCCCAAAGAAGAATTACAAGAAAATGATTCATCAATTATTTAGAACAAAATTCTAGTAATCCTTAAAAGCTAAATGTGATTTTTCATATCATGAACTATATATTCATTCCATCCACTAAATAGGTGATTTTTTTTTTTTGGGTCATCTATCAAATACAATTCATTTTTTACAAAAACCTAATATCTATAATTCCATTTATATCCTCAAAAATTTATTTTATTTTAATATTCACTCAGACTTGATGAGACTCGTACGAGAAAAGTATGTTGCTTATTTCATTTGAATTTGAACTAATTAGAAAAAAAAAAGGAAAATAACCGGTAACAGCCGGTAGCCAGTAAGGGGCGGTGGGGTCCGCCTTCCTCCTCATTTTTCTAATATACTCCGACAGTGGGATCGAAGAAAGATTTACCTTCTCTATTTTCTCAGCGATTTTTTTTTACAGAAATTCTTAAAAAATGGAAGAAGGGTCCAAACAAGGTGATGGTGAAGTGAACGTGACGCTCAATCTTCTAATGAAAAAAATGGATGATTTCGCTAAAGAAAGAGACTGGGAAAAGTACCACAGCCCCAGAAATCTTCTTCTCGCCCTGGTATAATTAATCAACCTTTTTTCCCCCAAGATTTTATCTTCTTTTATGATTAAAGTAGGCCCTTTTAGGTTTCCGTGTATGATTCTGGAAAAAAATTCAGTTTCATTGAGAAATATCGAGGTTTGAAGTACTATTATTGTTTTTTGAATTTGTTGATCTCGTGATTTTTCGTCTCCTTTTTTCTTTTTTGCCTTGAAACCCTTTGTCGTAAATTCCAAGAAAAAGGGGGGTTTGGTTTATCTTGAGATTCTTTTCCCTAAAACATTTTAAATCCTTTACCCTAGTAAAAAATCGACCTCTGCAATCCCCATTGATGAATCTAGAGAGAGTTGGGGTTTGGAATTTTGTTGCAGGTGGGAGAAGTGGGGGAGCTGTCGGAGATTTTCCAATGGAAAGGCGAGGTTCCGAAAGGGCTGCCCGATTGGAAAGAGGAGGAGAAGATTCACCTCGGGGAAGAACTTTCCGACGTTCTGCTCTACCTCGTACGCCTCTCCGACATGTGTGGGATCGATCTCAACAAAGCTGCGCTACGAAAGATTGAGCTCAACGCCCTCAAGTACCCGGTGCATCTCTGCAAAGGCTCTTCGGACAAGTACAGCGATGGCGGCGGCGACGCCATTAATGGAGGAGATTGAACATTTGCCTATTTATTTTGTCGAAGGTGATAAATGCAGCAGTTTGTTTCCTTTGGGTGCTGATTTGGAAAGTTTAGGGGTATTATTAGGTGCTTATCAAGTGTTTGTCATTATGTCTGAGAGAGATTTGTGACTTAGTTTGGTGGATAGAAAGACTGAAACAAGCAAGCTAGCAAGCAATCATCACTACCTTTTGAGATATGGAATTGTTGTGTTTTCATGTTCAATTTTGTTCTTCTTCATTCTGGTCTATCTTTTGAGATATGGAATTGTTGGACTACTATTTTGGAATTTGGATGTATGTGTGTATCCTTTTATTTTATTTTTTTTAAAAAAAAAAAGAAAAAAAAGAAGAAGAAGAAGAGAATGACGTGGTTATTAGATTAGTCTAATACTTTGCTTAGTGGTATTTTGCAGTATGTTAGTACAAAATTTTTATTTGCAATTAGCTCATAATTATATATTTGGATTATGGGTTTGCATGGTGTGGTGGTTGTGAATGTGGAGGAATTCAGTTAGGTTTCGAGTAGCAGGAGTGAAATTTTTGGGAAAAAAATAAATAAATTAAATGTCGTTTTTGGCATTGGTGCGTTGCAAGGGGAGCGGTGGATTTAAAGTTGAGTTTTGTCGCGTGTAGGGCTGCAAATGAGCAGAGCTACTCGGAACTTACTCGGTACTTGACTCGGTAAAAGCTCGTTCAAATTCAAATTCGTTAATAAACGAGCCGAGCTCAAACCCGAATTCGAGCTCGTTTAATTTAACGAGCTGAGCTCAAGCTCTATGGTATTCGACTCGTTTTGCTCGCGAACGTGTTCGGCTCGTATGTTAATCGAGCCTGTTAACGAGCATGTTCGCGAACTCTTACTCGAGCCTGTAAACGAGCTTTAGCATTTAGGTATAAAATTAATTTCAAATCACAACCAAAGCTAATTAGGCACTACACCACAATTATTATTAGAAAATATTAACTTATAACATTAATTAATATCACCAATATTGTTTCACCCAAAATAGTGCTAGCAATATGACTAGGTCTATCATAGTACTAGTAAGATGAACCCTAAGTCGAATCTCAAGGAAAGTTTAACAGTGAAACCAATTGTATGATTATCTACCCTAAGAAAGCAAGTAAAAATTGTGGTTTTTGAAGTTTGATTAAATAATCTTAGGCACAAAACAAATAAAAGAAAGCACTCAAATCTATTCTAGACTTGAAAACAATTTAAAAGCAAGTAGAAAGCACTCTTGTCTGTCACCCGGGATAATAAATTAACTAAACGAACGCAGTAAATCTACCTAGGCATGAATTGAAAAGAAAGCAATTAAATCTAAACTAGTGCAAATAAATCTTAACATGGATCTAATGTAAATTAAAGCAAATAAATTTAAACTAAATAAAGCGATTAGAGAAAGCAAGTAAAATTAATCTAAGAGCACAAATTTAACTTACGAATCAAAGATGAAAGAAAGAATAAAGAACTTGAATTAAATCTTGAATCCAAAGCTATAATCTTTAAAGCAATAACTAAAAACTAATATAAACTAATCTAGAGTTTTAAGGGCTAAAAACTAGGAAGAAAGATGTCTCTCACGTTCACAATAGTTTTCAAATATATAGATTTAAAAAAAACCTACTCAAATAAGGAAAATAACATAACAAGTCGGCCCAGCCCAGCGGCCCGTTGAGTATCCTTCTCGCGTTTTTCTTGAAACTGACGGGCCCAGCGGCCCGCTGAGTGCTACACTCGGCCCACTGCGCGTAACTTTTTTGTTTCAGCCATATCTTCTTCGTCCGAACTCGAAATTGACCGCCGTTTTTTCCTATGCGCTCCTATCGAACTCCTCTTCGATATTATGCTTTTAGTTCATCCCAAATTGATCTTCACTTTTTTGCTCATTTCTTCGTTCTTGTGCTCCTTTTCTCTCTTCTCTTCCAAAACTCCTAATGAACCCAACTTTGACTAAAACACACGAAACGAACACATAAAAACGAACAAAATATACGAAAATAAACTCAAACCAAACTATAAAAATCACACAAAAATACATTAAACAAATCCCCCACACTTAATCCTTTGCTTGTCCTCAAGCAAACTATACTCAAGATATGATATCAAGCGATGAATTACGAAGTGACAATGCATTAGGCTTCAGTATTTTCTACAAAGTATAAAGTGAAACATGCAACTCCCCAACAAACTTTTCATAGCAAACTTCAACATTTAGCCTCTTTGAATAAGAATCCTCACAACATGGAAATTATATGAGTGAACCCTCATCTCTCAAGTGTATAGATAGGAAAATAAATCACTCAATTCAAGATAAACACAATGCCTACCATAAGCTTGCAAATCGTCTCACCTCTCCATTGCTTAAATGTGTGCTCAAAACAAAGATCAAAAATGACTTATTATTGGTTGTAATGTAGGCTCTTTGGTAGGAGAGGAATTTTTGGCTAAAGTGAGTTAATCCCAAAGGTTTCAATTCACTCAACTCTCTTTTTCTTTTCAACAACTCTTGACTCCCCCACACTACTTCAAACCATGACAAAAACTTCAAATTCATCACCAAACTTCTTTCAAAAACTCTATGTTACTTCCTACTCATTTATGCTCTTATTCATTCATTTTTTTTTAATTCTCTCTCTCTTTTTTTTCCTTTTTTTTTACATATATATAGAGCTTATATGAGTAGGAGGTTCTAACTTCTCAATCCAATTTCCTAATCCTTTTCTTCTCTTTTTCAAAAGATTTTTTCAACAACACACTCCTAATCCAAACCAAAACTCAATCCCAATGTTAATTCCTTACCCAAGGCTTTCCAAAGAAATTAGATCTAAGTAATAGATCTCCAAGGCTCAAAGGAGCTAACTAGGATTTTAGTATTTCAAATTTGGACAAGGTAAAAGGGAAAGAAAAGGCTATGAAGATGGCCTAGAATCATCTCTTCATTTTTAAGCACACGATACAATCTCGAGGGAGAAACCAAGACAATTATGCATGCTTGAACATTCACACACAAGAAAGGAATTTGACTATCATCATGCATTTAGTCAAGGCTCAAAATCTCACAACATAGGGTAAAGAGGTGATTCATGTTCGTAGAGGCTAAAGTCTACATTTACCAATCAAATTTATCAAGTCCTAACATGCTCACAAGTAAGATTTCAATCAAATTAAGCAATCATCATTAGCCTCATCATCACAACAAAACTCATGTTTGACCAATCCACATAGATGTTGAAAGACTCACAAAAGAATTAAGCAAACAAATCACAAATAAATCAAAAAAAAATCCTATCACAAAATTTCTACATCCCCCCCCCCACACACTTAAAAACATGCAATGTCCCCATTGCAATAAAAGTAAAGAGAAAGGGATGAGAAAGCTTCACTAATGATGACACAAGTCGGTAATCAAGCTTCAAATCCTCAAAGGACCCCATAAGCAAGTTACCTACACAAACAAAAACAAACAAAACCAAGCATAGTACCTACTAAAGAAAATAAAATAAAGTAAAAACCAAAAACTAACCAAAAACCAAAATAAAAAGAAAAATAAAACTAACAACTTACCAAACTTACCAAAACTACAAAGGTGGGTTGGAAGGAGCGTATTTGAGGGAGAGAATCGACGGATGGAGTTGTGAGTGAAAGCGCCGATTCTAAATTTAAAACCATGCATGTTTCTGATTTTGACCAGGTCCAGCGACCCGCTGGCCCGAGCTCTCGCAAATTCCACCTTCTTTTTAATTTTAATTCCTGCAAAATAATTACAAAAAATTAATAAAATTAAAGAAAACAAGATAAAAAGAAAATTCAAGAAAAATGAATAAAAACGTGGGTTGCCTCCCACAAAGCGCTTGTTTAACGTCATTAGCTCGACGGAATGTGCATCAACCAAATCCCGTCGCGGCTAGCGACGTGCGGAATCTAATGATCTCCTTGAAAGCATTCACGGGCCCGAGAAATTTATCAATCATCCTCAATCGAACTTCGGGCTTCTCCTCCACCTCCGATCGACAATCAAGGATTTGTTCATCTTCGATGCTCATCTCCCCCCACACTTACTTGAGGATCCACATCAAACTCTTCATAAGCTTGTCATTCAAACCAAGGCTCTTCCTCAACGTAAGCTTCATCATGCACATTGAGAAATGGAGTATCTTTTTCTATAAAGCTCATCGCAAAAAACTCCTTCACTCCCTCGACTTCCGTCAAGTCACTCGAATCGTGCTCGATGAGTAATTCTTTCCCCTCAATGCATTCTGCTTCATCCACGTAACTAAAAAATCCTCTTCAATGAGCTCCTCTTCTTGGATATCAGCTTTTAATTCCTGCTCAACACTATCCTCATCCACATTGTCAGAAATATGCATATATGAACATTTATGGATAAAAGAATTAGAAAGAGAGGTAGAAGGTTTATTCTCAAATACCGAAAATGTTACCGAACCTCCTTCACCAGCCATGCTCAATGTGTCAGATGCAACATCTATACGAGTTCGCGTAGTAGCCATGAATGGTCGTCCCAACAAAAGAAGGTGACCTTTCACACTCCTCGCTCCACGCCCCACATCAAGCACGACAAAATCAGCAATAACTTGAATGCCTTCGACAATTATAGCAACATCCACCGCAATTCCCACGGGACAACTTAAAGTGCCATCCGCTAGCTCGATACAAATATCAGTTGCCTTCAGAGTCTTGGAGCTCATCTTCTCGAAAATAGAATGTGGCATCAAGTTCACTGCTGCCCCTAAGTCCATTATTCCTAAGACACTCTCCCCACTATCCAAAATAACATTCAAATCGAAGCTTCCAGGATCATCTTGCTTGGGAAACGATTTGAGATGACAAATAGGCTTGTGATCCTCCTTTTCATTCTTCACCCTACTCGGAAAAGGAATAGGCGGAACATAAGGATTTGAGGCTTTGTGGAGTTTGGTTTTCACATCATCCTTGGTCTCCTCTTGCTTCTCGGTTTCTATAAGGGCATGCGGTTGCAAACCCCCTTACGCCGGCAAGGGGTCCTATTCTATCAGCCGTGGGCTTCGACTCATTGCGAACTCGGGGACCGTCTTTCCATTATCAATCTCTTGCACAAATTGAGACGTTCTAATGACATTCACCGCGTGAGTTGCATGTGGTTGGAGTCCTTGAGCCGGAATCTTTCCGGATTGTGCACCTTGTTGCAGTTGATTCAACGCTCCGGAAATTTGCCCAAGCGCCATCTCGAGACGCTTCATTATTGCCTCTTGACTATCTTGCCTCAAAAGCACCGTCGCCAACGGATCTTGAGCTTGGGGTGCCGGAAGGGCAAGTACGGCCGGTGGATTGGGCAAGACAGGTTGTTGTTGAGGTGGTGGAGTTTGATGAGGTCGAGTGTTGGTTTGGTACTGTTGTGGAGGTTGATATGGTTTTTGTAGAGGGTAGTAAGTTTGATTTTTAGGGTTGTAGGGTTGATTTTGAGGTGGATATTGTTGATATGGAGGGTAATAAGTTTGGTTTTGGGGGTATTGGGAAGGTTGGCGAGAATGTTGGAAATTTTGATATGTACCTTGCCCTTGCGGTCTATACCCCGTTCCTTGTTGATTTCTCCATGGTTGATTTTGTTGAAGAGGTGCTTGTGCTTGATAACCTTGTGCAGCAAAAACTTCCGCTCCTCCTTCAAAAGTAAAATTGCCCATGTTCGGGCAGAAATCAGCAAGGTGCCCCAATTGTTGACAAACATCACACACCTCGATTTCGGGCTCTTGGACATAGGAAATAGCTTTTTGAACCGGAGGTGTGGTGGGCTTGAGAATTTGCACCGGAGGAGTGGATGGTGTTTGTGGTTGAGTGGAGAATGCCTTCATCTCTAGATCCTCCATCTTTCTCAGCACCGCTGCCATTTGTTTCTTCATCTCAGAACCGATGCTAGCCACATTCCCCTCACTATTCGATCCTTGAGATGCCTTTCTTTGTGAACTTTTTGCCACAGTCTCGAAGATTGCAGTTGACTCCCTAGCAGTTTTCTCCGTGATGTCTCCTCCTGCTGCACTGTCCACCAAATTCTGAGTTGCTCGATTGAGGCCCTCATAGAAAAACTGTTGCAGCATCTCATTCTCGAACTTGTGGTGTGGGCACTTTTGCAGCAATCCTTGGAATCTCTCCCAAGCTTCATGGAATTCCTCATCAGGTGCTTGGGAAAAATGCATAATCTTGGACCGGAGCTTAAATGTTTTCTTGCTAGGGAAGAATTTAAGCATGAACTTCTCACAGACAGCGCCCCAGGTGGTCAGTGAATTGGGTGTAAGGGAGCGGTACCATGTCTTTGCTCGATCCTTCAATGCTAACGGGAAGCACTTCATCCTCAATTGCTCCTGTAATATCCCGAATTTTCTTATTAAAATTTTATTGATTAAAATAAGTTTTATATATGAATTTAGAAATTTTTCTAATTCTCTCGATTTTAAAATATGATGATATCTATCAAGAATAATTCTTTTAATTTTATAGATCTATTTTTATAATTATATACTATCATATGATATAAGTGTAGATATAAAGCAAAACAAAGATGATCAGTATCATACATATATATACATATATGTTACGTATACTATAGGTAAATATATATGTATGAATATTAGTAATATATATTATGTATATATTTACGTACATATGTAATAAAAATGCATAAATAGTCATTATATATTTATATAGCATACTCCGTATATGAGTATTAGATACATTTTACTTAGCATAGATATAGTACATACGTGTGTACTATATACATGGATACAATAGTTGGTCTAATATATATACATACATATGTATAATCCTTGTAACCTAAGTAAGATAATGATATATATCAATGTTGCTAGTAAATCTTTTCCTCAACACGTGTGCTCATGCTATAGAAATAGGTTTACTACTAAGTTATATAGGGTAATGACTATGCATAGCTATATTGATGACTAAGCAATCCTAGAACACTTTTTCTTGCTATAAATAGCAATATGTGATTTCAATTGTTTTCATACCTTTGCATATTTATCTTCCAAATAGTGTAGACGTAGCAATAGAATGAAAAGAATTATTTATCCAAATCAAGATCAAGCATTTCAGTCGTGCTAGTCCAGTTATTAGGTGATGCTTTATTCTTGCAATGTATTATTTGAGTTAGTAAGCTCTGATAAAATAGGATCATCCATGAAAATATTTTAATGTGTTATTACATGTTTAATATCTATGCAATCGGGTCTTTCGATTGGTCTAACACACTAATCAGGAGGCTGTGCGCACAGTTATAAATCATTGAGTTTATCACCAATTGATTCTAACTTCGAGGGGAGAACCTCTAGATGAAATATTCTATTGTCTCCAAACTATGGCTCCATCATGAAAAAGGGATCTGACAGTGTCAATGATCAATATAAGAGTAACATGGTAATACACATGCGTGCGCAATCATGAAAAATGAGGTTTTGTGTGCATGGAAGTAAATGATTTCAAAACCCTTCTATGTATACTTTATTATCACGGATATTCTTTTTATGAAAAATATTTTTGGCACAAGCCCACTGGGTACATTAGTACTCAGCCTGCAATTCCTTTCCAAATGTTTTTCAGATTAAGGAGCTGGTGGCACAGGCGAAGCTGGAGAGGACTGTTGTTGTTGCTAATGTATAATAAAAGCTTCCGCTACGCCTATAAATAAAATCTCTATGTTTTCGTACAGCACGAATTATATATAATATTACGGGTACTCAGACAAATCGGCCAGCATGGGTTGTTCGGCTTAGCCAAACCCATAGTTTGAGCTGTATGTCCCGATCCAGTATTTAAATATATAATTATTTTATGTCTATGGGTATTCAGACATAGGCGGCCGGTACGGGAAGTATGGTTTATCTACCCCGTAGTTCGTGCTGTGGGTCCCGATCCCGTATTTAATTTCTTAATAATAGGGTTAAATGTTTCCAAGCCATGAATCCCTTTCTATCCCCGCTTTTTAATTCCAATCCCTTGCCATGTCTCGGCATACGTGCCTTCCCTCGGGAATTGGGGCGTGACAAAGTGGTATCAGAGCAAAAGACTCTAAGACCTTAATATGTGTCTAGTCTATAACCTTAATTCTAACTATGTTAGTCATGCAACAACAATCCCCCAGCTCGCCTTCCCATCATGCTCAATAAAATGGAGGTACGTTTCTTATGAAAGTAATATTATGGAAATATGTTCATGATAGGATGTTATATCAATTGACATATTTGATGTATGCATTTCTATATGATTATATATAATTATGAGTCATGAATCTTTTATGATCAAAACGGTATCTGAGAGAATATTTGTTCAAAATTGTTATCTCAAGAAGTTACTATCCTTGTGATAGACAAAAAGGTTAGGATAGAGTTAATAATGGTTATGGTGTGTGCTCATGACTCATGTTATGATTCCAGTTATGTTTGGGACAATCGAACTCATATAACTCATGGTTATGTTTGGGACAATCGAACCCATATAACTCATGTTATGATTCCAGTTATGTTTGGGACAATCGGACCCATATAACTCATGGTTATGTTTGGGACAATCGAACCCATATAACTCACGTTATGATTCCAGTAATGTTTGGGACAATCGAACCCATATAACTCATGTTATGATTCCAGTTATGTTTGGGACAATCGAACCCATATAACTCATGGTTATGTTTGGGACAATCGAACCCATATAACTTATGTTATGATTTCAGTTATATTTGGGACACTCGAACCCAAATAACTTATAGATAAAGGATTAATGTTATTATAATATGAGTTTAAGACTCATCATCAAGGTTTTCGATTATTTTTATGTATATGACATATTCTAGGTTACATGTACTATAGATGGATCCAAAAGAAAATATATACACTGAGGAAACTATAGGGATATACCCATACAAAATCTTAAATGGACAAAAGTGTAGATCGCCACTCTACTACGATTAATTTGGTGAAGAGAAAAAAAAATGTTAAGTCCATATTTAGTTCAGGATGTGATTGGGACCGTCGATTTGGTTCAACAAAAAAGTAAAGGGTTAGTATCCCGATCTATGATACCAAGGTACGTGAAATTTCGAGGACGAAATTTTTATAAAGAGGGAGGGTGTAATATCCCGAATTTTCTTATTAAAATTTTATTGATTAAAATAAGTTTTATGTATGAATTTAGAAATTTTTCTAATTCTCTCGATTTTAAAATATGATGATATCTATCAAGAATAATTCTTTTAATTTTATAGATCTATTTTTATAATTATATACTATCATATGATATAAGTGTAGATATAAAGCAAAACAAAGATGATCAGTATCATACATATATATACATATATGTTACGTATACTATAGGTAAATATATATGTATGAATATTAGTAATATATATTATGTATATATTTACGTACATATGTAATAAAAATGCATAAATAGTCATTGTATATTTATATAGCATACTCCGTATATGAGTATTGTTGGAAATTTGGTTTTTGACCAAATAAATAATAACAAATATTTAATTTATTACATAAATTAAATATTAGATTATTGTTCTACTCGCGGAGTAGATGAGCGTGGTATATTTATAGGCTCAAAACCGATTTCCGGTGAGTGAGATATAAATGTTCAAAGTTTGGTGGAGAGTTACTTCATTAGTTAATGAAGTGTAAGTTATACCACATTGATTAAATATTAATGTGGTGTGCTGTTTAAAAGTGTTTAAACATGTGGGCTTAATAACAAGTGGGCCAAGTAAGTGGATAAGTGTGTGGTTGGGCTCTCGCGTGAGCACACACTCGATCCGGCCCCGCCGTCCGTGCCGGACGGCACGGACGGCTCCGGCTCCGGCTCGGGTTCGGGTTCGGGTTCGGGTTCGGGTTTCGTGGCCGTGGACTTGGATCTTGGCAATTGGTCCTTTGGGTGGTCCTTTGGGCCTTTGGCTTGGGCTTGGGCTTGGGGTCTTGTGTACTATATTTTTTGGACCACAAAATATATAGTATTTTGGGCCATGTGGAAGCCCAATTGCCCAGCCCAATTCTAATGAGGCCTACCCGTCCAGCCCAATTCATGGCCCATCCGGAATAAGACTCTGGAAAGTGTCTCTTCAGCTGAACAGTCAGCCTCTTCCACTCCACCACTAACCCACTACCTTAGTGGCTGTTAATGCCTTTATGGCATTGATGTCCCTCCTGAATGAGCAGCCTATAAATAGAAGGCTCTGCAGGCCATTCTAGGACACACAACTCAAAGCATTTTGCATCCTCTCTTCTACTGCATTCAGTTTTTGAGCTCAGTTCCTTCGCCTTTTATTTCCAGTTCGCCGGAGCTTCTTAGTTTGTGGTGCTGCTACTAAGAAGACGAGAAGTCGTTTTATCTTTGGGGACGAAGCGCCAAATCCGCGAGCACTAGCCGGGGCGTAATTCGTCTTGCGGAAAGAGGGTTTCCTCGACTCGACTTCAAATTTCACTTTGTTCGTAGTTTTTTCTTATTTCACTTGTAATCTTCGATTGTATTGTACGCCCGGCAAGTTCTACTTTTCCAACAAACGCAAGACGAATTATTACTTGCCGTTCCAAGGAGTTTGAAGTTCAATCACCTATTCGAAGATGACAAGTGCTGCCGCTTCCACCGACTCGTCCATTGGAGCTTCAACATTGCCATCCACCATGTCCGCCACTGTTCCGTCAACAATGACTACTTCATTGCCAAGCTTTACAACAACATCTGCAATGAATTCAAACACCGGAGGTTCGACCATGCCTTCAAGTTCGTGGGCTTTCAATAACCCATTTCTGTCAAGCGGTGGTTCTGCTTCAAGCGGCACCGTGGGTTCCACTTTTAGTGGAACTGTTGGAGCACCTTTCATGGGCTCAACTGTGGGGGCGGCCTATGGGCCTAACCCAAGTGGCTCCCTGATGGGAGCGAGCTCGGCACCAAGGGTGATGCCACCCGCCGAGAAACCGCCGAAGTTCGGAGGAGCCGACTTCAAAAGGTGGCAACAAAAGATGTTGTTTTATTTAACAACATTGGGGGTGGCGAACTTCCTAACGGAAGATGAACCACCTGTACCAAGTGCGGAGGAGGCCAACTTCCATGTTCGAGCCTTCTACGACAATTGGCGAAATGGAGACTACTTGTGCAAGAATTTCATCCTAAATGCCTTGGATGATGGTTTGTACAATGTGTACTCCGGTGTCAACACCTCCAAAGGAATTTGGGAGGCGTTAGACAAGAAGTACCGTAGCGATGATGCAGGTACGAAGAAGTTCGTGGTAGCACGATACTTGGATTACAAGATGGTCGATTCTCGACCAATGATGGAGCAAGTACAAGAGTTCCAACTCATTGTACATGACGTCCATGCTGAGGGGATGGTCCTTCCGGACGCGTTCGTGGTTGCAACATTGATCGAGAAGTTGCCCCCTCATTGGAAGGACTTCAAGAGCTACCTTAAGCACAAGCGAAAGGAGATGACTCTTGAAGACTTGATTGTGAAGCTACGCATCGAGTCTGATGTGCGCGATCAAGACAAACCGAAAGCACCGTCTGATGCCAAGGTGAATTTGATGGAGAAGGGCGGTCCCTCCAACAAGCGTGATCGCCTAAATGCCAAAGACAAAGGCAAGGCGAAGGGACCATCGAAGAAGTTTGATGGTGATTGCTACAATTGTGGCAAGCATGGGCATACTGCGAAGGACTGCAAGAAGCCCAAGAACAAGAAGAAGAAGAAACATGCTGCCAACGTCGCCGAAAAAGATGGCGAGTGGGTGAAAGAAGACTTTACGGCTGTGGTCACTGAGGAGGTCAACCAAGTCGAAAAGCCGGGAGGCTGGTTCATCGACACTGGCGCTACTGCGCACGTGTGTGCCGATAGGAACAAGTTTGTTACCTATCAAGTTGTTGAGGGGAGGAAGCTCAACATGGGGAACCAAGCTTCGTCCGTGGTTGTCGGAGTTGGAGATGTGGTGCTAAAGCTTACATCCGGGAATTCTCTAACTTTGAAGAACGTGCTGCATGTTCCCGACATCCGAAAGAACTTGGTCTCGGGCTCTATTCTAGTTAATAAGGGGTTTAGACTAGTTTTTGAGTCTGACAAGTTTATTTTGTCAAAGAGTGGTACTTTTCTTGGAAAGGGTTACCTCTCTGATGGTCTCTTTAGGCTGAATGTATTGGCTATACGCCATGTACCAAAATCTATTGAGAGTAATGAAAATGCTACTACTTCCTCTTACATTGTTGAGTGCTCTAATTTATGGCATTGTAGATTAGCACATGTTAATCTAAATGCTATAAAACGATTAGTAAATTTAGATTTACTAAAGTTAAATGAAGTTAACACTCAAAACAAATATGAAGTTTGTGTTGAGGCAAAAATGACAAAACCACCGTTTCATTCGGTTGAGCGGAGCACGAAACCCCTTGATTTAATTCACACCGATGTGTGTGATTTAAAGTATGTGCAAACTCATGGTGGTAAGAAGTACTTTATCACGTTCATCGAAGATTGCACGAGATATTGTTATCTTTATCTTTTAAGAGGTAAAGATGAGGCTATTGAAGCGTTCAAACACTTCAAGAATGAAGCCGAAAATCAACTAAGTAGTCGAATTAAGAGTGTTCGAAGTGACAGAGGTGGCGAATATGTCGCTCCGTTTGAGGAATTATGCAACAAAAGTGGTATAATTCATCAAACGACGGCTCCATACTCACCTCAATCAAATGGCGTTGTTGAACGTAAAAATCGAACTCTTAAGGAGATGATGAATGCTTTGTTGATTAGTTCAGGGTTGCCCCAAAATATGTGGGGGGAAGCTGTCTTGACAGCCAACTATATATTAAACAAGATTCCACTCAAAGGTAAAGATGTTACTCCTTATGAGTTATGGAAAGGTTGGAAATCGTCGTATAAATACCTTAAAGTGTGGGGGTGTTTGGCGAAGGTTGAAGTGCCTCTACCTAAACAAGTTACAATTGGCCCTAAAACGGTTGATTGTATCTTTATTGGGTATGCACATAACAGCAGCGCCTATCGCTTTGTTATCCACAAGTCGGAAGTACCCGACATGACTGTGGGTACAACGATCGAGTCAAGGAATGCAATATTCTTTGAACACATATATCCTTGTAAAGACAAGGGTAATGTAGAAACCAATTCTAGCAATAGAATTGAAGGTGAAGCCACGAGTTCTAAATCCGAGGATGAAGAACCTAAGTCACGCAAACGACAAAGGTCTAATCCGGAAGATAGTGAACTGAGACGTGGCAGTAGAGTTCGGAAACCAAAGCAATTTGGTCCGGATTATGTAGTGTTCATGTTGGATCAAGAACCTACGACGATCAAAGAAGCTTTTTCTAGATCGGACAGTCCGCTTTGGAGAGAAGCGGTACAAAATGAAATTGAGTCCATTAGGCAAAACCACACTTGGGTGTTGGTTGATTTGCCCAAAGGGTGTAAACCCTTGGGGTGCAAATGGATCCTTAAAAGGAAATACAAAGCCGATGGATCAATTGACAAGTACAAGGCCCGTTTGGTTGTCAAAGGGTTTAAGCAGAAAGAAGGGTACGATTATTTCGATACCTATGCTCCTGTAACAAGGATTACATCCATTCGGGTGCTTCTCGCAATTGCTGCATTGCACAATCTCGAGATACATCAAATGGATGTGAAAACTGCTTTCCTCTATGGAGATTTAGAGGAGGAAATCTATATGGAACAACCAGAAGGATTTGTAGAACCTGGTAAAGAGAAGAAGGTTTGCAAACTGGTTAAGTCCCTTTATGGATTGAAGCAAGCGCCACTTCAATGGCACTTGAAATTTGATAGTGTGATGCTATCAAATGGTTTTAAAATAAACGAATGTGACAAATGTGCTTACATTAAGAACACAAATAACGGATATGTTATTGTGTGTCTTTATGTAGATGACATGTTAATTATGGGTAGCAATATCCGTGTAATTAACAAAACGAAAAGCATGTTAAAGAGGAACTTTGACATGAAAGACTTGGGTTTAGCGGATGTTATTCTTGGTATGAAAATACTAAGGAAATCCGATGGGATTGTCTTGTCACAATCTCACTATGTTGAGAAAGTGCTCAAGAAGTTTAACGCTTTTGATAGCGTGCCCGCTAAAACTCCTATTGAACTTAATGTTCATTTGAGCAAGAATCGAGGTGAGTCGGTTGCTCAAGAAGACTATGCTCGTGTCATAGGGTGTTTAATGTATCTTACAAATTGCACTAGACCCGACATAGCATGTGCCGTTAACAAATTGAGTCGTTACACGAGCAATCCAAGCAAAGAGCATTGGAGAGCTCTTGTACGAGTTTTGAGATACTTGAAGTATACTCAAAGTCATGGGCTACATTTTTTGAGATACCCCCCGGTACTTGAAGGGTACTGTGATGCGAATTGGATTTCGGACACGAAAGATTCACTTTCTACAAGTGGGTATGTGTTTACTATTGGGGGTGGAGCTGTTACGTGGAGATCCACAAAACAGACGTGTATAGCCCGATCCACCATGGAGTCCGAATTCATAGCTTTAGATATAGCTGGTGAACAAGCCGAATGGCTAAGAAACTTTCTTGAGGACATACCATGTTGGGAGAAACCATTGCCTCCGGTGATGATTCACTGTGATAGCCAAGCGGCTATTGGTAGGGCAAAAAGTGGTTTGTATAATGGTAAGTCTCGACATATTCGTCGACGACATAATACCGTGAGACATTTGATCACAACTGGGATTATCTCAGTCGACTATGTAAAGTCGTTGGATAATCTAGCGGATCCACTAACCAAAGGGTTAAACCGTGATCAAATGAATAAGTTACTAGAGGGAATGAGAGTAAAATCCACAAATTAAGAACTATCATAGTGGTAACCCAACCATGATGATTGGAAATCCCAAGAACTTGGTTCAAAGGGAAAACTAAGCTATTAAAGTTCGTGTGAAAACACTCACATTTATCTATTCCTAAGAAAGCGTTTGAGTGCTGAAAGCTTGCCTAGTGGTGAGGTTAAGTCTATGACTTTTAATGATTCCTAAATACTTCGAGGAGGTTGAGTATGGCAAGATACTCGGTAAAGAATCACCTATGTAAGTGTGAAGTGAGGCCGCTTCGTTAGATACACTTATGAATCCAAAGGGGTGTTCAAGGCCGAAATGGACACAAAACGTGAGAACGGATGAGGTTGAGGTGTATAAGCGTTAACATCGTTGTCTCGGTGCACGCCATGGAGGGATAGTTCAAAGCATTGCGCTACTATGCCGCCTATGTACTCGATGGTGTTGACTATGGAAGGTTCAAAGCCACAAACTACCTATCCTAATACTTTTATACCTCGTGAGGACTGAGCTCTTGCATTTGCATACATTTGCATATGGCTATCTCACTCATGTGGGGGATTGTTGGAAATTTGGTTTTTGACCAAATAAATAATAACAAATATTTAATTTATTACATAAATTAAATATTAGATTATTGTTCTACTCGCGGAGTAGATGAGCGTGGTATATTTATAGGCTCAAAACCGATTTCCGGTGAGTGAGATATAAATGTTCAAAGTTTGGTGGAGAGTTACTTCATTAGTTAATGAAGTGTAAGTTATACCACATTGATTAAATATTAATGTGGTGTGCTGTTTAAAAGTGTTTAAACATGTGGGCTTAATAACAAGTGGGCCAAGTAAGTGGATAAGTGTGTGGTTGGGCTCTCGCGTGAGCACACACTCGATCCGGCCCCGCCGTCCGTGCCGGACGGCACGGACGGCTCCGGCTCCGGCTCGGGTTCGGGTTCGGGTTCGGGTTCGGGTTTCGTGGCCGTGGACTTGGATCTTGGCAATTGGTCCTTTGGGTGGTCCTTTGGGCCTTTGGCTTGGGCTTGGGCTTGGGGTCTTGTGTACTATATTTTTTGGACCACAAAATATATAGTATTTTGGGCCATGTGGAAGCCCAATTGCCCAGCCCAATTCTAATGAGGCCTACCCGTCCAGCCCAATTCATGGCCCATCCGGAATAAGACTCTGGAAAGTGTCTCTTCAGCTGAACAGTCAGCCTCTTCCACTCCACCACTAACCCACTACCTTAGTGGCTGTTAATGCCTTTATGGCATTGATGTCCCTCCTGAATGAGCAGCCTATAAATAGAAGGCTCTGCAGGCCATTCTAGGACACACAACTCAAAGCATTTTGCATCCTCTCTTCTACTGCATTCAGTTTTTGAGCTCAGTTCCTTCGCCTTTTATTTCCAGTTCGCCGGAGCTTCTTAGTTTGTGGTGCTGCTACTAAGAAGACGAGAAGTCGTTTTATCTTTGGGGACGAAGCGCCAAATCCGCGAGCACTAGCCGGGGCGTAATTCGTCTTGCGGAAAGAGGGTTTCCTCGACTCGACTTCAAATTTCACTTTGTTCGTAGTTTTTTCTTATTTCACTTGTAATCTTCGATTGTATTGTACGCCCGGCAAGTTCTACTTTTCCAGCAAGTATTAGATACATTTTACTTAGCATAGATATAGTACATACGTGTGTACTATATACATGGATACAATAGTTGGTCTAATATATATACATACATATGTATAATCCTTGTAACCTAAGTAAGATAATGATATATATCAATGTTGCTAGTAAATCTTTTCCTCAACACGTGTGCTCATGCTATAGAAATAGGTTTACTACTAAGTTATATAGGGTGATGACTATGCATAGCTATATTGATGACTAAGCAATCCTAGAACACTTTTTCTTGCTATAAATAGCAATATGTGATTTCAATTGTTTTCATACCTTTGCATATTTATCTTCCAAATAGTGTAGACGTAGCAATAGAATGAAAAGAATTATTTATCCAAATCAAGATCAAGCATTTCAGTCGTGCTAGTCCAGTTATTAGGTGAGGCTTTATTCTTGCAATGTATTATTTGAGTTAGTAAGCTCTGATAAAATAGGATCATCCATGAAAATATTTTAATGTGTTATTACATGTTTAACACACTAATCGGGAGGCTGTGCGCACATTTATAAATCATTGAGTTTATCACCAATTGATTCTAACTTCGAGGGGAGAACCTCTGGATGAAATATTCTATTGTCTCCAAACTATGGCTCCATCATGAAAAGGGATCTGACAGTGCCAATGATCAATATAAGAGTAACATGGTAATACACATGCGTGCGCAATCATGAAAAACGAGGTTTTGTGTGCATGGAAGTAAATGATTTCAAAACCCTTCTATGTATACTTTATTATCACGGATATTCTTTTTATGAAAAATATTTTTGGCACAAGCCCACTGGATACATTAGTACTCAGCCTGCAATTCCTTTCCAAATGTTTTTCAGATTAAGGAGCTGGTAGCACAGGCGAAGCTGGAGAGGACTGTTGTTGTTGTTAATGTATAATAAAAGCTTCTGCTACGCCTATAAATAAAATCTCTATGTTTTCGTACAGCACGAATTATATATAATATTACGGGTACTCAGACAAATCGGCCAGCATGGTTTGTTCGGCTTAGCCAAACCCATAGTTTGAGCTGTATGTCCCGATCCCGTATTTAAATATATAATTATTTTATGTCTATGGGTATTCAGACATAGGCAGCCGGTACGGGAAGTATGGTTTATCTACCCCGTAGTTCGTGCTGTGGGTCCCGATCCCGTATTTAATTTCTTAATAATAGGGTTAAATGTTTCCAAGCCATGAATCCTTTTCTATCCCCGCTTTTTAATTCCAATCCCTTGCCATGTCTCGGCATGCGTGCCTTTCCTCGGGAATTGGGGCGTGATAGCTCCTCAGTAATTTGTCCAAATGGGAAGTTGTGGATAATCGAGCAAAATTCCTCAATAAAATCCAAGGCGTCCTCATTCTCCATGCCATGGAATTCGGGGAGTAGCTTCTGATGTTGCGGTTTGAGCTCATGATCCCTGACCGGAGTAGTCAAGGCAATCGCCGACGTAGCGGTAATGACTGTGGGTCTTCCAAATTGACAAATCGGAAGTTCTGCCATCTCCGGATCTACTATCACGACCGGTTGTTCCAACTGATGCTCTAGCTTTTCCTCAACAATTGGTGTATCGAGAACGCTAGACTCGTCGTCGGAGTTCTTGAATTCTCCTCCCTCCTTGAATGTTGAAATTGCTGCCAGAATGTCCTTTCTCCGGTTGATGTTGTCAATGTAAGGTGCTAATGGTTCGTCTTGACTTCAGGTACCTCGCATGCACAACACTCAACAAACAGATCAAACGCACCGATGGGAAGAGGAGAAAATCAAGAACAAAAATATATATATATATTTTTTTTTTTATAATTTTTTTTAAATAAAAATAGAAAATAAAATCACACAATTAATCGCCTAAAGCTGTCCCCGGCAACGGCGCCAAAATTTGTTTCACCCAAAATAGTGCTAGCAATAGGACTAGGTCTATCATAGTACTAGTAAGATGAACCCTAAGTCGAATCTCAAGGAAAGCTTAATAGTGAAACCAATTGTGTGATTATCTACCCTAAGAAAGCAAGTAAAAATTGTGGGTTTTGAAGTTTGATTAAATAATCCTAGGCACAAAACAAATAAAAGAAAGCACTTAAATCTATTCTAGACTTGAAAACAATTTAAAAGCAAGTAGAAAGCACTCCCGTCTGTCACCCGGGATAATAAATTAACTAAACGAACGTAGTAAATCTACCTAGGCATGAATTGAAAAGAAAGCAATTAAATATAAACTAGAGCAAATAAATCTTAACATGGATCTAATGTAAATTAAAGCAAATAAATTTAAACTAAATAAAGCGATTAGAGAAAACAAGTAAAATTAATCTAAGAGCACAAATTTAACTTACGAATCAAAGATGAAAGAAAGAACAAAGAACTTGAATTAAATCTTGAATCCAAAGCTATAATCTTCAAAGCAATAACTAAAAACTAATATAAACTAATCTAGAGTTTTAAGGGCTAAAAACTAGGAAGAAAGATGTCTCTCACGTTCACAATAGTTTTCATATATATAGATCTAAAAAAAACCTACTCAAATAAGGAAAATAACATAACAAGTCGGCCCGGCCCAGCGGCCCGCTGAGTATCCTTCTCGCGTTTTTCTTGAAACTGACGGGCCCAGCGGCCCGCTGGGTGCTACACTCGGCCCGCTGCGCACAACTTTTTTGTTTCGGCCATATCTCCTTCGTCCGAACTCGAAATTGACCGCCATTTTTTCCTATGCGCTCCTATCGAACTCCTATTCGATATTATACTTTTAGCTCATCCCAAATTGATCTTCACTTTTTTGCTCATTTCTTCGTTCTTGTGCTCCTTTTCTCTCTTCTCTTCCAAAACTCCTAATGAACCCAATTTTGACTAAAACACACGAAATGAACACATAAAAACGAACAAAATATACGAAAATAAACTCAAACCAAACTATAAAAATCACACAAAAATACATTAAACAAATCATCAATTCATTTATTATATTGTCCATTTATTTATTTAATTATTTATTATTTTATAGTATTAAATAATTTTAATTTATGTTTGATGAATTTCATTTTAATTTATCTTCATTTGGAATGTTAAAAAAAATATTTTAAATCATGTCTTTTAAACGAGCTAAAAATCGAGATCGAGCTCGAATTAAAATAAAATTTGAGTTTTTCACGAGCTGGATTCGAGCTCAAATCCGAACCGAACTCGAGCCGAACCATTTATCGAATATTTAGCGAGCCAAACTCGAGCTGAATTCGAACTCAAAATTTTTACCTCGAGCCGAGCTTGAGCACAAATTTATAGCTCGAATCGAACTCAAACACGAGCCTGAACATGTAAAATATTAAACGAGCCGAACCCGAGCCTGCCAATACACAGCTCGGCTCGGCTCGTTTACAGCCCTGGTCGCGTGGAATGGGACTAAGTTAAAGGATTATCGGAGTGTTGTGTTGTGTTTTATTAAAAGAATTTCTTTCTCCGGAAAAAAAAAAAGAAAAAAAAAAAGAAGAAATCTACTACTATGTGGTTAGCTTTGGATGTGCACATGTTCTTAATAGTTTTTATATTTAAATCTTATTTGCATACATTGACGTGATAATTTCACCGGAATTTATCAAAAACAACAAAACTGAATATATGTAGATACATTATACATATCCAAATCATAAGCTGATAATTTTAATTACTCTTTAAGCCGTTAGTATTTCTAATTTATTCAATGACTTGATATATAAATTAATAAAAAAATTAATAGTATATGATTGGTAAGTTTTTTAAGGAATGGTATGTGGTCCACTAGAGATAAAGTGAAGTACTATAACAAATCGGTGGTTTTTCATAAATTTATAAAAAAAGAGAGAGAGAGAGATTTAAAATATATAGGTGTGTGAGAGTCATGCACTAAAGTGGAAGTATCAAATCAATAAATATCAATATATATATATATATATATATATATATATATATATATATATATATATATAATACGATTACGGATTTTAATCCTACGTGGAATTGTCTCAATTTTTCTTGAATATTTTCCTAAATTCTCGTGGTTTTGGCTATATTTGGCAATACTTTAATTAATATATATATACCATATTACAATATATTTCTATATTTACATATATCATTGATATTTTTTTATAATTCCTTGATACTATTTGATATTAACTATCCCACATCGACTATTTATAAAACTCCACCAACAAACGACCAATATAAAAAATACACCACATTTTAATTGACAAATGTAGTTCATGAGGATTTTATATTATTAGGATCCAATATGATGTGAATTCGACATATCACGAGACCGTTAATTATAGTCAACAAAATTACATTAGTGATGACAAAATTATCAAAATATGTGATTACGTTAATTTAATTTGTTAAAATAATGTAATTATTGGTGAATTTTATTCTATTCACGAATTACAATATGTGTCGTAATCGATATATTATTAATAGTCATATGTCGAAATTCTATTTTTAAAAAATATTACAGTTGATCTAATCAACGTATAATTATTGAAGGTCTACTTAGCTTTTTGTTAATTTGAATTATCTCACATCAAATATGTATGAGATTTAATGAAGAGAGATTCCTTATTAGAGGAGACATAAAAATATATCTCCAATAGATAATTCAAACAACAGGCAACTTAATATTCAAAATGTTTGACTTGAGAAATGCAACCTACAAATATTATCCCTCAAAACAGTTGACCCATAATAGTTGTACGTTATTTGGATCAACTGTAATATTTTTGAAAATGATCACAACTACCCGAGAAATATTATATCTCCGTTGGATAATTAAAATAACGGACAACTTCATATTCAAAATGAATATAACTATATGCAACCCAATAAATGTTATCCCTCAAAATAGTTGACACGTATCTCCAATGGATAATCCAAACAACGGACGACTTCATATTCAAAATAAATATAACTACTCGACTTGATAAATACAACTCAACCAATGTTATCCTTCAAAGTATCCGAAAAATGACAACTTTACCCAATAATTATCTAAATAACTGCATCTTGACATTTTATCCTTCAATACTTGGCAATTTTTTCATTTAGGGTTTAATTTTTTTTAGTAGGATTAATTTATTTTATTTGGTGTGATTTTTATGAGCCCACTAGAGCATTTCTCTATATTCATTTTAGAAAATAGGATCGAATATAAGATATAAGAGATGTCACGTAGACATGTGTATGAACGTGGTGCGGATTTCAGATAAATAGTTAAAAGATTTCATGTTAATGGAAACATTATATTACTACGACTTATAGTTTGTTAGTTATATGTATGAAGGTAATAAATTGATTTTTGATAAGAAAACCCTTATATAGTGGAGCAACGCTTAATGACAATTGAAAAAGAACAAATGTCAACTTTACCCAATAGTTATCTAAATAATGGGTGATAATACGACTACACATCTTTATCCTACGTGGAATTTTCTACATTTTTCGTGAATATTTTTTTAAATTCTCATGGCTTCGGTTATATCAGACAATAATTTTATATTATGCTTAAAATAACTCTCTCTCAAAGTTGATGAATTTAAATAAACAAATCTATATAAAAGTACGTGCAAATAAAATCTAGATGTTGTGAAGAAACATAATAATTAACATTCTATATACATTATCAATTAACACTTAAGGAGAAACAATTAAAAACCAATAAGACATTGACGGCAAAAAAGTAACAAGAAAGCATTTCCCTAAAATAAAGTCAAATAATTATATATATATATATATATATATATATATATATATATATATATATATATATATATATATATATATAAAATCATTTAATATAATTTCAGTTTAGCTATCACATATCGATCTTTGAAAAGATTTTGTCAATATGAGAACTCATATAAAAAAAACCCAAAAGTAAATATTTCCTAGGAATGTAAATTAGTTTTATATACATGCCAAATAGTTTAAATTTCAAATAAAAATTAATTTTATAA
This sequence comes from Mentha longifolia, assembly GCA_001642375.2. Lineage (NCBI taxonomy): Eukaryota > Viridiplantae > Streptophyta > Magnoliopsida > Lamiales > Lamiaceae > Mentha > Mentha longifolia. The sequence continues at coordinate 13,611,625 of CM038115.1, read as the reverse complement.
AATTAATTTTTTTTATTTCAATGATTAATGGGCACCTTGATATTTTAATCGAGTATAACTTTTCAAAAAAATTACAACACTGACCTATTTTTAATTACATCGAATAATGTGTGACCATGATTTTTTATTAGTTAATTTTATATACATGTCAAATAGTTTAAATTTAAAATAAAAATTAATTTTATAAAGTTAATCTTTTTTATTTCAATGATTAATGGGCACCTTGATTTTTAAATCGTGTATAAATTTTCAATAAATTTACATCATTGACCTATTTTCAATTACATCGAATAATGTGTGACTTGACATTTAAATGGAATTAAATAACTCGAGAAATGATATATTTTCCTAACCTAACTTTCTGTTAATGTGAACAACGCACGAACTTTAGAATAAACAAACATATATAATATGACAACGGATCCTCAACAAATTTATAGCATTAATCTATCCATCACCACAAATTGTATATTGTGATGATATACGTATAAGTATAATAATATTTGACTAAATATATTTCTTTAATTTTATTTACATGTAGTCATCCCACATCAATTTTTATGAAACTCCCTTAATAAAGAACTCATATAAAAAAACGACACCACATGTTCATTAATATTCATCTCAAATTCCAAGTTAGTTAAGGAATACAAATCTGAGTTTGATTTTCGATTCGTTATTTTTTTTTGGAAAACATAATTTCATATTTGTTTATCCAAATTAATAGGAATACTTCTATACTCACCGCGGACATAGACATGTAGGTAATTAGTTAAGAGTTTTGCATGGCTACGAATTTCTATATTAAAATATACTTTTTAAATTAATATTTTGTTAACTAAATCTAAATAAGAATTTTTATAATAAAAATTCAATGGCAAACAAAGCACACTTTTCAATTAAATCGACAATGTACAAGCTTTTAAATTAATAATTTAAGCTAATTAAATCCTATAAGATTTTAACTAAATCTAAATAAGACATTTTACAATAAAAATTTTATTTATTATTAATTGTATCATATCAATCGTAGATAATTTTTTCCATTTAGAATTGAATTTTTTTTTGTAGTTTTTTTCTTTTGGTAGGGTTTTAGTATTTTTTTGTAGGGTTTAGTTTTTTTTAGGGTTGAGTCTTTTTTCGTAGGGTTTTAGTATTTTTTTTTGTAGGGTTTAATTTTTTTTCAATGGATTTTCTTATTTAGGATATATATTTAAATTAGTTTTATTATTATAATATGTTATAATTATAATTATAAGTATAACAATATTTTTAGTAATGTTTAATTTTATAAAATATACTAATTAATTTTTTTCTTCAATATAATACCGTCACTTCAGCCGTGAGCCCATTAAGTATACCCATGGTGTGTAGGTGAGCATTACTCTCCAAAGTAATCTTATATTGAGATTAAGTCTTATTAATGACACATCAATTAATATTTTATTACAATTAATTTGTTTGGACCAAAAAAATTAATTTAATTAGGATTCTCATGCAAATTACATATTATTGTCTTCATTAAAAAATGAATTAAATAAGATATTTTGCATTCATGGAATATTGAAGTGATGTTGGATGAGTCTTGTTGGTCCCGAAAGGCGCTTACACACGTGGAGGGGGTTGAATACGTGTGTAGAGAAGTGTTCAATTTCTCTTGCGATTTTCAGCTTTTTAGACGAGTAGACGCTTTGAAGCTAAGTGAAGCGTTCAAAGCCTCTCACTCGTGTGATACTGTGTGGAATGTGGTGAGTCTTTAAAGCTTATCTTGCAAATTAAAACCTTGTTAATATTAAAGAGGTGAGTGTGTGTATGCGAATAATCAAATCAATAAATAACTTAAAATAAAGAGACGACCAACTTATAGTGGTTCGGAGCACCTCTCCTACGTTCACTCTATCCACGACGGGATGAATACCTTCACTCGGTACTCCTTGTTTTATACTTCCATGGGGAAGTGATTCAAGGCAAATAACAAACTTGCACTTGAATCCTTAGAGATTTTACTGGCTCTCGAGAAACCTTACAACAACAACACACTCTTTCACAAAAGCTCGACAACCTTACAACTCAATCTATTCACTCTAGACTTGAGTTTTGGGGTTTTGGATTTTTGTAAGTATGAGAATCCTTTACAATGAAATCACAAGTAAAGGATAAGGATTCTCAAAAGTCTAGGCTATGGATATAAGAGATTGAACCTAGAAAGTGAGGTAGTTGCAATACTTAAGAATCGAGTTTTTAAGGACACACTAAAGTGAAGCACTTTGAAAGAACTAAGTACTAGAAAGAAATTTGCTTGAGTTCTTGCAAATGTGAATGCTTGAATCGTTTGTACGTGCGTTAGTTTTAGTGTGTGTGCAACTCCTTCCATTTATAGTAAGGAACCCTACTTTCCGTTGAGAGAGAAGAGCTTGCGTGTTCCTTAATATTGGATAATTCGGCGTGTCAGCCTGCAAGAGTCAGGAAGGGATGTCCGCCTTACCTAACTTTGACTTCTTGGACTGTAGCCGTTTCCATTGTGCAATAGTGTGATGACACGTAGGCTTCATTATGTGAGATGTCAGACATCCGAGAGTTTGAAATTCAAACTTGGATTCTGCGAGTCAAACTTGTCATACTTGCACTGATTGATGCTTTGATTTCATCTCTATATCAAAGACGCTTTGGGTGAGCTGACTTGAGAGCGCTTCGCTTCCACTGATCGGAAGCCCGCTTTTAGCGTCTTTATCTGAAGCGTCTCCAAGACGCTTTGTCAAAACTTCACTGCTGACGCTTTCACTGTTGTAGCCGCTTCGCTTCCTGTCGCTTCGCGAACTCTGACTGCTTCATCTTTGGCGCTTCTAGACTAAAAGAAAAGCTTCCTAACATGTAAGCTTATCTAAGAGAAACTTGTCTAGTTTATCAAAAATAATAAGGGAAATATTCTAAAAAGGGTTTTGGAATCGAATCAAAACAAATTGTTTATTTAACTTGATTCAAGTTCCCCCTTAACATTATATCCCAACAAGTCTGAAGCAAAATTCCTTTCCATACGTTTATATCAGGTTTATGTGGATTTAAATCAAAATAGTGTTACTAGTATAAGCATATAAACTTTATTGTTTATCTAATAGAATCACAAAAACACAAACAAAACCATCCGTCAAAGCTCGACGGGAGGTACACTAGTTCTTTGTGAACATCCATTAATAAACGCTATAAAATGAAAAGAGTATCGTAATTTTTTGGGATTGGTCTTATATTTTTATTATAAGGCCCACTAAGATAAAGATCTTGGGTAATTCTATACATAGCCCCCATTTTAGAATTCATAGCCCCCATATTAAAATAAATTAAACAATAATATGTAAATGTACTATCTTAACTTTATAACCCCCAAGCTAAATTCCATCATAGCCTCAAATAAGTTCAGCGATATAGCCCCCTAGAATTCACGATTCAGGTCTTTGTTATTGTGAAAAACTATTATACATAGCCCCAAATATCAAGTCTCTGAATTTGCAAAATAATCTTGATGAAAAGGAATTATAAATTCTACAAATAAACTATTTTCTGCAAATATCAAAACTATCACCCTAAAATTGAAACACCTTCCTATAACCAGACGGTCAACAATATGCATGAATTGCAAATTCTCTCTTCCCGAAACTATTTGTCTAATCTATTTTCATGGAATTAGAGTAGCCAATTCAATATTGTTTGATTTTAGCAAAACTTATTGAGTAGTTTGATTTTGGAAAAGGCAATGAATAATTTTTTCACAGTCTGATACTTTCCCTCATAGCAAGATGATTATTCTTCTTTGGCTATAGATTTGCCTTGCGCACGTGAATCGATATTTTGTTCAATTAAATATTGATTGTTGCAGTAAAAAATATTACTCCGTATTCATTTGTAGAAAATTATTTACATACATTAGAGTGCAAAAATTATTGAGAATTTCAAAGAGAATCACGATTTTAAGGGGCTATATCGATGAACTTCATTTTTAATTTTGGGACTATGCTGGGATTGAATTTGGGGATTATATGGATAAAACAGTAAATTTGAATATATTATTTATTATTTTAAATACATGGGGGCTATGAACAGTAAAATTAGGGCTGTCAATCGGTCTGGTTCCGGATAACCGGAATCAGAAATCTGGGTACCCGGAACCGGAAAATACAGTTTTTTAGGAACCGGTACCGGAACCGGATAAGTTAACCGGTTCCCGGTTCGGTACCGGTTATACCGGATTACCGGTTAAAGTACTGGTTTTATTTTTAAAAAAATTCAAAATGTTTTTTTTTTCCTTTTTTTTAATGCCTAAAATAAAGTGAACAACCATTAAACATATAAAACTCACTAATCTCTATTTTTAACACAAACAAACAGAAATAACACAAACAACAATTCATAATTCCAACTTCACAAACAATTCTAAATACGTTAATATGTACAATATATAATTTAGGGGTTTTAAAAATTTAATTGTCAAAATTTATAAAAATAAGTTAATACATATAATATATAATTTATTTATAAAAATATAGTATTAGTATATATTAATCGGTACCCCGGTTACCCGGGTACCGGAATTTTTTCATAAGGCTGGAATCGGTTACCGGACCGGAACCAGTTTATCCGGTACTCGAGAACCGATTCCCGATCCGGTACCGAATACCGGGGTTCCCGTTTGACAGCCCTAAGTAAAATGGAACTATGTATAGAATTACCCAAGGATCTTTCAACGAATCCGTTTTTTACAGATCGAGTAAGAGTTCCGTTGTACTTGGGTCAACCTTACTAGCCCTTTATTTCATTTTTATTTAGGTAATCACTATACAAATATACTACTTTTATTTTTAAATTTCAAAAGAATTTTTGAAATAACCACTACAATAAATAAATTTCAAAAATTATTATATAAAAAAAAAATCCTTTTCTATAGTTTATCATTTACTACGTTTGTGGGAGACAAAGTTGGATAAGTAAAGTTCCGTATAATGCAGTTATTTACTGAAGTGTATTTTGCCTAATTGATTGGACAAATGTTAAATAATTTATACTACAATTCAACCAAAAGAGATAGTAATTGGCTAATAGCATAAGCAATTATTTGGTAGGCTTTAAAAAATAGAAGAGCTTTAGGCCCTTTCATTATCCCATGCATGTTTTTGGCCCAATTTCATTATTTAGGCGACTATACATTAAACAATTCATTAAATTTCATTTGTTTCGTGTAATTATATTATACTACTATCATACATTTTTCTTAAGGAGAACAATAATTGTCCATTCTTTTGAAATTCAATTTCGTAACAATTCTCATCAGTCGTTCCCAACACACACACTAACACACCAAAAAATATACATGGAATGATTTTTTTTTTTCCAACACACACTATTATTATACGCCAGCAAATCAAATTCAATCGTTAAAAAGCATACAATAAATTCACCAAGATTTGGTATATGGCGCCAGGATATTTGCAACAAACAAAAATTTATAGTTTGACTAGCGTGTGAACTAATTTACATGCACACCCATATTTGGAGTTGGTTTATCACTATTCACTATAGTCAAACAATTGCTATAATTGGATTCACAAAAAAGATTTCTTAAAAAAATATATATGTCTAATTAATTGCAAATTGCAGCGGTGGAATGATTGCGTGCAAGTATATATTCTTCATGATTTGGGAAGATTTTTGACGAATTCTTATTTCAAGTTGTTGCATTATAATTTACAAACCATATTCATGTGGTATTAATTAACAAAACATAATGTCAATTGTCACACATTAAAACAAATAATGTCTATAGTTTCATCCAAAAATTCATCAGAAACTGAACTTTCAACTTCATAAAAATAAGCAAAGTCAGTTGAGATTAAAACATGCTGATAATTTTCAGATCAAATCCAAGAAACTGAAATTCAGCAATCTATTTCTGCAGCTCTAATTCTTGCCACTCCCATCCAAAAATGGCCAATTTTTGGACGTTGCATGTGTTTTCTTTGCTCTTTTGCTTCCTCGCCTCTAGTGGAACAGAGTATCTCATCTACAAAGATCCTCGACAGCCGTTGGATGCGAGGATCGGAGATTTGATGAGTCGAATGACATTCGACGAAAAGATAGGGCAGATGACACAGATTGCACAGACAGTAGCATCTCCAGAAATCATCAAGAAGTATCACATTGGTGAAATGGCTTAAATCCCATCATCTTTCACATGTTTTTATCTATATTTAGCTAATTTAATATTATCATGATAATGGCTTTTTAGGCAGCATTTTGATCACTCCTGGAGGGGAACCATCTCCACAAGCTTCTGCAGAAGCATGGATGAACATGGCTGATGATTTCCAGAAGGGCTCTCTCTCGGATCGCCTTCGAACCCCTCTAATAATAGGCGTCGACGCTATCCATGGCCATAACAATGTTTACAATGCCACCATTTTCCCTCACAATATTGGCCTTGGAGCTACTAGGCATGCATTTTCTAAGATATGATCACTTTCTTGAGTTTATTTTTAATTTTAGTTCAAGATTGAATTTTTATGTTAATTTTGATTAGGGATCCACAGCTAGTTCAGAGGATTGGAGCTGCAACTGCACTTGAAGTTAGGGCTACTGGCATTCCCTACACTTTTGCTCCTTGTATCGCGGTAGATTAAGATCGAATTTTTAACATTTGTATCAAGATTAGTCCTTTTTTTTTCTTTTTCATTATTTATGTAACTTAGATTGGTTCCAAATTTCAAATTTTAGGTGTGTCGTGATCCGAGATGGGGGCGATGTTTCGAGAGTTATAGCGAAGATCATAAGATTGTGCAAGAAATGACACAGATCATAACTGGCCTTCAAGGTGAGGTGCCTAATGACTACCAAAGAAACTTCCCTTATGTGAATGGGAGGTATGTATGATGTGAGTGACAAATTATGATTATATTTCAAGAATTCAACACTCTGAGAATGTGATTCTTGCTTGTGTTTGTGTGTGTGTGGAAAAGGGCGAAAGTCGCGGCTTGTTCTAAGCACTTTGTGGGAGATGGTGGGACTATTGATGGGATTGATGAGTACAACACAGTTATAGATTGGGAGGGGCTGAAGGAAATTCATATGCCTGCGTATTTCGACTCCATTAGAAAGGGAGTTTCGACGATCATGATCTCTTACTCTAGTTGGAATGGGAAGAAGATGCATACTAACTATGATCTCATCACTGGCTACCTCAAGAACAAGCTCAAGTTCAAAGTAAATTTCTAAAGAATTAAACTTTGTCAAGATCTGATATTTTTTCTTGATTGTTTTTTGAATTCTTTTCGGGTTTTTGTTGATGTTGGAATAGGGATTTGTGATCTCAGATTCGGAGGGGATTGATCGCATCACAACTCCGCCGCGTGCTAACTACACTTACTGTGTTGAAGCAGCTGTAAATGCAGGGATAGACATGGTACTTAATCTAATCAATGTGTGAACAAAATCTTGAACTGGATTTCAATCTTCATGAATGGTGCAATTTTGTTACAGATCATGGTGCCTGACACTTATGTTGAGTTCATCGAAGAGCTGACTTCTTTGGTGAAGAAGAAGGCAATCTCAATGAGTAGAATTGATGATGCAGTTGAGAGAATCTTGAGAGTCAAGTTCATCATGGGCCTTTTTGAGAATCCGATGTCTGATCGTACAATGCTGAAGCACCTAGGATCTCAGGTTGTGACATAAATTATGTTTTATCATATAATTTTATCATTTAGTACTAATCAAAATGTAAACTTTGTGTAGGAACACAGGCAGCTAGCTCGAGAAGCTGTAAGAAAATCACTAGTCCTATTGAAGAATGGGAAGAATGTTGATAGTCCTCTGCTTCCTCTGCCTAAGAAAGCTCGAAAAGTACTCGTTGCAGGCAGCCATGCAAACGACATCGGTAGGCAATGCGGAGGATGGACTATAAGTTGGCAAGGGCAATCCGGTAACATCACAACAGGTATGCCAAGAATCTTGCATAATCTTGAATCTTGAATTTTTGAGGCCAACTTTTTTGTTTTTTTGTGTTGTGTTGTGAATTGTGATAGGTACTGCGATTCTTGATGGTGTGAAGAATGGAGTAGACGGAGAAACTGAAGTAGTGTATAGTGAAAACCCGGAGAAAGTGGTCGTTGCCTCGTCTAACTTCTCCTACGCCATAGTGGTAGTGGGGGAGGAGCCTTATTCGGAATACTATGGAGATAGCAAGGATTTGAGACTAAGTGAAAGTGGTTATAGCACAATTTCAAATGTGTGTGCTAATGTGAAATGTGTTGTGATCATAATTTCTGGGCGGCCTATTGTGATAGAGCCTTATGTTGATGGGATTGATGCCTTGGTGGCTGCTTGGCTGCCTGGGAGTGAGGGTGAGGGTGTGGCTGATGTTCTGTTTGGTGATTATGGATTTAGTGGGAAGTTACCGCGAACGTGGTTTAGGAGAGTCGAGCAGCTTCCGATGAACGTGGGGGATTCGGGTTATGATCCGTTGTTCGAGTTTGGATTTGGTCTTACTACTATGGCTGATGGAGTTGTAGCAGTGGAGTAGAGAGGGTGTTTTGTTGTTTCTACTTTTAGTTTTTTAGTGATGCTTGGGGCTTCTATTTTGTGAGGGTATTGCTTTTTGAAATATATGAAATGAAAGGAGCAATCAAGAAACTGCTACAATGTTGGCCTTGATCATTTCTTTTGTGCTGCCAATTATTAGCTGTTTCTTTCATATTGCTCTCTCACATGATAAATTGGATCAATCATATCCGGGTCAGTCGGCCCGACTTAGATTCGTCGCGTATAATATGACGAATCTAAGTTGAACTGACCCGAATTCCTTCATATATATATGCGGGCCGGACCGATTCGGGCTGGTAAGCCCGTTTTGAGGTTGGGCCCAAATTATATATATGGCCCGATGGGATTAGGCTGGGCCAATAATTTAAAAACTCAACAAACCGGATATGAGGTGGGGCCTACAAAGCGATTGCTCCTCATCCAATTATAGTGAATGGATAGCGCTTCCAAGTAATCCATGAATAGATTATAGTGGGTCCAAAAAAAATTTTATTTTTTTTATTTTCTCAAAGAAAATAAAAGGTTATCGTGGTCCAATAAGGTATTTACCTTATTTAATTAAGACAAGTAATGAAATATAAAAAGGAGAAGAATGGTCATAAATGTAGCCATGTAGGGTTGTTATTAATATTATTATTACTTCTTTGACCTAACATATAAATTATCCATTATTTTATCATATACGACGTTATATATATCATCATAGCTAACATTGTTCATACTTTTATATTTCATGAAAAATGATGAGGGGCCATAACTTTATCAGAGTATGGTACTATATACTCCCTCCGGTCCCCCTTCAATTGTCCAGATTGACTTATTGACTTTTTGGCACGTATTTCCACCGAGTCGGGAAACGAGTTATAAAATATAATTTTGAAGTATTGTTTCTTTTACGGGATACTATGAGAGTGTGGACCATTTGCCAAATTATGTATGTACTGTATTCTACTCCCTCCCTCCGTCCCCCTTCAATTGTCCAGTTTGACTTATTGACTTTTTGGCACGTATTTTCACCGAGCCGGGAAACGAGTTATAAAATATAATTTTGAAGTATTGTTTCTTTTACGGGAAACTATGAGAGTGTCATAGTTTCCCGTAAAAGAAACAATACTTCAAAATTATATTTTATAACTCGTTTCCCGGCTCGGTGAAAATACGTGCCAAAAAGTCAATAAGTCAAACTGGACAATTGAAGGGGGACGGAGGGAGGGAGTAGAATACAGTACATACATAATTTGGCAAATGGTCCACCATACAAAACTAGCAAATACTAAATGGACACGTGGCCATCAATGTTATAATATCAAAATATATTTCTCACGTTTTCAATGTTAACAGTTTGTTTTATGCGCCTTTCTTAAAATTCTTCAATTACAAAACCATGATATAAACTGGTGAATAAAACGACAGTACTAACCTACATCCATTTGGGGAAAACAAAATATTCATTTGGTAATATTTGAAATTATTACGGTTCATAAATTTAGTCTTATACCTAAAATAAAAACTTAATACTATATCAAATAAATGTTGTCGAAACTTTTCCAAATTACATATTACTATATCATTATGAGTTTATGACTATTTTATTCATAATTTTATTTTCTTACTTTAATTTTTAAAAAAATACCTCTAAAAAGACTACTTTATCTTTCTAATCTTATTACAATTTTGTTTTCATAGCTTGTGATTATATTTACGGATCTATGCAGAATAGGGCGGCCAACTTGGGATTATTAATATTATAGTAATAATTCAAGTCCACTATTCATTGTATAACATTATAACCCAAGTTGTAAAATTATACATGGTTTATCTTTCATAATACTTGATACATACGCGACAATCATATCTTATCTTTTAACGAAAAAAATATAGTTATATATTTAAAGGGATTGCCATCATTATGTTCATGGTTTTTTAATTCACAAGTGGCTTCCAAATTATTATCATTTTAAATAACAAGTAACAACGTTAAAACAATAAAATAAAGAATTAATCCACTTAATAAAAAATATTCAACGTCATAAGAAACTATGCTTAAAACTAAAATTTACCTAAAGCAGAAGGCTTGTAAGCTAAAATATTGATACTCTAGTAATTTTTTTGAAAGAAATTTTAAAAAGATAGTGATGTATGCCTTTGTTTAGAGGGCGATGTTACCAACTTCCACACGAATCACATGCTTTTCATAGTATCTTCTATTTAATGTCTCATTACTAATTTAATATATATAAACAAGATTCATTTAATCCTCGTTACATCAATCAATCACTCTCACGAAGAGATGAAATCCACTTACATATTGTTTGCGTAATTTTTCTTTCTCCACAATTGAAGATTTCCGCATCAATAATCGTTGAACAATTATCAAGAAATTCTAATCAAAATTATTAACTCAGATTACTATGAACACGTAATGGCCATTATCACAAAAAAATGGGATAAGATAAATTACACACGCCAACTATTGGATAACAATAAATAAGGATGGGATTTTAATTATCGGATTTCTTCTCCAAGATGTAAAAGTCGGAAGATATGGGTATTTTTAATATTTTTTTAATTATATTATTATTATTATAAATATATGAAAGAAATCTTATGGGATTGCTACTATAAATAACAAGCGTGATTTCTTTATTCCAGCGCCAATATCACTCGTCCGTTAAAAAGATTTTTTTTTAACTGTAATAAATCTTGAATCTTGATTCCTTTCTGATCCTCCAAGGTCTGAATATGCTTCTTTCGTTGCTCTTATCTTCTTTTTCTTGATCATCTTATTAGATTGTGTGTGTGCGTGTGTGTTCAAGTCTCCCTATTTTTTAATTTTTTTTTTCAAGAAACTGCAGTAGCCTTTTGTACTTTTGCAGCAATGTTTAATGGGGGGTTGAATTTTCGATTTTCAGCGCATTTAATTTGATTAAATTGCAATGCGCCTTTTTCTTTTTCTACGCGCCATCATAAGTTTGGAAGTGATGGTTGACTTAGCAGAACTGCAGTTGGGAGATATTTTAGTTGATGGGATTCTGATTTCAGGTATTGATGGGCAGCATGGGGAGGCTCACGGCGGCGGCGGCTGTGGTGCTGTGGCTGTGGACGGCGGCTGTGGCGGCGGAGTACATGAAATACAAGGACCCCAATCAGCCAGTGAAGGCGAGAGTGAAGGATTTGATGAGTAGAATGACTCTTGAAGAGAAGGTTGGGCAGATGACTCAGATTGAGCGTGAGGTTACATCTCCAGATGTTATCAAGAATTTCTTCATTGGTATAAATTTCTTACCTTTGACTTTCTTTACCTTTTGTTTCATCTGATTTTTTTAATTTATTTATTTCTGTTTTCTGAAAAAAAAAAAAATGGATTGTTTGTTTCGTGAATTTGAAGAAGAACATTGATGAAATTGCTCAGTTCTTGGAAAGAATGAACTTGAAGATGCCTAATGTTGAAGTTTCATACAATTTGACAAAATGTTGATTGTAGTGTCTGAATATTGATGAAACTAATCATTTATTGATGAATTATATGTTGAAGATTGGGTAAAAAGTCTTGGATTACAGTTCTTGGAGTAAAGAAAATAAAATACACACACTGCAGCAGTGAAAAATCCAGACCCCCATTTAATTATTTCTTCTTCTGTTACTTTGTCTTGTTTATTTCATACAGAATAGTGATATTGTTATTGTTTGACCATGACCATGAGTATCAAAATTTGTTTGTGGAAAATAGGGAGTGTAGTGAGTGGGGGAGGGAGTGTTCCACGCCCTCAAGCGTCTGCTGAGGACTGGATCGATATGGTGAACTCGTTCCAGAAAGGTGCTCTTTCGACTCGTTTAGGAATACCTTTGCTTTATGGGATTGATGCTATTCACGGCAATAACAATGTATATAAGGCCACCATTTTCCCCCACAATGTTGGCCTTGGAGTTACAAGGCAAGTCCATTATCTATGCTCCGACATTTTTACTGTGTGATTTTCAAGAAGTTCGTTTATTGAGTTGATACTTTGCATTGATGCACCAGGGATCCAGAACTGGTCAAGAGAATAGGCGCTGCAACGGCTCTAGAAGTTAGAGCAACTGGGATTCCTTACACTTTTGCGCCTTGTATAGCTGTAAGAGAAGTCGATGCTTCTATGTGATATGTGATGTCGTTTTCTTTTTGATTTGCTTGGTTTCCATGGATTCATTGCTCCTCTCTGTAGGTGTGTAGGGACCCGAGATGGGGCCGTTGTTTTGAAAGTTACAGCGAAGATCACAAAATCGTGCAGATGATGACTGATATCATACCTGGTTTGCAAGGAGAAGTTCCATCAAAGTATCCGAATAACTTCCCATTCGTTCATCCTAGGTAAAAACATCTTCTGATTCCAACTACGTTGTCAGCATGTTTGTTTCCGATTGGAATCTGATTCGTGTTTCCTGTGGTCGAAGTGCGAAAGTTGCTGGATGTTCGAAGCATTTTGTGGGAGACGGTGGCACCATTAATGGCATCAATGAGAATAACACAGTCATGGATTGGAATGACCTGATGAACATCCATATGCCTGCTTATTTCGACTCGATCAGTAAAGGGATCGCGACTATAATGATCTCGTACTCGAGCTTGAATGGAGTGAAGATGCATGCTAATTATGATCTCATAACTGGATTCCTGAAGAACACTCTCAAATTTGAAGTACTAATGCTGCTCATTTTGCTTACTCTTTCATGAAATTTAGCTCAAGAAACATAGGCCTAATTGTTCTTTCTTTATTTCTTCGATTCTTCAGGGCTTTGTGATATCTGATATGCGTGGAATTGATCGTCTCACGGACCCCCCTCATTCGAACTATACTTACTCTGTTCAACTCGGGATTCATGCTGGACTCGACATGGTAAGGATCAAGATTCATATTTGAACAAGCTCTTGTCTGTGAACTCGATCTTTGACTTGAATTTTTTCGTAGATTATGGTTCCAGATGCCTATGAGGAGTTCATCGATGATCTAACACTACTGGTGAAGAAGAACGTTATCCCGATGAGCAGAATAGACGACGCAGTAGGAAGGATTCTGAGGGTCAAATTCATAATGGGACTGTTTGAGAATCCATTAGCCGATCTCAGTTATGCTGACTATCTTGGAAGCCAGGTCTCTAGAGCCACCTCTTTCTCTCTTCTTCATCATCGTTGTTTCTTCATTCGTACTGCTAAAAGTGAGCCTCATTTCTTTCTTTGGTTGATCATTTCATGAAACAGGAGCACAGAGAACTAGCTAGGGAAGCTGTGAGGAAATCGCTCATCCTGTTGAAAAACGGTAAAGAAGGAGACGAGCCTCTGCTCCCTCTCCCGAGGAAATCGCAGAGGATACTCGTGGCCGGAAGCCATGCTGATGATATAGGCAACCAATGTGGTGGATGGACAATTGAATGGAAAGGACAATCAGGAAACATAACTCTTGGTAAGCTTTGGCCTTATTTTTTTTTTCTTTCCTTACATGAGTTTTTATAAAACTTTGGTTTTGAGCATTTATCATTCCTTATATAGGGACCACAATCTTGGAAGCCGTGAAGAACTCCGTCGGCCTCGAGACGGACGTAGTCTACAACGAGAACCCGGACGAAGAATTCCTCGGGTCCCACAACTTCTCCTACGCCATAGTAGCCGTGGGCGAGCTACCTTATTCAGAGACTTCCGGCGACAGCATGACTCTAACCATAGACGAGGGAGGGTACGACACGATCACCAACGTGTGTGGGGCCGTCAGGTGCGTTGTGGTGCTCATAACCGGGCGCCCGGTTGTGATCGAGCCGTATCTCGACAAGATCGATGCACTGGTTGCTGCTTGGCTCCCCGGGACCGAAGGGCAGGGGATTGCAGATGTTTTGTTTGGTGAGTATGGTTTCACGGGGAAGCTAGCTCGAACGTGGTTTAGGACCGTCGATCAGCTCCCGATGAACGTCGGGGATCGAGAGTACGACCCTCTCTTCCCGTTCGGGTATGGCCTCACTACTAGCCCTAGTGTTGTGAGAGCATCACAATAGATTGAATATGGATCATACATTTCTCATTCTTTGGTGGTAGATGCAGTTGTAAATTTTAGTATGAGCTTTCACCACCAATTTATTTTACTATGATTATTGCGGTGTGGGATTTGGGATTTCCTCATCATTTGAGTGGTAATCTACTTAAATTTCACAAACACCAATTTGGTTGTTTCTATTATAGTTAAAGTAAGCAAAGGGTATTTTGTAATTGAACTCTTCCAAGAATCACATTGTGTACGAAGGCATATTTATGCATATGTAATAAATTTAATGAAATGTTACGAAGGCATATTTATGCATATGTAATAAATTTAATGGAAAACAACTTTTCTATCTTATTCTAATAGGAGTTCATGTTTTGATATAAGCATGTTCTTAAAATTTCGAATTCTGTTGAAATTTTTGGATATTTTGAATTGCCTGAAAAAAAATATTTCATTAGGTATGAGTTTTTTGTCTTTATATATAGATTTTTTTATATCAATTTGATTTTAATAAAATTGAAAAAGTTTTGCTGTTTTCTCTTATGTCGAATGTAGTAACGGATATTACTTCTTGTTTAATATGGCACTCGTTCTTTTAAATATCAACAAGGGTTAGTAGTATTTTGCTGTTTGATCAAATTATCAAATAAAGCCGCAATATTTGATCAATTAGCAAATTTTGTCGAGTCATATAATCTTAGGATAGAGAAGGCGTTTTATTTCCTTTTCTTTTCTTTTGTTGATGAGGATAATGATTCGATTTGTGAATTTGAATATTTGATAAACTTTATTTGTACCGTATTGACAATTTTTTGCTTCCTAATTTATACCAGCATTAATCGGACTTCATAAATTAATAAAATAAAATCATAATCAACTATTCTCTCAATCAAATACGTCTCAATGAAGGCTAATCATGTACAATCATCATTACCCACAAATTATTCCGTTTATTTTGCTTAAATTTTACTCTTATTTGGAAAATAATTATTCCCTACATAATCCTATGCGCAGCGTAGTACAAAAAAAGTCAAATCAAATAGCATAATTTTAATTGGCAACGGTCCACAATTTTTGAATTTGGCGAGAAGTAACGGAAGTACAGTAACAACGTAACATGGCCAATCTCATATAAATAAACAAATAATAATATTCTCATGCAAACATACAACGATCTAATGGTAATTAATTAAATTAATTATCAATAATAAACATGAATCTAAGTAGAAAAAGATCCGTTGCAATCGTGTGGGTCCCAGCTCGAGTCAGTACTGCCAAATTGTCTGAAAAGAACCATTCACATCTTGAGACGCGGAAAATGTTACTGACACCTCCATACATTTATCAAAATTCTACCATTCAAACTTTATCAGATTTTAGAAGAAAAAAAATTGGCTATCGATAAATCATGGAGTATTTTTGTATTATAAATTACAAATTTAATTATGTCTGATAAGGTAAGATATAGTTACGTGGAAAATACAGAAAAGTTGGATATGATTGGATAAGGATTAATCTATTCATGTACCATATTTCTTGAATTATACAGAAAATGAAAATATTTTGGATAAATTTTATGCAAAGAATATGATTTCGAAAATATTTGGGAATCCTTGCCATATTTATGTTATGGAAATTTTATATAAATGCACTTAGCCACGTTGGCTTGATTTATCTTCTGCTTCCATAACGTGCAGCGTGGTTTGAAGTTCCAGAGCTCTATTTGAAAACCCAAAAATACCCCTCCCCTAACCCCACCACCCCATTACCCCAAACCCTGCTTGGCATACTATATATAGCCATAGCTACACCTCCGTTTCAAGAAAATCTAAGCTCCAACACTCACTCTGAAGCTGTCTTCTTGTAAGTATAGGCCTTTTTTGTAAGCTTGAGTTTGAAGTGTTTTAACAATTTCAGTAGATGTTGTTAATGTGTTTGTTTATATGCTAATGTGGGTTCTGATTCTTTTTCTTTTTTTTTCTTTTTTTTTTTTTTGTGTTTTGGTAATGGGTACAGAGGTTCAAAGCAGCTATGGGGATGAACAGAATGAGGGTGTTTTTAGTGTTTCTTTGTTTGTGGGCTGCTGTTACAGAAGCACAGTATGCCAAATACAAAGACCCCAAGCAGCCTTTGAATGTAAGAATCAAAGATTTGATGAAGAGAATGACACTCGAAGAAAAGATCGGACAAATGACACAAATCGAAAGAAAAGTAGCCTCCTCCGATGTGATGAAGCAATACTTCATAGGTAACAATACATTTTTCTTGATTTTTCGTCAAGATCCTTTCTTTTTTGGCATGTTTGATTTATATATTGCTAGATTGAAAAGGGTTTTTTGGTTTCTGGAATTTGAGTCTGTTTATCAAGAAAAGTTTCAATCTTTTTGAGTAGGGAGTGTTTTGAGCGGTGGAGGAAGTGTTCCTGCGCCTAAGGCTTCAGCTGCAGACTGGGTGAATATGGTGAATGAAATTCAAAAGGGAGCTACTTCAACTCGGCTTGGAATTCCAATGATTTATGGGATTGATGCTGTTCATGGCCATAACAATGTGTATAAAGCTACCATTTTTCCTCACAATGTTGGACTTGGTGTCACCAGGTAAGTATAGATACCAACTTCTCTGTATCTAGACGACTATGTGTGTGAAAAGGGTTTTCTTTAGTGCGTGAAATTGTGTGTTTTGGTCAGACTTTTGTGGGCAACTCGTTTCTTGGAATTCCATGGAATGTGCTTTTACTATTTAGGCGTGAGTTTTGTCACTCTTGGAAAAAGTTTTTGTGCTTTTCAACCTAAGCAATTATTATATCTTTAACTTTCTGAACTGCTACATTATGATATTAGTTGAAATCTCATTTTAGTCTAACCCGAAATAGTAAAGTTCCAACTTACTCATATTATTCTTTGGCAGGAATTTTTGTTGAGAATTTTTCAAGTGTTCGAAATTATTCCACTTAAAAAAAATTAAAATTGAATGAAGGGATCATGAAATTTTCTTGGATCAAATTCATTCTTGTTTTACTGTTCGATATGCCATAAATATGTACTCTTTTAAGACTTTAATGAGAGCTTGTATATAGATCTTCATGCCACTTTAAACCTATGATTGAACATTATTGGATACAAATATGTTTTAGTATACTTCAGTGTCTGATTTCTTCTGCCTCTTACCAATTCAGCTCTGGTAATTCAAGATTATAGTTGCCAATATAACCACTAATTATTGGTAAAAATACTAAATATAGGGATCCACAACTATTGAAGAGGATTGGAGCTGCAACTGCACTAGAAGTTAGAGCCACAGGAATTCCATATGCCTTTGCACCTTGCATAGCTGTAAGCTTTAAACATGCCCCTCTCTTTCAATCACCCGCTTCACTTTCTTGATGTTCTATAATTTATTACTACTAATAGGTGTGTCGAGATCCGAGGTGGGGCCGTTGCTACGAGAGCTACAGTGAAGATCACAAGATTGTTCAAGCCATGACTGAGATCATTCCTGGTTTGCAGGGTGATCTCCCAGCTAATTCTAAGAAGGGCATTCCATTTGTTGCTGGAAAGTATGTTTTCCCATTTTTGTTTTCCCTTTTTCTCATCCCAACTTTACACTGCATTCATTATTTCGTTAACCTTTGTATGGGAGTAGGTTTCACCTAAATCACGTGGCTTGTCATGGTATTACTTGGCTTCTTGTTCTTTATCATTCTTTATTCTGTTGTTTGATGTGCGTGACTTGTTACATGCCAAAAGTTATCACTATCCACACTTAGAAAATCATTGACTCTCATGATGTCAGGGCAGTTGAATTTAGAAGCAGCAGATATCTATCCATTTTCTTGAAAACTCCATATTTTATTTATGTTTCTAATCTCTTCACTTTCTTGTTTATCTTTTCACTAGTGGAAAATATACCTTGAAGCTTGACATATAACTTATGATGCTTGTATTCACATCGCTTACGGTCTATGCTCATATGGACATCGTTTTAGCATGTCAGTTATCATATCTAGCTAGTTATCTCACACACTTTTTTATCTTATCAAAGGACAAAAGTTGCAGCATGTGCAAAGCATTTCGTGGGAGACGGTGGCACAACTAGAGGACTAGATGAAAGCAATACCGTGATCAACTCTAAAGGCTTATTCAGCATCCACATGCCTGCCTACTTCGACTCTGTCAGGAAAGGCGTTGCCACTGTTATGGTCTCTTACTCCAGCGTGAACGGCGAGAAGATGCATGCTAATCGCACTCTTGTCACTGACTTCCTCAAGGGCAAACTCAGATTTCGGGTAAACATTAAACATGTCATATACTCTTCAAGAATCTAGATGAGATAAATTCTAACCTTCTCTACATTTGCAGGGCTTTGTTATATCAGATTGGCAGGGAATTGACAGGATTACAGATCCGCCACACTCGAACTACACGTACTCTGTTCTAGCTGGAGTATCTGCTGGAATTGACATGGTTAGTTTTCTGTCACTCAAGAAGAAACAAAGATGCTACAGTTTCAGAAAATGCCTAGCTTAGACATTTTTCTTGATTTTTTCTACAGATTATGGTACCTGAGAATTTCCAAGAATTCATCAATAGTCTGACTTCACTCGTGAAGAGCAATGCTATCCCAATGAGCAGGATCGATGATGCTGTGCGTAGAATACTAAGGGTGAAGTTCGTTATGGGCCTATTCGAGAATCCTCTATCTGATCTCAGCCTAGCAGACAAACTCGGGAGCCAGGTTTGTTTTCCGTTTTCTTGTTTCTTTCATCCATATTCAGTCTTCTTCTTTCGGGTCGAGTGAACTGTGATTTTAATTACAGGAACATAGGGAGCTGGCAAGGGAAGCTGTAAGAAAGTCACTTGTCCTTTTGAAGAATGGCAAAAGCCCGAAATATCCGTTGCTTCCACTTCCAAAGAAAGCAGCAAAAATCCTAGTTGCAGGAACTCATGCTGATAACTTGGGGTACCAATGTGGAGGCTGGACTATAGAGTGGCAGGGTGTTCAAGGCAATGATCTTACAGCTGGTATGTTGTCGAAACTTTAGTGTTTACGCACACATACACACACGAATATCTACGGATGGGGTCTGGTCTAACTCAAGTTCTACTGTGTAATGATGATATTCACAGGAACCACAATCCTAGCAGCCATCAAGAAAACAGTAGACCCCTCCACACAAGTCGTCTTCTCCTCGAATCCCGACTCAAACTTCGTCAAAAGCAGTGGCTTCTCCCATGCCATTGTCGTAGTAGGCGAGGTCCCCTATGCGGAGATGTTCGGGGACAGCAACAACCTGAGCATATCGGACCCTGGCCCGAGCACGATCAAGAACGTGTGCGGGGCCATGAAATGTGTCGTGGTCGTCGTCTCCGGGCGCCCTGTCGTGATCGAGCCCTACGTGAGCCAGATTGACGCCCTCGTGGCTGCCTGGCTGCCCGGAAGCGAAGGCCAAGGCGTGGCCGATGTGCTGTTCGGCGACTATGGGTTCAGTGGTAAGCTTGCAAGAACTTGGATGAAATCAGTGGATCAACTTCCTATGAATGTTGGAGATTCGCATTATGATCCACTGTTTCCGTTTGGGTTCGGGCTTACGACGAAACCTAGGCTTGGTTGAGGATTTTGAGAAGTAAATTTGTTGAGGGTGATTGATTGTATTTTGTGTAGTAGTAAGTTTATGGAGAAAGAAGGCTGAGAGCTTCAGTTTAGAAAGCGCTTTGCTGGTACGTAGTATGTATTGTACTACAGATTTTCAAGTATAATATAAGTATTATTTATTTAATTCTCTCATCAAAATAAAACATTAACTGTCCTTGATCAAAGTGAAACATTCAAGTCTGTGATTCATCAAAGTTAACATTATCTGAATAGAGGTTTGCACTAGAACTAGAGCCTGCTTCATCAGCCATTAGAGAAGTGCTGGTGTGTGGAGACCAAGAAACGAATCGTGCTCCGGTGCTGTCACATAGTTGGTTTAGATGTCGGAGCCCGTTTCGGATGTATTGTTGTTGCTGCATCGGCTCCGGTAGTTGGTTTTGATGTCGGAGCCCGTTTCGTTGCATCAGCTCTGCTTGCCGTTGAAGCAGGCTGTTGAACCTGTTTATCTGATCTATCAACACCAGCCTTTTATAGTACTCTTTGAAAAAATTGCTATTTTGTTGCTCCAATTCCTCCCAAACTGTAATCAGATCAACATTTATTTAATTTAAGCTCTATACATCACAAATTAAATCAGATTCAGATAGAGGGGATGATAACACAACACTTACTTATTTTAGTAAAGATGGGATTAATGTTGGCTTTACTAGCCATGAATTCCATTGTTTCTTTTTTTGTCTTGTACTTGGTTATGCAATACTCTATTAACTTATGCACCTGCCACAAACAAAATACGGAGTAATAATTACGTGTAAACACATTATACTATTATTAGAAATCGATACATATTTTAACTAAAAGTTTTACCTTCTTCACTTCTTCTTCAGTGGGTCTGACCATCTTTTTCCAGATTAAGATCACTACTTTTGAAATCACATACAAATATGATTGAAATATATGTAATAGATGTATGTAGATTATAAGGCCAAAGAAACTCTTAACCGAAACAATATTTATTAAAGTGGTAAGAGTCCTAATTATATTATAATTAAAGCGGTAAGTCTCCTTATTATATTCTAATCGACCTTCTGTTGATCATATTTCGATTAATTCGATTAGTTGATTTTTGAAAGATAAAAAAAAAGAAAATAAAGAATTTTGTTTGGTTTTCAACAAACAAAATACCGAATAATCATAACGAACAGAATACTGGAGTATTTAATTTCTTTTTATTAGTGTATCATTTAAAAGTTATTGAAAATATCAAAACCATTAACGTCCATTTCTTCCTCTTGTTTCGGTTGCTGCGGAATTAAAAAATCTGTCTATCCCAACTAACTGGAATTTTAAAAAAATAAAAGATCAAAGATATGGTAGTAATTTTTATTTATTTTTTAAAAAAATTAGATTCGGTTATTGATAAAATTCAGATGGGGCTCAATTCAATCACATAACTGAAACTTTTGAGTATTAAATTCTTAAATTTTCTACTAATCTGACTTATTTTTACAAATAGGCTGGCCCAATGTGTCCATAAACGGGCTAAGTTTCCTTCATGCTCTCTATCTTGGTGGGCTGTGTTTTGGGCCTTATCCACGCCCATCACTTATATTGTTAATGAAAATGATTGAGGGAGGGGAGGGGGAGAGAGAGAAGATGCTATGTTGTTGTTGCAAGAGTGGAATTAGGGCATGTTAGATATTTATATACTAGTATATCAGGTATCAAATAGGGGTATGGGTATCGGATATTAGGTAAAGTTATGAAATTGATATATAATATCTGTGTTTGTTATGGATTGCTCTGATATGAGATATCAAATTAAAAAATAAAAATAAATTAGTTGGAGAAAAAAAAATATATCTCTGTAATGGAACCAAATCTCCTCAATCCTTCATCCCTTCCCAAATTCGTCCCCCTTCTTCAATCTTCACAATTACGGAGTATTAAATATTAAAAAGTAAGATGAAAAAAGATTATAGTTAAAATGGCACTAAAAATCCCTAATTTGGGCAAAGACGTGCAGTCCTTGCCGGCTCTAAAAGGAGAGTTCTCACCCCGAACCAGCCACAATTTTTCCTAATTCCTACGGATGCGCCGGCTTTGAATGGCGGTCTTAAAATTGCATTTTCTTAAAAACCGTACTTAAAAGAAAGTGGCCTTCGGAGCGGACGGAGTGAGTATATAGGGAGAGAGAGAGGGAGCAGAATCATTTCACAATTCCGGTAGCAATGTACAGCGTGGTGGTGCAGAGAGTTCAACACCTCTCGCTCTTCTTCTCTCCGACGCCATTGACAGCAAGGTACTTGTGTTCAATCCCTAAACTCGAACTCGCCCCAAACGACGATGTTGAGAAAATCTTCCGCATAATCACCACATCCTCAGACCCAAAATCTCTAAAACACTCCCTCAAATATTCCCAAATCCCCTTTTCCATTGACCTAATTGATAGGGTTCTCAAAAGGGTCCGCTTCTCTCACTCCAATCCACTCTCCGCTTTGGAGTTCTACAAATTCACGTCGCGATTCCACAGCCCCTTCTCCCTCGACACCATGCTCTACGTTCTCGGCAGAAATCGGAAATTCGAGGAAATGTGGGAGCTTTTGTCGGAAACGAAGAGAAAGGATCAAGCTTTGATAACCCCAAGAACCGTACAGGTTGCTCTAGCTAGAATAGCAAAAGTTTGTTCAGTTAGGCTCACAGTTGAATCGTTTAAAAAGTTCAAAAAACTCGTTCCCAAGTTTGATGTTACTTGTTACAATGCTTTGTTTAGGACTTTGTCTCAGGAGAAGAGTATGAGTGATGCTAGAAACGTCTATCATTCGTTGAAGCATGAATTTAGGCCTAATTTGCATACTTTCAATATCTTGTTAGCTGGTTGGAAATCATGTGAGGAGGCAGAGGCGTTTTTTGGTGAGATGAAGGATATGGGAGTCGAGCCCGATATAGTATCGTATAATTGCCTTGTGGATGTGTTTTGTAAAGGGAGAGAGTTGCAGAAGGCATATAACTTGATTGGTAAGATGAGGGATGAGGGCATTGATTTGGATGTGATCACATACACATCTTTGATCGGAGGGCTAGGATTAGCCGGACAGCCGGATAAGGCGAGGGAAGTGTTGAAGGAGATGAGAGAGTATGGATGCTACCCTGATGTTGCAGCTTATAATGCTGTGATCAGAAACTTCTGCATAGCAAAGAGATTAGGAGACGCGTACAATGTGATGGAGGAGATGATGGTGAAGGGATTGATCCCTAATGCCACGACTTTTAATGTGATTTTGAGGTCGCTTTTTTGGATGAATGACCTGAAAAGCTCGTGGAGCTTGTATTTGCGGATGAAAGGGATAGGATGCTTGCCTAATACGCAGTCGTGTATGTTCTTGATTAGGTTGATGAAGAGGCAAGAGAAGGTTGATTTAGCCCTTGAGCTGTGGAATGATATGGTTGAAAAGGGATTTGGAGCGTTCACTTTGGTCTCGGATGTGCTGTTCGATTTGCTTTGTGACGTGGGGAAATTGGAAGAGGCTGAGAGGTGTTTCTTGCAAATGGTGGAGAAGGGGCAGAAGCCTAGTCAAGTATCTTTTAGGAGGATCAAAGTGCTTATGGAATTGGCAAGAAAGGATGATTCTCTTGCAAATTTGTCGGAGAAGATGACCGCGTTTGGTTCTGCTATTCAGGCGCGGAAGACTTATGTGGATGAGCTAGATAAACCTATCTCTGAGATCATGATCTGAAAAGATATGTTATATCCATAAAAATCCCTGTCAAGAATGCCCAATCTTTTCGAGATATGAGGTGAAAGAGGAACTGCTGAGTTTCAAGAAAGTGTGTTTAGGCTCATGGTGGTCGTTGAGTATTGTTTGGTTAGTTGGTTCATAGGTATGTGCAACTATTAATTGGTGAAGGGAACTTGTAAGATTTGTTTGAATGGACTCCATTGTTCATGGCAGCGGCAAACAATTTAGAGATTTGTTTCAAGTTATTTGATGTACTCCATGTCTGTAATTTAGTAGTAGTATTTCGCAGTTGTCAGTGAATTTGAGAAAACCCATCGAATAAATATGATGGATGGTTTTGTAGTAAATGAGATGGAACTTACAATATTAGTGCAAAGACAGAGATTGAGATCTAAATAAACACAATCTTCTTATAGCGTGATCTATACTTATAATAAATAAGTTTTATTTTACAAATTATGCTTTAATATGCTCTGCCTTATGTCCTCACTATATATTTCATTTAGATTTAGATTTATAGAATATACAATATTTTATTAGAAAATTTACCTTATTTATCAATTTGATAAGATTTAATTTAATATGGAAAATCATGGAGGATACCATGTTAGTTTACACAAAAAAGTATAACAAATCACATAAATAAAAACTATTATTTAAACATTAAAAAATCCACATAAAAAGTAGTGCACATTTTAAATAAGTTAATATTGTTTTGATTAGTTTAATTTTTAATTCGATTAAGTATTATTCTTAAATATTTTATGGACTAAAAGTTTGATTATGATTTTGAATAACTGAAATTTAAAATTTAAAATTTGTGAAATTCTATAATCAAGTGAAAACGTATTGTAATTAGATGACTGATTACTAAAATGTCTACTTCGTAAAATTTTGGACAATTTCTCACATATTTAAGCGAATACAATTAGGCTAAACCATTAATCATTATATATATGAGGAATTTAAAAAAAAAAAAAAAATCAACTTTAAGTCATTTGTTCTCATTTAAGTTTGATCACATTAGAAAAAAAAGTTCAACTTAATTCACATAAGTAATTTTCTAGAAGTTTATAGTTAACAAATCGTTATTATTGAATTGAAAGATGAAGCCACCTATTTGACTAGTTTTGAGATATAAATAAGAGTGTTTGGCTTCATTTTGCAATGGTTGAAAATATACACTTTTGAAATACTAAATGATGTGTACATATATTTTTTAATGTGCGAATGCACATATTTTTTCATGTTAAGCGCTAAGCGTTCTTTGATTTTCCCACTCATAAGCTGATAATATTCTTGCATGCTTCAATCAAGAAACGAAAAAATCTTAAAACTATAGGGCTTCTTTGCTTCTCTACAAAAAAACAATTTATATAATAATTGTAGAATAAAATGTGAAATATCATTCTCTCTAATTCGTTTTATCTAGAGAGAGAGTAACTGCCACAATATGAAAAAAATCTGAAGACAAGAAGTAACTGAGCGTAGATTATCCCAAAAAAATTAATGAACCAGAAAAAAGAAAACGCAGAAGGAGCGGTGCAGTAGAAGAAAATAAGAACCAGAGAAAATCCTATTCCTCCGCGTGAAGAAATACTAGTCATTATCTCCAATTTTAGCATACTTTTCTGCACACATATATATGATTAAAGAAACAAATTAAAGTAGAATTTTTTTGATGAGGTATTATATAAAATCTACACAAACTACGTCCAATGTACAAACATTCAATATTGTGTTTCAAGTATAGTTGGAAAAAGTATTTTCTCCCCCTTTTTTATGTGTTTTCCTCCTTTCTAACATCTATACGAAGCTGCCACATCTCCTCCTCCAACTAAACTTGCATTCGCCTCACCTGAAAATCCAACGGGAATACGAACAAATAGACATGCTTTTCCATGGTAGAGGTGATTCTTGTTATGAGCTACTATCGCTGTCCCTTTCAAATTGAGTCACTTTTTTCAGCAATAATTTCAAGCGTTTTTTAGTGTCTTGATGATGAGTTTTAAAATAACTTTTTAAAAAAAAAATTCTCTTACGGGATACTACAACACTTCTAGTATCCTGTAAGAGAAAAAATTCATTATTTAAAACTCATCATCAAAACGCTCAAAAACGCTTGAAATTATTGTTAAAAAAATGACTCAATTTGAAAGGGACGAAGGGAGTACTTCATAATTTGTAGTTGTGCGCGAACATGCTTTTCCATAGTGGTGAGCAACTTTAGTTTGCAGCTGTAGAAGGGAAATCTTTTCCGGTGTTGAGCAAGTTCAATAGAAGGGAAATCTTGAAAATATTTTTTTAGAGATATTATGAGGTGCAAAATTGGATAAAAGTTGAATAGTTTATTTTTGCGTGGAAAACTGAAGGTAAAATTAATAGTTTTCTTTACTCTTTTTGTCAAAAAAATGAAATCACTTTATTCTAGCTATTTGCATTTCCAATAGGTATTGCATCATTACAAATACTAATTTTTTTCGTCGCGAGTATTTTACATTAACAAAAAACTTTGTCGAACCCTTCCCACATTATCCGAACCAAGTTTTGTATTGTAAAATTTAAATTTGTAATGCATGAAATTTGAACAAATGAAAGAGTATAAAGATAACTCATGAATTTCATTCATTCATGCAAAAACATGTGGTTCCATCACACAGCCTTCGATGACCGTGTAAAGGAGCAATTGAGTGCAACCCTAAACCCGAAAAAAGAAAAAGGCAAAAAAAAAAAAAAAAAAAAAAAAAGAAACAAAAAATGGAAGCACATTAGCTTTACCAATATACAAAATTTTCTCCTCCAAAAAGTTAACTCGATGGGGACTCGTTCATTTCTTGGTATAATTCAAGTATGGATCTTGAGCAATAGCTAAAACGTCAGGTCTCTCTGCTTGATTGTATGTTAGGCAACGACGAATAAACTCCTGCAGCGGCAGCTCTTTTTGGTTAGTTATTATGTATGTGTAGTAGAAATCTCAGTATTCAAGACCGCTCAGATTCTCTCATACTATGCAATTTCATTAGAGCAGGGTTTACCTTTGCCTCGTTAGAAACAGAGGGTCTTGTAGGGAATTCAACTTTACGGGCTTTAATAATTGTATCTTCACGAAGAATACGCTCTTGACTCTGATCGTGACCAAAAGGTCGTCTCCCAAACAGCATTTGGTACAATAAAACACCCAGAGACCAAACATCAACCTGTTCCCATTTTCATAATATAACTTAAATATCGCAACTTTAAGAAGAAGAAGAAAATTATTAGCAAAGATAACCTCACCTTTGAGGAAATGAGAGGTGTCCTGCTCAGCTCAAAACATTCTGGAGGCAGATACCTGGAATCATCAGCGTGAGATATATTTTCAGAAAAATATATAAAGAGATGAGAGAAAAATAACACTGGAAGTCTACATTGCTTCTGACGATTAAATACAGTGATTTATATTTATAAATATTATCCACACTTACCAATATGTACCGGCGCCCTGGGATGTAAGTTCCATGCCTTGAGATCCAACATTGTCCTCCACAATCTTGCTAAGACCAAAATCTGTGACTTTAGCAACCCCAAATTCATCAAATAGAACATTTCCTGGTTTCAAATCGTAATGAATAATTTTTTGTGATCTTTTATTCAGGTAAACAAGGCCCTGAAAGATCTGGACTACAATGATTCTGGCTTCTCTCTCTGGGAGTACTGGTGTTGCTTTAAGAACGGCATCAAGATCCTTGCCTGGAGAGGAGAGAGAAAATTAGAAATGACCATCACACATAAGGTAAGTAGTTAGCACTTCATATAAAGTATTTACCAATTTGTCTATAGAAGAAAAAGATTTTACATGACAAAATCCCAAATTGGCCATAATTTCACAAATAAAAAATAAAAAATAAAAATAAATAATAAATAAATGAAATGGGGCAGAACAGGGGATTTTGAAATAATAGGAGTCGCTAAGGTTAGGAATTATTGTTAAGCCTATTCTTCCACAAAGGATATGGATCACTCTCAGTGGGATAATAATGTCCCTTCAATATTTATCCCTTCTCCAGAAAAAATTGTTCAAGTGATAATATAACTGGAACACAAATAAACATACCACTGCAATACTCCAACACTGTGCAGAATGTGTTATGATCAATCTCGAAAATGTCCCAGAGCCGAACTATGTGACGGTGGACCAATGTTTTATGAATATTATATTCCCTGATTGCATGTCGTATGTAGCTTTGCTTCTTCTCTTCACTCCACTGGGCATTCAAACCATGTAGCTTACAGGCAACGTATCTATTTTCCACCAAATCAAAAGCCTGACAGCATAGTTTACCAACAGTATATGAATCTTATCTTCATTATCAGAAATAAAGACTAAAAAAATCAGAATTTCACATGTTGTGTTGGGATTTCAGAAGTTCAACTAGAAATCATGCAAACAAACATAGCTCTGACCTTATAAACTTCACTAAATCCTCCTTTGCCCAAAAGGTTTAAGAGAGCATAACGGTGATGCAATATCTGAAAATTGTTAAAACGGGAACCATCCTCATCCCTTATGCGTTTCATTTCACGTATTAGTCTTCCTTTTTCCAACTCACAGCGATCTCTTTCACGAATTACAGTTTCCTCCTCCTAAAGACAGTTTAAGTGCAAATTATGAAATTATAAAGAAAAGTAGATCGAAGAACTAAAGAAGAAACAAGCTTTTACACGCTTGATGCTGGCTAGACGAGACTTGAAAATTTCATCCTGCATGAGAGTATCTTCTTCCTGAATCACTCCCTCTGCTTCAGTTACCTCACCCTTGTCTAGAGAAGATAAAAGATGCCATATTTTTCATTATACTGTGGAAAGAATCAAAGACCACTCCGGGACAAAAATGAAGAAGACAAACAAAACTATTATACCCTATATCTACATGATACAGAAACATAGGTTAACAGTGGATTACTTACAAAATATGCTTGTTCAATTCCAGTGCTATAACATCCTTCTAGCACAAAAAGAATAAATAGAAATTTGCATAACAATGGGGCCCATTAAGGAAACTGAAAAATAGCTCACAAACAGAGTAAGTAGGGATTAGGACGGTTATAGAGGATATCACACCGATACATTTCTATAGCTGACAAGACAAGAGAACAGACAAAAGAATGTCTGAAGTTCCTTCCCTAGCACCAAACAATACAGGGAAGTTCCTTCCCATTTTTGGAACAAAATTTAGCAGACCATATACACTACTCTAACTGCCATCATAATAAGAAAAAGGTAGATCTCTATTCTAACATAAATCAATACCATTACCATCTTTGCCATATCAAAAGTTGACTAAAACAAACTAGTTTTTTGAATTATTTCAGGAAGGCATATCCAGAAGTAGAGCTACATAAGATATGATGAATATATATTTACCTGATTGACGTTTCTTCAGAGATTTTCTCTGTCTTTCAATTGCCTCCTTCATTTCCAACAAACTCCTCTGCACATAAAAGCCAATTAAAACAATGTATGCAGTATTTACACAATAATAAGAAACAGTAACAAATAACAATAAAAATATCGCATGGAAGAGCATACAAGTTGCGCATTGATATCTTTCATGGCTTGTCCATCCTCCCAGGCCTCAGATATGACAGTGCCAGCTCTATCAAGTTCATTGAGAAACAAAACAAACGGAATAAATAAATATTTAGAGGGATACAGAGAGCTGAAAATCAAAGGGCTCGCAGCATGGAAGCTTATTATCAACTTGTAAAATGATTCTGAGATCATTAAAATATATTTTTAATTAAAAGCTCAATGAGAAAGTGGCTATTCTGCTGCAATGTTATGCACAAATAAGAAAATCATAATCCATCAAGAGCTTTTCATGAATATAGCTATAGTTCTGTATTATCTGAAGTTGGAAATCTTATGCCCTGACTGCTAGTCCTGCCAAGTCATTGATCCAGCCAGATTTTCGCAACTGAGATAGGACATGTTTAGAAAATGATATAATACCTAATCACCCCAATGTTGCCAAGTCTCAGGGAATCCTGGCGTATTCTCATCCTTGCCTCTTGTCTCTCAGCTTTTGATACAGATATCAATAAATCAGATATCACTTTCATTCTCTGCATCGAAAAAGATAAGAGAATAACTACTTGCTTGGAAGTTGGAACATTAATTCAACATCTAAGCAGAGCTAAATCTCACACGTCAGGATAAAATCTTTCATCCAATTGGAAGTATGAGCACTAAAAAAACTCAACATATACATATTATCCTTGTATAGCTAGAAGTTGAAATTGCTTGTATTTGATTAGCGATAGTGCAACGACCTGTTTCTTTGCAATCTTTTATAATATCACAACATTCCTTCAAGACATACCTTTGGCTTCATTTGTTGTTCATAATCTTTGATATCCTTAAGTTCCTGTATAAGCAAGTTAAACATACGTATGTAAGTAGAGATCGAATTCCGCTTTGAAGGACAAAACTTCACCTAACACTTTTAATATAAAAATCACGATTACAACTTTGGAAATTGAAGTACAAATAGTAAAGAGAAATCACCAACAACCTTTTCTAGTCGTTCACATTTATTACGGGAATCAGAGACCTCTTCACGTGATTTTTTCAGCTCTTCCTCCATGGCTGCAACCTTTCCGCGTAAGGAAGTTCCTTCATCCTGATATTATTCACATCAAAGGTATAATTGATCATGTGAATACCTAAGGAAGTTAAGCCAGGAAATCATGAAAATGGATGTAGAGTTTTGACAAGGTAAAAGATTTAACACAATTTGAGACCTCTCTTGAGGAGTAACTATCATGTCCGAGCTGCTCTTTCAAGAATCCATCCTGCATACCCAGTCAAACAAAAGAGTTACTATATGCATATTTTAATAAGGCAATAGCAAGAGGGCTAAGAGGAGAATAAACCCTGACATTGATTTACAGCATTCAATTTTAAATGATAAATCCCAAATTCTCATCCAAAAAATAGAAGCAAGGTGTGTGATGACAAAAGCTGGGAATAAATCATAACATACAAATGAAGCAACTAATGTATGAGACATACCTTACAATGAGAGCTCTCAACCTGGCCGTTTGACGGAGAAATACTTTGATTTCTTGCCTGATCACTAGCACGGGAACCCCGACCCCTACCTGAAGTGGTAGTAGCCCGTCCGCGGCTTTGTTTCCTTTTATTAACATCACTGCCTAGCTTGTTGTTGTCGATTGGTTCAGTGATCTTGTGCCTAGCATCAGCTGCTGCCAGCTGAGAACTTCTGGAATTATTACCATCCTAAAAGAGATGGACAAAGAAAGAAATCACAGAATTTGGAAGTTTCAGAACATAGATAAGTAAAGGAACTAAAAGGGATCAAATAGGCAGGTAGGACTATAAAAAGATGTAGGAACTATTTAAGCATCATATCATATTATGTCTGCTAGAATAAATTAATAAAAAAACTGTATTTACCTCAACTTGTTCAACTGAAGTGGGGCTACTGTCTTCATCAACCTTCTGCCTCTTTTGAGTGTTTGCTTGTATGAGATAGGCTCCTCCACTCTACCACAGGATATGAATAAGTCAGACTCAGAAAGAAAGAATTAAATGACAGAAATAAAATGCCTAGAATAAGGACATTGAACCAAGAAGAAGAGATTCTAGAAAAAGCAAATATAATCTAAAACTAATAAGAATGCAATTGCTTTAAGCTGCAGTACATTCGTAAAATGAGAATTAGTGCAGAAGTTGCATTCTGCGTAGAATATTTTTTCCACGTCGCACTAAACCAGCCTTTCCATTTTGGCCCCACATTAAAGCCCACGTGTCAAAACAAGAATGTGAGAGTAAAACAATTGCATTCAAACAATTGAGAATAAATTCGCAAATGGTATTCCAGTTATATACTCTAAAGTAGCTTTATGGACATAAGCATGAGTAAGCCGTATGTTCAAACAGCTCACTTAGTCCGGCCGCTACATCTTTGGCTTAAGCAGTTAGAAGTGGTTATCATTATATAAACTTTGTTATCATGGTAGTTAATGCCTTTTGAAACTTATGAACAACTAGGTCAAAAATACTAGTTTATCGACTTTGCAGACTATACGCATGATATGAAAATGTCCTTGGATGTATTTTGAAATTAAACTGAAGTGCTGCTTATGGTGTAAGTGAATCTGTTATTGGAATCTATATAAGTTTTGCAACATAATAACTCTTCTTGAAGAATTATTGATCGACATAGATCATAATCGAACTTTAAATCAATGGGATATTCCTAAAAAAATCGATCCTCAGATTAAGTTGATAAAACAGTCCAATGTTTTAGAATTATATATCTCACTCGGGATCATTGAGCAAGTCTAGGTGCTGGTTCGAAGCCATGCAAGCTGCGATCATTCTCCCCTTTAGATTTACCTTTTTTGTAGTTAATTGTGCACAAGCCGATGCATTGGCCACAATAATGGAATTAATATCCATCGAATGCATGAGTGTCATTTGGATATCCACCTTCTACATTTACTTTTTAACTTATTGAACACAAGCACAATCTTCGGTTCTCAATGACAAAGGTTCCCATGCCAAATGCATAGTCAAATTAACAATGATATGAGAAGAATCCTCACTTAATAAGACGATGAAAATTGAAGATTAGAAAACCAACACTACATCCATGTCTACAAAAATTGTTGGGTTTCAAATGCTTTCCACTTAATAAGTACTAGAACAAGATCAAGATAAACAATCTTCCCAGTTAAAATATTCAATCATGTAAAATAAGTGTATGGTATGAACTACCTACAATTTATATGACTATAGAAGCACAGTAAACAGATGCATATCAGCAATATCACACCACAATTCCCTACTTCTAGCCATTCCAATTTAAACAATCCATGCACATTAAGCATCAATAGCCACAAACTCTTTGTCAACTATATAAACATGCAAGAATCCAAAACTTGTGAAATTCAGATTCTCGGCATGGAATGTAATTCAATTGCAGAAACTATTACTACAACACAACAATCAAATCCAAATACTCACATCATCATCAGAATCATCGCTATCATCTAAAGAGTGGGGTAGACCATCCGGGGCACTTCCAAACTTGGCAGGTGTGGCCCATGAGTTCTTCTGCGCCTGAACTTGAGGTTGTGAGGAAACTGCTGCAGACGAAGCCTTGCCCACCAATCTCGCTTCGAGTTTCGCGATCTTGGAGGATTGATCCGACTGATTCGAAGAATTGGAGGTGAAATGCAAGATCATGTCGTCCGACATTACTCGACTATTGAAATTGAAGTAAATTCCGAATTAATAATAGTCAGTTTAAGGAAAAAAAAAAGAAACTCTCTAAACCTGCTAAACTCAAGCCATTCAGAGAAAAAGCAGCAGCAACCAAAATCGAAAAAAGAAAAGAAAAAGTGGTGAATTCCAGGTGCTTGGGTGAATCAAGCAAAGACCCTTTGAAGCAAAAAAGAACATTAATTCATGAAGGGTTCATATACATTAATTCTTACAGCAAAATTTCGCCTCTTTTTCAGTATGCTCATGCGTGTGTGAGTCCGGAAGAAAGAGGGACAGAAATTGATTCCCTGAGACAGATAGGATTAGGGTTTGTGAATTTGCAGAGTTCGCATAAGCTCAGGCAGAGGATTGAGTGAATGAGTAGAAGCCAAAAAGAGTGAAAAAATGGTAGGCGAAAGCGAATTGAAACGGAAGAATTTTGAATTTTGGAAAAAAGGTGAGAAACTGAGAATGGAGGTGGGGTGAATGGCGTGGTGTAAATAATTTTATTTGGTCATGAAATTGCAAATTGTTATATTTCGACCATGATGTGTGACAAGTTTTTGTCAAATTAAAATTACTTTCTTTATTGTAAAATTTTTCTCTCTGTCTACTAAATTTTTGCAACTTTCCATGTTCCGCTATTTCTTTATCTATTCATCTAAATTTGCTGGCCCATGTATTTACATCATATATTCTCGTGGGTCCAACACAAATGATAATTCAATACATGATCAAAATATATTGAACTTCGTGTTGGTCTTTTCACAATAAATAAATTGATAGACGAAGGGAGTAATTCTCGCTATTTTATCTATAAGAACGCCGATGTCACCACTTGATTATGTGATTTTGTTTTCTTTGAGGGGTTTTTGTAAATTACCAATAAAATAGATGAATAGGTCGAGAAAAATAGGAGGATCAGTCGATCGGATAATTTAATGATACTACTAGTAATGTTTAAGAATAGATGGGGTCGGCTAATATAAACAAACTAGGCCTGCTCCGGCTAGTTTGGGCCGTCTCGATTTTCTGTTCTGCCCATTATTCTTCGTAAGAATTGAAATTAACAAATAAAACTTGCACTACCCTCCCAACCTTCCAATAATCTGTTATTACTTTTTTCTGTTGTCCAAGAGTTATACTTATACCTCCATTTTATAATTATAAAATAAAATATATTTTGTAGTATTTTAAGTAAAATATAACTACAGTCTAATGTTACTATATTTTTCCAGGTGAAAATTACCCAAAAATACATAACCTGAGTTTAAAATTTGTCTATAAATATATAACATTTCAATAGTTTTTGATTTTACACATAAGGTCGGTTTTTTTCCTAATTTCGTCATATTTTTGTGCTGATGTGGAAGTCGGATTTATCGAATTATTAGTGAGAGTCTAATTTCCTTACGTATATAAATGACATAATTTCCAACAGATCCAACTTCCATATCAGCACAAAATCTGACGAAATTAAGAAAAAATCGACCTTGTGTGCAAAATCAGAAACAATTGAAAATTCGTGTATTTATAGTCAGATTTTAAAGCTCGTGTGCAAAACCAAAATTTCACTAAAGGTTGTGTATTTTGGGACAATTATCTCTTTTTCCTCCAACGAAAATGTTGATAGTTTAAGTAATTTTGAATGCCTGTGTGATGTGTTTGAGTGTGATTGTGTTGTGCTAAAAAAATGTGAGTGTTGTTAATAAAAAAATCTTTCCAAAACTAAAAGAGACATCGAGATATAAAATACTCCTAGCGCCCCACAAATTTAGTCCTAGACAGCCAAACGTAAATGTTAATAAAATATTTTCTTACATGATAAAATTTTAAATATAAACTACTCCATATGTCCTATATATTCCCAACACATTTCTATTAGTATTTTATACTCATATTGTTGGGATATTATGTTAAGGGGAACTTGAATCAAGTTAATAAACAATTTGTTTTGATTCGATTCCAAAACTCTCTTTAGAATATTTTTCTTATTATTTTTTATGAACTAGACAAGTTATACTTAGCAAAGCTTGCATGTTAGGAAGCTTTTGTTTTAGTCTAGAAGCGCTAAGGATGAAGCAGTCAGAGTTCGCGAAGCATCAGGAAGCGAAGCAGCTCCAGCAGTAAAATCGTCAGCAGTAAAGTTTGACAAAGCGTCATGGAGACACTTCAAATGAAGATGCTTAGAGCGAGCTTTCGTTCAGTAGAAGCGAAGCGCTCTCAAGTCAGCTTACCCAAAGCGTCTCTGATACAGAGCTGTACTTAGAAGCGTCAATAAGTGCAGGTGATAAGTTGACCCAAAATTCAAGTTTGAATTTCTGACATAAGGCTGATTTGTTCCTTACGTGTCGACACGCCATTGCACAACGGATACGGCTACAGTCTGAAAGGTCAAGGTAGGTGAAGTTGCCATACCTCTAGGTGCGGCGGACATCCCTTCCTAACTTTACAGTCAGAAAAAGGACTGACACCCACCGACTAATCCGGAACTTAAGGAACACGCAACCTTTTCTCTCTTAACGGGAAGTATGATTCCTTACTATAAATAGAAGGAGTTGCACACACACTAAAATTAACGCACGTACAAACGATTCAAGCATACTACTCGCAAGAACTCTAGCAAATTATCATTTACATTCTTTTAGTTCTTTCGAAGCGCTTCACTTTAGTGTGTCCTCAAGATATATTTTTCTTGAGTATTGCAACTACTTTCTTTCTAGGTTCAACCGCATATATCCATAACCTAGCTTCGAGAATCCTTATCCCTTTACTTGTAATCTTCATTGTAAAGGATTCTCATTTACAAAAACCCAAAAACCCCAAAACTAAGTCTATTGTGTTAGATTGAGTTGTAAGGTTGTAAAGTTTTTGTAGTAAAGATTTGTTGTTTTAAGGCTTCTCGAGAGCCCGTAAATCTCTGAGGATTCAAGTGCAAGTTTGTTACTAGCCTTGAATCACTTCCCCTTGGAAGTATAAAACAAGGAATACCGAGTGAAGGTATTCATCCCGTCGTGGATAGAGTGGACGTAGGAGAGGCTCTCCGAACCACTATAAGTGTTGTACTATTTACTTTATCTACAGCTTTGATTTATTACATACACACACATACACGCTTTAAATATCAACTTGGTTTTATTTGTCAAGAAAATTCAAGTCTCACCACACTCCGCACATCTTTCACACGAGCGAGAAGTTTCGAAAGTCACACTAGCATTCAAAGCGTCTACTCGGTCAAAAGGACGAAAAACAAAAGATAAGTTAAACACTTCTCAACACACGTATTCACCCCCCTCTACGTGTGTTAGTCACTTTCGGGACCAACACACACACATCTATATATATATATATATTCAATAAACGTGTCAATAAATATGAGACTGAGGGAATAGTATTTATGGGTACTTTTGTCAAATTCATAGTAGAAAAGATAAAATACAGATAAAGTAAAATAATTTTTAATGGGGTACGATAATATATTGTATAATTTAGGTATAAAATATCTAATTATACAAGTTAATCTTAAATAATGAGCTTGTTGGTTAGAGCTGTCAAATGTTCGGGCCGGGCCAACCCAAGCCCAAGCCTGTCGGGCTTGAGACAAAAATCTGGTCGGGTCAACCCAAAATTTTATTGGGCCGCACAAATCAATGTCTAAACCCGGCCCGTAGGAAAATTATAGTGTAAAAATGATCGGGTCGATCGGGCTGCCCGTGCCCATCGGGCTTTTTAGTGTCTTGGGTCGGGTCGGGCCGGCCCAAAATTTCAATGGGTCTCGAATTTCATAGCCCAAGCCCGCCCAAACTACAGGTGGGCCGAGACTACCCATCGGGCCAGGCTTTTTCGGGCCAAATTTAACAGCTCTATTGTTGGTTTTCATTTTAGGTACAAGCTTAAATTTATAAAATATTCCGATGTAACACTATAAGAATATTGTTCATCGCTGACAAATTCGCAACGGACAAAAAAAAGGAAAAGGAACGCCATAGAAAGATCTTCGGCGGATCCTACACTAAGTGGATCTGCGACGGAGCCATTTCGTAGCCAAAATTTGCCAGCGGACAAATCCGTCGGCATTTGCATTTCCCGACGCCCGTTTTGCCGACGGACTTTTTGGCAAATTCGTCTGCAAAACGGGCGTCGGGAAATGCAAACACTGACGGATTTATCCGCCGGCAAATTTTGGCTACGGAATGGCGACGGAATCCGTCACGGATTCGTCGCGAATCCGTCGCAGATCCACTTAGTATAGGATCCGCCGAAGATCCGTCCGTATCGTTCCTTTTTTTTTTGTCCGTCGCGAATCCGCCGACGATGAATAGTATTCTTGTAGTGTAATAAGTCAGATTAAACTGGTGGGAAGAATGGAGTAATATTTACTAATCAATAAAAGAAAATAAGATTAAAAATATATGAATTTTTTCTTTTAAAAAAATGATTTTTTTAGAAAAATACAGAAAAAGTCCGTAGTTGAAATAATAATTGAATGATATGCCTAGAAAGTTAATGACAAATAATGCCCAAAGAGAAAGACCTTGATTTGATATTTGCTTCCAACCAAAACGGAGGAGATCCGAATCTGCTGATACCGATTACAGCATTTTACAATTTCATCCATTTACATATATTCTTCGATAATTATTTTCTAACTAGTGTTGCCGCCCGTGCGTTGCACAGATGATATGAATTGTAAAGAGTAATAAAATAAATAAATAAAAGTTGAAACTATATATTTTTCTCTCATGCCATTACTGAACAAAGATTTAATTCTCATGATTCTAGAAACCTAAAATAATTTTAGAAAATATAAATAAATATAATTTTAAATATTCAAGTGATAGAAATGTAAGTTCCCTATAGGCTATACTACATTTATATAGTGAAACTACTATTGCTACTAAAATATTTGAATTACTATATTTTTGGTATATTTTATATAAATTCGTAATAGTTATCTAAATAATTAGTAATTACTTTGTTCTTTAAGTAATTTAATACTATATTTCTTTTAAAAAAATAATACATCAAAAAAATTAAGCAATAAGTAATGATTACTATAAATTTATTGATCAATAGCTTTATATCTAACTTAGTATTATTTCACAAAAGTTCAATTAAAAATTTGTGACAATGTATCCAATTAAATTTTCTATTGTCACAATAAAATTTTCACAAATTATCAATACAATTGAAAAAGTAAACAAATAACATATGAATATAACAAAATAAAAAAAATTATAGAATAATCTAATGCAAAATATAACATATTTATAATTTACAATACATTTGTTACCAAATCCATTGGACAATTCAAAAATATTTAAAATAAATCATCTTTAAGTAACTATTGGACAATTGATTGTTACTTTTGGAGGAAAAATGACATTGATGTAATTCTTATCAACTATTTAGCTTTTATATATTGTATATATGATATAAATATTTAATACAGTTGAATGAACTCGAAGTCATCTTCATTATCAATAGAATACATAACTATAAAAAGGTTTCATTATCATCCTCTGTATTTCGAACAAGGGCATAGCATTAGCATATGCGTCAATTGTAGAGTCGTAATTCATGTGTCGTAAAATTATTTTACAAAATGTTTGCTTTATGGATATAATAATAATAATAATAATAATAATAATAATAATAATAATAATAATAATAATAATAATAATAATAATAATAATAATAATAATAATAATAATCGAGACGTACTCAATATAAACGAACTAGGCCTGCAGGGGCTTTTTTGTTTTACATTTTAATTTTTAATTACATAAAATATTTTACTAGGAACAATTAAATACTCTTTCTTAATGTGTTTTAACGATGACAATAAATATGAACATTATAAATAACAAGTTATTCAACTGGATTAGTGTATACTTACGTGTTTAGCACTTTATTCATTTGTCAACCAATAAGTTGATGGCCACCAAAACTCTTGAATTATAAAATTAATTAAAGTCATTATCTCTAGAATTTAAAAATAACATTTCAATTTTCACAGTATTTAAATTTGTGATCATTATTCAATACATTAAATCGTATATAATACAATAAAATAAATCAGACGAAGTATAACTGTAAAATATTTCATCTCCTAAATTGTACACTATTGTTAATGACACTGTACATTTATTTCAATTGAATGGGTCAACCCTCAATACGTATCATCGATTTAGGCTGCATGTTAAAGTAAAACCATCATTACCATTATTAAATAAAATTGTTGGATGATGATAAATGGACACTTTCTCTTTGAACGGAGAAAAGGGAGTATTAGAAAACGAAAATTTCAAATATATGGATACATAAAAATGTTTATAGATGTTTAAAAAAAAATGTTTATAGAGGAAATAATAAGTTTAGCACGTTACAATCTAAATAGGTTTAAATTATAGGCCAAAATATACATTTCACACGCATAAGTTAAAATTACTACTTTAAAAAATTAATTGCTACGACCAAATGAAATTAGAACACGGCATAAATAAATAAATAAATAGGAGTGAGTACATCGTTTTCCTCCGTTTTCGGCGTTTCACAATTCAATCTCTCTTTCTCTCTCTATCTCTAGAAATTCGGTTTCTCAGCAACACTTCTGAGGGGATCGATCAGTGGTTTTAGATTTCGATTTTACCGGAAAAATCGGTCTATATCCATTAATTATTCTTCCGCATGCACAGTGATCGGCCGCAGCCAATGTCGAGAGTAGCCGCGCTCGAATCGCCGCCGACCGCCGCCGTGCGGAGGCAGCCGCTGCTGACGAGGACCGTGACGTCATCGGCGGCATCCAGCGATTGCGCCGACGCGAAAGACGGCGGAGGGAAGAGCCGGAAGGGGAGCAGGGTGGGGGAGACGGCGGGAGAGTGCGCGGCGGTGTGCTGCTGCTGCCCGTGCACAATGTTGCACCTCCTGATCCTCGCCGTCTACCGCCTTCCGAGGGGTTTGTGGCGGAAGAAGAAGCGGAAGATGTTGCTGAGGAAGAAGAGGAGGAATTCGTCGGAGGAGGCGGCGAATCGGCGGATATCGAAGGCGCTCGGATTCGGCGGCGGCGGCGACGAGGCGGAGGAGTCGACGGAGGATGAGGATCGCGAGGGGGAAAACGACGTCGTTGACTGGGATAATGAGATGTGGGACCGGTTCTACGGCGCTGGATTTTGGAGGAGCGCGTCCCAAAGAAGCGACGAATGAGTTCAAGTAACTGCTCGTTTTTTTCGTACATAAATTTCTTTTTTCCTTTTTATTGGCGGTTTGAATTTAGGGTTTTAGTAATTGGAACTGTGAAATCTTCCTTCGATTTCTCAGATATTGGGATTCTGTTGCAATTAAAGCAAAAAAAAAATCCAAGAGTTGAAAAAATGGCTGAAATACCGATTGGCCAATTGTACATGTATTTTCATGGTGTAGCATAGGATTGATCTTTTGTGGATTCATAAACTTGTAAACAAATGGTTCAGTGCTCAATTCATCTTCTTGAATTTTGATTTAGGTTTTTATTTTTTGGGAATAGAATTTGATTTAGAATTGAAAGAATAATTATTGTACAAATATTTTAGTGAATGTGTTTCGGTTGAAGATATGGATGTTTTTGGCCGCCTTTGAAAAGGTTCAATTCCAACGACATTTCTTTCCCTCCCCCTCTCTCTCTCTACACTAGAATTCTGCACTACAAGAAAAACAAAATTGATCAATGTACAAAAGTTTTTATAATTTTTGAATCACTATCATTTATCAATGGTTCTTTTAACTTGTTGAATTTTTAATGTAACATGTGAAATTACTTTACAGATGATAAAAAAATGTTTATACCTTTTTCGTTTATTTTTTGTAACACTATAAAAACCAAACACAGACAAAGTGGACCAAAATTTAAATGAAACAATTTATCATAGTACTAATTCAAATTAAATTCATCGTGCAGAGTCAGTCATGGATTTAATATGGATCCTCTGGTTAAATCCCCATTTTGCACACTGAATCAAGACAAACTGTAAAAACGTTTTTTTATAAAAAAATAGTAATATTTTTTATATTAACTATTCTCTTGCTGTATCACTAATATAATAATAAGTGACATGCTAATTTGCGCTCAATAAATTAGGAGGTAGAAGATTATCCTGGATTTTTTTAGAGATATAATGAATTTAAAATTATTGTGGCTTGTGTATTGCCTGGTGTGCAATGGTGATAGATGGAACTTTTCTTATGATTTTTTCTAGTGATTATGCTGTGATGGGGCCTTTATGTATTTTAATTTATTCTTACAAATAATTTTCAATCAAACTAACTCGACACCTAGAAAATGCTATTAATTTTGGACTTCGTTGAATTATCATTTATTCTAAATTAGGTTTATTTCATCTGATTATGTACCTTTTAGCATATCTTATACTCCATCTGTCCCAACGAAGTTGAGGCGTTATTTTAACGCCTCAACTTCGTTGGGAGAGAGGGAGTAGTACTTATTCTAATTTACAAGTGTAATGGGGTAAAAGAGTAGCTACTCTTTAATTGTGCGTTTTTTTTTTTGTTTGTTTCAAAGACATATTCGAGATTCTTGAAGAATTTAAAAATTAGGGGTGAGCACTATTATTTGAAAACCGAAAACCGAACCGAAATAAAATTTCTATTCGGGTTTTTTAATAATTTCGGTTTTTTTTTCTTAGTGCAATTCGGGTTTCGGGTTCGGGTTTCTTTACTACCCAAAAAACCGAAAATCTGAAATATTATTTATTTTAATTATTATTAATATTTTATAGATTCATATATTATTATTATTTATATACTTTGACAATTTATCTTTGGTGATTGCAATATTTAGTTTATATTTAATATAAAATTAGTTAATATTTGTTTTTATGGTTTAATTGCAGTAGTAAAAATATTATTAGTATTCATTTTGGATGAAAATTAGGTGTGTAAATTAAAGTTAGAATTGAATAAAGCAAAAAAAAAAATCAATATTTTAAAAATAATTCGGGAAAAAACCGAAAAACCGAAATAAATTGATATTAATTTTGGTTTTTCGGGTTCGGGTTTTTTGAAATTCGGGTTCGGGTTTGTTTTTCAAAACTCGATTTTTTTTCGGTTTTTCCAATTTTACAAAAAACCCGAACCGAAACCCGAATGCTCACCCCTATTAAAAATGATGAGGTTATGAGTATATAGCATCTCATTATCATTACTATTACAATGACCTTATTTATGAAAATCTCAATATAATGCGAACAATATTTACTTTAATGGCATAGAGCTAGAGTTTTTATCTTATCTTATTACAATGAAATAATAAATTGTTTATTTCACTCCACTCCAAGTATATTTATCTTATATGTATGTTATTAATGTAAAAGCTTATCAACCAAAACACATGTAATGCATTAATTTTGAGATGCAATCATCCCTAATAACTCTCAATATTATTTTTTGGTTTTGTACATATCTACTTTTTT
This sequence comes from Mentha longifolia, assembly GCA_001642375.2. NCBI lineage: Eukaryota > Viridiplantae > Streptophyta > Magnoliopsida > Lamiales > Lamiaceae > Mentha > Mentha longifolia. The sequence goes on along the minus strand of CM038115.1, from coordinate 13,568,959 downwards.
TTAAGAAGTGCCATTTTTTGGTAATGTTGTGAAATATGAGGATGACTAGTATCACACCACAATCCACGATTCTTGATGAAAATGGAGAAAAGCAATCCTACTTGCAATGAATGCACTAAGCGAAATTTAACAAACTGGGATTCCGATAGAGACTTTTTATTAGGTAAGTTTGAATTTTGTTTAGCTATGTGAAAATTCCAACTCCAATAATGAGTTAAATTATAAAGTCAAATCGTTCAATTTAACCAATAGGCAATGCAACCTTAGGTATTTTGTGGAAAAATAGTACTACTTATATTGTTGATAAATATATTCTGCAAAAAAACCAACATAGTTTGTTTCTCCTTGCATAATGATAAAATAAAAGCCCTATTAATGAATTTCAAACTTACATCAACAAATAAAATAAAACTGAAATCGCATACTTACTGTGCCACCAACAAAGCCCAATTCAACAAACAATAATTCCATTATTTTTTTTATGATTAGTACTATTATTTGGAAAAAATGTACATATTGCTATTGACCATCTAGAAATTAAGGGAAAGAAAGTTAGTTACAAATTAAATGTGGGCGACCAATTCTTAAACTCGAAAGTTATCAATACAAACAAATTTGAAGGACTTCTGCCTAAATTTTTTTTTATCTATATTCTTCCGCTCGTTTAAGTGGTGTGAATGTGATTCAGCAAACAATAGTAATTTAATAATATATAAAAAAAATGAAAATATCACATCAAAAGCCACGTGTCATCATTGTAGTAAGTGGAAGACCAGGCATTGCTTCTTTCCTCCTCCAAAGCTGTGTCTGTGTCAATGTGTGTAGTGCGTGTTTTTTTGGTGGGCTCATCAGACTCACCACCGCCAAAAAAGTAAAAAGATAGAAGAGAGAGAGAGAGAAGGTAGAGATGAAATAATTATTCTCCGAAACCAACAAAAAGAAGTCTCTAAAGAATTAATTTTTTTCCCCTTATTCTCATTCCTCCCATCATTCTCATCTCTTTCCTCAAATTCCCTAGTTCAGGTATGCCCTTTTGTTATTGCCCTCTTATTTTTCTTATTCAATCACTTTTGGATTTGATCTGCTGCTGTGTTTGATCAGTTTCTTTAGGATTATAAACCCAGAAAGGGCGAGTCTTTCTTCTTATTTCTTGTTCAGCCGAATTTTGATTTTGATTGTTATATACTATTTGAAATTGATGGGTTTTTGTTATATGTCAGTGCCTTTTCTTCTGATGTTCTGGAATTAATTGTTTTTGTTGTTTTCAATCCAGTGTTTTGAATGTGAAAGGAAGTCCTTATTGTGTTCGTCTGCTGTTTTTTGGTATATTATCGAATGATTAGGACCTATGTATGTGTAATGAGAGAAGAGACTAGGTTTTCTGTAAGAATCTAAACTTCTAATTTACTGGAATTTTCTTGGATAGAGGCTTTTATGGCTGAGTAGAAAATTGTATGTTTTTGGGCCTTTTTTTGATTGGCTGTGTCTGAAGTAGAGTTGAAGATTCTTGCGGTTTCATGGGTGCCTTCTTACATGAAGCTTGGTATCTACGGTACTTGAGTTTTGGTACCGTGCTAGTAATGCTTTTTTTATTGTTCATGTATTCTCTTTTAATCTCTCTATATTATTATCAAATTTCGAGATCAAACCTGTCCTAATGTTGTTGAGTAATGGGGAAAATCAGTTGAGGTCTGGTTTATGAATGGTTTAAAGTCGATCTTAGCAATGTTTTCTATTTGTTTAGAACTTGAGAGTACCAGGTCTATTTTAGCTGATTTAGAATTTTCGTATGATTCGGTTGTATTGTTCTTTCTCAGATTCCCACTCCTTTTCTTTTCATCTATATGATTTGGTCGTTTTGATAATCTGAATTTTATGATTGTCTTTTGTTATCAGACAGTATAGCTACATTTGTAGCTTGCTTCCTAGTTACTATTTAGAAGTGCCGAAATTAAATAGTGGATAATCTGGCTAGCTTCTCGTATATATGTATTTGAGTGATGATTCAACTTCACAAAACTAGATTTTGCGCATACATATTTTTTCCTTCCTGTTATATCACAAATTCACAACTTACATCTATGGCAGGATGGAAGAGGAAAAGTTGTCTGAGAAAAGTTTGACTTCTCCCGCAGCTTTTGTGGAAGGAGGAATTCAAGATGCATGCGATGATTCTTGTAGTATATGCCTTGAGGCTTTTTGTGATAGTGATCCTTCCACAGTATGTGCACATGCAGTCTTATTTCTCTGATCATTTTCGATTTGTCCTTATTGTTGACGGATTGTAATTATGATTTTTCAGGTGACTAGTTGCAAGCATGAGTTTCATCTTCAGTGCATTCTTGAATGGTACAGTTCTACCCTCTGAATTCCCCTTTCCCTTCCCCCAATAATAAAGATATTTCATTTAAACTTATCGGTTAAACTTATCGGTTTGATGTATTCTTATGTTCGTTACATTCGTGTGTTTCCATTAATTGAAGTGGTGATTAAATTACTGTATTGGTGGGGAAATGTGAAGAGAGGAGAGGAATATATGAGAAAAAGTGGATGTAATTTATGTTCATGTTACGTGATGCTTTATAAGAATCATAGTATGATGTAAAATGTATGATTTAGTTTAGGTTGAGACTAACTAAAACTATGAACTGAATTTTTGATGAGTTTTTAAATGGTGGACTAAAATCAGTCTATAAATTGGAAAAAATCTACAGGTGCCAGAGGAGCTCACAGTGCCCGATGTGCTGGCAGCCCATCAGCTTGAAGGATCCCAGCAGGTATATTGATATAGTTCATTGTCTTCTTTAAATAGTTTTAACTAATTTCTGGGCTCTTACTGTCAATGTCTTTTGCAGCCAAGAATTGCTCGAAGGTGTCGAGCACGAGAGGAATATCCGTATGAACCCTCCTAGAAACACCACCATATTTCACCATCCAACTCTAGGAGACTTTGAGCTTCAACACGTTAGTTGTTCTCTCCTTATAATTCTAATCCTGTATTTAATCTTTGCTATATAACTGCAAACTCATATTCACTAGAACTTCTAAATTCCAATGCAGCTGCCAGTTAGTTCAAGTGAATCTGAACTTGAAGAGCGAATAATTCAGCACTTAGCTGCAGCAGCAGCTATGGGGAGGGCTCGTCACTTTTCTCGTAGAGAAGGTCAAAGAAATAGATCTTCCACTCAAAATCGTCCCCAATTTTTAGTCTTCTCTACTCATCCTAATGGAGCTTCTGCCACGTCGGCTGGTTCTCCTCAGAGAGAAGGTGGTGGGTTTCCTCCTGCAGTCATGATAGCGGGCCCCAATTCTCCTTACATTACTGTCGAAGATTCAGAACAGCTTATTCCTCGGATTTCGACTTCTCAAGCTGACCAGCATCTGACCACTGGCTCCGGATCGAATTCTTCTGCTACTTCTGCAAGTCAACACGGAAGATCTTCAAGCAATAGGTACTTTCTTTGGATCATTTCAAATGAGTTTCTCCATCTCTAGAGAGATCAAAATAGAGGGTTGTGTTCTTGTAGGTCTCCGGCACAGACTTCTCCAGGTAATCAAGATCGAGCTGGACCGTCGGATCTCCAGACGTTCTCCGAAACTATTAAATCCCGTTTTAGTACATTGTCAACAAGGTACGTGGAAATCATCAAGAAGTGGAATGATTGTTTTTTTTTTTTTTGGGTTCTATACTTCTATGAGCATCTGTTGTATGACTATTTAATTTCATAAATTTCAGATACAAGGAATCAATAACCAAGACTACTAGAGGCTGGAAGGATAAACTCTTCACTCGTAATAGTCAAATACCCGAACAGTCTACCTCTGAAGTAGGTCGAGAGTCTAGTCAAGGTAATATTGCTACTGTATCTCAAATGATGGGTAATCTCGAAGTATCCGAAGATAGTAGAACTAGCATAGCTACATTATCAAGAAACTCTGAAGATGGCTCAAGTCAAGTTCCTACTAGCCAGCCAACCGTAGAGACAAGTAGTGGGCCTTCTTCGAGTGAGCACGAGACACTGGCCCCATGCGCTGCTGGTTCTGCATCAAACTAGATTTCAATCGAGCAATCGCATCATATTCTTGGTTAGTACTTTCTTGATGGCTTGATACTAATATTCTCTAATTTTCCTTTTGTTAAAATGTCAATTGGATTGCTCGAGTTGCAAGGACACAAAATTCAACTTTGTCATTTACAGTTGGTTTTCTCCTTTTGTTGCTGCCAACCTTAAATATAGGTTTCTGATAGAAAGTCTTCATATTTAGGTATTTTACTGATGAATGACTTCGACAATCTTTGGCTTCTGATGCTTATATATGTTGCGAATGAATACAGATTTATGGTCAGAAGTACATAAACCTTCCAAATTATTTCAAAATTCTGTTACAGTAAAATGTACTTAGAATTCCTTGCCTCCATTCACCACTCCTATATAGTTCATGCTGATGCTGCTTATCATGCGTGGTTGGTTGTATTTTCAGGTGAACTAGTTCGGAGCTCTGTCTCTACAGAAATAAAAGGAAAGTGATCCATCGTTTCGTTACCAGCATGTAAATGATACATTAGTCTGTAGTTAATATGAATGCATGTCTAGTTAGAACATCCAATCCCAAAGAACACAACTGAAGGGCAAATTCTGCATCATGTGTTGAATAATTGTTGAAATTTCCTTTTTCGGTTATGAACATATGGTCAGGAAATTTCTTGCCTACCACTTGGATTGAGAATGTTCGATTTCCAACGAAATACCATGTTTCGACTTTCGAGTTTCAAGAACCAAGATTGTGTATTTCTGAGGTTTTCCTTGCTGGAAAGAGATTCGGAGCTGGGATTAGTGTAGTATCAAGATTTCAAATGGAGCTCTTACTCCCCTCATTTTTATTTTTTTTTCCTTTAAACTACAACTCTATTTTTTATACTGAAGGCCACCCCCTACTAGATCATTAAAACGGGATATACAATCTTGTAAAGAATGGGTGTTGAGCACTTCTTTTAATGTAATATTGTCATTACATTATAGGGTTTTTTTTTTGCCCCCTTTTCTTTTCAAAAAGAGTAATTACCTGGTTGGCCTTTCAATTACGAGTTCAAAGTGTTTCGTGACACTGTCTTTAAATTTTATGTCAAATTGTTTTAAAAAATAAAATATGTTAAACGTCTTGACATTTCTTGCGATGACGAGAGGAATTCTAACAGAACCACAGTTTATCTCTGTCCATCGCATAATTAATTCAAAAATGATATCAAGATTACATGTATCAGGAGTAGTAAATTACTTTCTGTGTCCATGATTTAATGATCATTTCTTTTTGACACGTATTTTTACGTCTTTTGATGATGAGTTTTAAAATAAAATTTTGAAGTTTTTTTTCTTTAGCGGATATTACGAGTATATGATTATTATATGTGTATAAAAAATAGAATAGGAAGGCACGTTCAGAGCAAGGACAAAGAGACATATCGGGGTCAAAATATAATTAACTGAAGCTGGTGGGCCTAAATTGCAATATCTGTTGGCGCGTATAGTCTATATATATTTTGTTTCCCTTTCTGTAAATAATTCACTACACATACAGAAGCAGCGAATCCCCCCCAACCCAAACACAAACTAAAGTGAAAAAATGTCGGGAGAAGAAGAGGAGAACGCCGCGGAGCTCAAAATTCCCGACGGTAATTTATGGATTTTTTGTTAATAATATTTTCGAATTTTTTGTTCCGTCAATTTTTAGTTTGTGCGAACAATGTTTGAGCGTCTTGCTCCATCGATCCATGTAGTTTAAATTCATAATCTGCTAATTGTTTGTATCTGGATTTTCCCCTATTATCTCAGTGAAGTGAATTTTGTTTAATCTATTCCTTCAATCTTCAAGTTGTTATCTATGGGAAAACCCTGCCCTATAGGTTAGTTTGTTCAGTGTTCCCTTGTGTATATCAATGTTTGGGGTTATGATGAAGTTAATTATTGAAATATCAGTGTTTTGCCCCTCTATGAATCCGATTATGCAATAGAAGATTCGCTTTGTTAATTATGTTTATGCAATTCTGTGTGTATATTTCTTTGCAAGTCCTATGCTTGCCCTTTTGCTAACTATGTGTATTTTGATTTTGGAATCGTTTGTCAGAATTTTTGAAGGCCAAATGTCTTATGAATTGTGAAGTTTCTCTTATACTGGAACATAAATATGAGCAGCTTCAGCAAATGGCTGATGATCCTATGAATCAAATGTCTCAGTAAGTAAATTTTCACTCTTGGAATTCCATGGTTTTATTGTTTACTCCCTTGGGATTGTGTTTCTTTTTATATCATTACTTGCTGAGGTATGCATGTGTTTCTTGACTTGTTATCCATGTATTGGTATTTTCTTGCTCGTTATGGATCTAGTTGTCAAAGTTACATATACAATCCTTTTCAATGAAGTGATCCATATTTCCAAATCACCATATATAGGAAATACTGTTACGGAATCATGATTCTCTCTCATTTCCAGGGTGTTTGAGAAATCACTCCAATATGTGAAGCGCTTTAGCCGATACAAGAACCCTGATGCTGTCAGACAAGTTCGAGAGTATCCTTGTCATTTATTCGCTATACCATGGCATCTCAATTTCAATTTTTGTCTAGTAATAAACGTTAACTTATGCTAACCTGATTATTTAGTTACTCTTATGTGAACTTCTAAACGTGTAATTTGTAATGCATAAAAGATAGGTATAGCAACTCCATTTTAATCTAGTTTATTTACACACGGTGGACATTGCTCACAGTTGTCATAGTTTCATTCTTTGCATGCCCTCAAAACTGAAAGATCATAATATCATCTCTCTTTGGACATGTGTTATTCTTAACTCAAGCTACAGAATTCTTAGCAGATATCAGCTAGCTGAGTTCGAGGTAATTTTCACTTTTCCAGATGAATCCCATTTGTCTGTTTGCTTTGAAGAAACTTTTGTTAACTGTGTTATGCAGCTCTGTGTACTTGGGAACCTATGTCCAGAAACAGTGGAGGAAGCTATAGCCATGGTTCCGTCCATCAAGGTACCTTTTTTTAAATCAATATATGGACTGTAATCTTTTCCTTTTTGTGAGACTGAATGTGTTATAAGTAGAACTCTTCGGTATTTATCTTTTGTGTTTTTTACACGAATAGCATGCAATTTTCATATAAAAATGTGCTAAGCCTCTCTTGGTTATAACAGACCAGAGGACGAGCACATGATGACGAGGCAATTGAGAAGATGTTGAACGATCTCTCCTTGATCAAAAAATTTGAGTAGTCTTTTCTTTTTTCTTTGTATGAATGACATTAGTAAGTGGTGACCATAGAAATAGATATCACTTGCTTTGAGATTTTGGGGAAAGGCGATAATATTTTTATGTATTGCTGTTCAATCTAGATTGAAAGATATTGTATGCTTTGGTCATGGGATACTAATCATGCAGAGCTCTTTGCATTGTAATCCTCTCAAAGTATTTGAATATTTTTGTTCCCAAGGCCTCCAGCACGGGGTTTAAGCCTTGAAAATATTGAAAAATTTCACCATCGGGCACGTCAAAGTTCTAACCACAATTTTCAAGCTTTGGACTAAGAAATGCGAAAGTTTCATTCTTGGTGAATTTTGAGTGATTTCTGTTTATACCAACACCTTTGTAAAACCTAGTTTTATTTTTGCACGATGCATAACGGCTACAGAAATTAGCAGTTTGGACTAATAATCGAGGAGATGAAACTTTCCTTCCGAGGTAATTTAAGGTGACTCGTGCATACTAACCCATTTGGAAAATCTTAAGTAGCGGAAATCATCCGAACCAATCTAAGAATGAAGTTTTGGTTTTTTGCATATGAAGCGAGAACATTAAAAACGGGCTGAATTATGTTGTCTCAAAACATGAAGGAAGCAACACACAGATGAACACTATCTGCAAATCATTCAATCTCTAGGAGAACATAAAGATCTCAAGTGTAAAAGAAAGAGAGAGAGAGAGAGGTAGATGATTGTAAAATTCCATCATGATGATGATCTATTATTATTGCTAAAAGAGGAGTCCCATTTGGTGTTCCAATGGTAGTTGAATACTTCACCTCAAGCTCTCTTCTGCAACCACTCGTTGAATTTAACTTGTGCTCCCACAGTATCCATCCTATACAACTGGTACCAGTGGTTAGCAACCTCAGCTCCTAAGGTGAACCCCACTACGGCTCCAAAACCCAAAGACAGCACCGTACCTGCCAAATTAATACATTTTACGTGATATTCATGTAGTATTCGAAGAAAGAAAGGTCCTAGAACAAGTAAACTTTCGTTCTGAAAAGCATATATTATGATAAGCATACAAAACTTCAAAATCTTAACGCTTAAATAAGATGAGGGAGATTCAAAGGACCAAACTGTGTCTGCCAACTCTTTCCAAAGTGAACAGAATAACCACACCATACATCATCACCTTTCCAATCTCAAGACCTCATGAAAATTACATTGTATACCCTAACAAAACAGTAAATCCAATACCCTTTGCTCTTTATCTACATAATTTTTCCCAGAATCATCTGACTCATAAAAAAAGGATTAATGGTGGTAGATTTTTCACAGACAAAACTAACTAGTGGTTAAGACACGAGAAAGACTAAACCACATTGATGGAGTCCATTTTCTGTTGTTAAACAGTGTGGATGAAAATAACCAAGAGCCATACCAAAAATACTTGCTAAAGTCCAATCAAATTTGTTTACATATTGTAGCAAAAATAGCCAAAGGGAAAGAGGACACAAAGGAGTAGAGCATACCATGAGGACTTTTTGACCACCTCCAAGCATTTCCACCGGTGGTAATGGCTCCAACAGCAGCACCTACATAAGCAAAGTCAGCTGCTTCCACTGCAGTTTTCAGCTGCAACATAAGGCAACCAAGAGACAAAAAAAACAGATATCAATAGAGGTACGTTTCGATGGAAAAGTACAAGTACCAGGTCTGGAAAATGCAAACTATTACAAAAGGGAGCACCCCTCCATTGTCATTAATTCAATCATGAAGACAAACTCCAGAACTGCAGTTCTATATCGACACAACCGTAAACCTCCCCCAAAAGAAAAAGAGAGAGAATGACATCACAACAGCAATCAAATGCCACGAATGAGAGAAGGCTAAACAATATCAGATGTTCAAAAGCAGAAGCAAAAAGATAATACTAATAAGACCCTTGTTCAACCAAAAATGACCAGTACCCAGACATGGCAAAAAATAGAAGGTCTCCCATATAATATGGTCCAAATTTCTACACAATGCTAATATTATGGAATGTGAAATTTCAATCTCCAAAAAATACAAGCAAAACAGAATAAAGAGTATTTCACATCAAACTTGAACCTAATCTGACACTTCTAAGAAATCATTAAAGTGAAATGCATCAATCCCACAAAAATCACCTTCAAAGTATTACTGAAAATTCATTGTCACGATATATAGAGGAACCAGTGAAATGCATCAATCTCCTAGAAATAGATGATTATACAAGATTTATAAAGTGAAGCTACCCCACTCACTCAGAACAAACCAAATAGCTTAAAGGCAATCCAAATCATTAATCGCGACACGAAGCGAATAACAGAGTTCAAAATCTCATAATATGAAGAAAGAAATAACACAGTAGAGTGTATTGGTGAGATTAATCGGAACGTACAACAGGTCCGTGAGCGGGATCCGATGCGATGAATTCTTGGACGGCGGCGCTATTCCGTTGGGGCAAAGGTCTGCCGGGATTAAGAATTTTGGAATAATCGTCGAGATGAAAACTCTTCTTCACAGAGTGCCATAAGCTTTTCCCAGATTCCTCAATTTCACTCATTTTCCTCTCCGCTGCAACAGATTGATTTGGGATTTGGGGTTATCAAGTTTTCGAATTATAGTAGTAATAATAATATGGATTTTGACTGCGGCATCGTGGGTCAGGGTGTATTAATTGACTGCATCGAGCCTACGGTAGATACCTGGACCGCTCCAGTGCTTTGCTGCCACTTGGATACGGTCCCCATTATTTTATTTTTTTTTATTCCTTTCTAATTTAAAACTTCTTTCTAGTTTAGCCGGTACGCAAGAATGAAATTTAACTCCAATGCAATGAATTCAGTATAAATTAAATGATTAAATTCATACAGTTGATATTATAATATAGTAATTATTTTTTTAATTAAAATATATTATTATAATACAAAGTATTGGACTAACCCAAGACTAATGGCTTATGCCTATTCTTCTACCGGGCCAGACTTGGGCATGACTTTTTTAGAAGAAAAAAAATGATCCGATAGAGACTAATATAATTCAATGCTAACATTTAGCAAACTTATTCGATAAATGTCATGCATCATTCATCTAATTTTCATTTTCTATTACACCGAACAACATGTGGCATAACATTCAAAATAAATGCAATAATTTAAAAAATAATATTCTCACTTGCTCACGAGCTTCTTGAGTTTCCCACAACAACGACTCAAACAACGGCCGGTCTGACATTTTAAACGTGTACAACCACTTGAAAAATATTATCACATCTTAAGATTTAAAACATGTGGTTTGATATTCGAAACAAAACTAAATGAGAAATAATATGCATCCTTAATAAACTTTTCTATTACATGTATAACTTGCGTCTTAGCATTTAAAATTTGAATGAAGGACTACTACATGAGAACTTTTATTAAATTATTTTTCTATTATCAAGAAGAATGAACGGCTTGACATTTAAAATATGTAAAATTTAATAAAAACCGTATTCATCATTAATTATTTTTCTAAACACTAGTAATTCACCCACGCCATGCGCGGGGACAATTTTATACATTATGATGTTAATTAAAAAAAATATTTATAAAAATATCTTAGTTCTCACAGTGAGCATACTTAATGAGCTTATTGTTGATGTGACAATACCGTATTGACAACTTTTAAGGTGATATTTAGATTTTTTTAGTGGAGTTTAGTTTATAAAGTTTATATTTAAGTATGATTTCTTACTCTGGTGACACAATTACGTCATTCGTTAGCACATTAAAATCTCTGAGTATAATTTATTCATATATACAATCATATATTATTAATAAATCTATAGGCCCAATGTATTCCTAGTACCTATTCCATTATATATATATATATATCTACTTTTTATTTTCATTTACTGAAAGAGTGTGTGAAGTGAATATTTGCACTTAGATATAAATATTAGAAAATAAAAAAACATTCCTTAAGTACTCAATTTGATTGACAATCTAAATATTTTGTCTTCACAACTGAAAATAGAAATTTCTCAAAAACTATACTCCGCAATAATAAAAAATAAAATACAATCTATAACATATCAAGAAGATCTAAAATTTACATGAAATTAAATAGGATGAAATTTAAAAAATGTCGAAAAAAAATAGCTATGCTTATGATAGAATTTTATGTAGAGGAATGATTTGTCGCTCCCTAATCCGTGAGCACATTCGTGAGCAATTGTTGTTTGTTCACTTTAGCGTTATTTTTTTTTTTCAATTGTATTTTTAATCAAGTACCTTATAACTCAATATTGAAATCATTAAATCTATAAATTATATAAAGATTGAAACTCAGTTTGACTTATTAATTTTTATTTTTCAAGTATGATGGAAAAACCCATAACCTAAACCCCTAAACCCCTAGCCCCACACCCTAAACTCTAAATCCCCAACCCTAAACTCTAAATCCCCAACCCTAAATCCTAAACCCCTAACGTTATACCCTAAACTCTAAACCTTAAACCCCATACCTTAAACCATAAACCATAAACCCTAAACCCTCGACCCTCACTCACTCGGCATCCATTTGCTTTTTTCCTCTCATAGCTTCGTTACTGCAGTTTGTTTGTTGGAATGAATCCGAAATCATTCTACCGAATCCCGATGTCATGTTTGAAGGGAATTACAAAATTGGTGGACGTATTTACTACGTAGTTGGGCTGAAGAAGGATGCACAGGTGATTCCTGGCACCAAATTCTACGGTGCGGTCTATACTGATACCACAAAATCTAAGTTCGTGGCCAATGTCTATGGTGCAAAGTTTGATCATGGCTACCAGCTGACGGAGCCTTACCTGAGGTGGCCTCCTCGCCTGCCCCAACCCCCCCCCCCCCCCAAGTTGTTGTTCAACATATTCCTGAAGTTCCTCAACACATTCAACAATAGATCCCTGAAGTTCCTCAACAGATTCCACAGTTTGAAGTTCCTCAACACATTCTAGGTCTTCAACCCCAAATTTCGCTGATTCAACCCCAGTTTCCGCCGATTCTTCAACCCCAGTTTCCTAACATCCCACCTTCTGCTCAGTTTCTATCCTTTCAGGATCGTGATGATGAATTTGTTGATTTTGGTTTTGGTAGTCTGTTTCAAGATGATATTGCTATAGTCAACGATCTAGTGCTATACCAAGCTGTGGATATGTTTCCTCCCAATATAGGGTCTGTTCCGGTGGGACGTGCTGGGACGATTGGAGATCCATATGGGACTGGTAGAGATGCTGGGATGGGTGGAGGAGGTGTTGGTTATGGTACTATTAATCATCCTTATCCTTGAAGATAATTAGATAATTAGGATTGCATTTAACACAGTGTTTTTGCTGATTTAGGGAGTTGTTTTAAAACATTAGGTTGTTCATTCTACACTTGGTTCACCTTGTCTTGTCTTGGGGTGATAATCATGATGTTTTTGGTATTGATAATCATCCTAGTCCTTGATAATCAACCTTATCCTGAAGATAGTTAGATAATTACTACTATATTTTGGTGGTTAAAAAAAAAAAAAAAAAACCCGGTAAGACGCTTCTCCTCTAACCAAGAGGTCGGGGGCTCAAATCACCTTAAGGGGGGAAATGGAGAACCATTATTAATCCTCTTAAAAAAGAGATAGAGACCATCATGGATGCTCATAACCAGGAAAATACGGATTTATGTTTGGCATTTTCCATGACTGATTTATCTTTATGTTTGGTAGAGATTTGTGAAAGGTTCTCGGTGCAGGAATTAATGAACACCTGAACCGGAAATACCAAACCGAGGCATATATGGCTGCCCCTTCTGTGCAGCCAACTGGGGTGCATAATTTAGCTTACAACGCATTGGCGTATGTGCAAGATAATGGAATCTGCCGCGAAGCCGATTACGGATATGAAGGTGTAGTTGATCAAAGTGTTTCGTGGAATGTACGCCCACAAGAGATGGAGAAGTTGTTTATTTGCAATGTTAAAGAAGTTAACGGCGACAAAAGTATGAATTGTACGAGAATTTTTAAGATGATTGAGAAGAAATGACCCGTTATTGGTGTACTGCTTTTATGCCCTATCTTCTCTCGCATAAGAGATAAACTCTACAAGGGGGTCCGACTCAGAGAGAAAGAAAATGAAGAAGGCCGAGTGCCATTCAATTTTGGTTGTGGGATATGGAAATGATGCCAACACCGACTATTGCTTGTGCAAAAATACGCATGGAAAAGGGTGGAGTCTAAAATGTTTGGAAAAATAAATGTTACTGCACTTGAGTAGAACAAATTTAATTTTGAGTGGAACAAATTTGATTTTGATTTGAAGACAGTATCATGGATGGTCTCTTCATGTAATTGATATTTTTTCCTTTGCGTTTCTTTCAATTTGTGATGATGTAAAAACACATCTTCTCAGGAAAGAAAAAATCCCTCAACCTTAAATCCCTAATCCCATACCATAAATCCTAAACCGTAAACCCTAAACTCCGAAACCCATAGGCATTTTCCCTTCGCCTCAATGACCACAACTCTAGTCCCGCAACTGTTGCGAATCTGCGACTGGCTTCCCCCAATTGAAAAAGAATTCTTGGTTGGTGGGTAGCTGAGATTGTGAATTTTTGATATCAGTAACAGAGGAAAATATCTCAAAATCGGGAATGGATGTATAAGAATTATGAGAAAATTAGCTACTCCTGCACTTGCTGAGTTTTACCGGTCTGTTTCCACGTATCGCGCCAAAGATAAACTAAAAAGAAGACAAGAAATAATCCAGAATACATTTGAATTTGAGTAGAAGGCATTTGATTTTGAGTAGAATACATTATCATTGATGATGTATGAAATTTATTTTTAAAAACATATTTTCATTTTCAAAAAAAAAAAAAAAACCCTGAAACCCATACCCTAAACCATAAACCCTAGACCCTAGACCCCATACCTTAAACTAGACGTGCTCGGGCTAGGCGGCCCGTCATTTTTAACCGAGCCCGGCCCGCCAATCAACGGTTTTGGCCCGGCCCGTGAGTCAACGGGCTCGGACGGGAACCAGGAGTGAAAATGCTCGGGCCGGGCTAGGGTTGAGAAAAATGAGGCCCTAACCCGCCGGTTAACCGACGGGCCAGGCACGGCGGGCTTCTCTAAAACCGAGGGGCCACTTCAGGACCGACGGGCCGAGCCTGGCCCGGCGGGCCCAATTGGCAAAAAACAGAGCAGCAGCTGCATCATGAGACTTAAACATACGCAAAACACACTCAACATGCACATAAAATACGTGTTAATCACTCCCCCAAATTTAAGCCATTGTTCGTCCCGAACAATGAAACAAACAATCAAAACACTTAACACGTATGGGGTGTGCATTTTGAGTTCCTCGATGTCTCATACCATCTCAAAAACTATTTTAGTTCAAGGAAATTCTCAAGTCAAACCAAACATTCATAAGATCACTCACCATCCTAATTTACAAATCAATCACTCAAGCACATTCAACCCTAGACCTCACAAGAAGTGTATCACTCGATCACTCAATATATGGAAAAGGTAAGCACTCATGGAAATCATGCAAAACACATCTTTAGCCATAAGCTTGCCTATCAACTCAAGTTCCTCATACTACAATGCATGCACAAATTAGGATAAAAAAGGTCTTTATTAAGCTTGTAATGTAGAGACATTGGTTAAGGTAGGGAATTTTAGGCTAAGTGACTTCAATTTTCATTCAAGTACTCTTACCTCCTTTCTTCACCTTTCTAAGTATGAAATTCTTCATCTTCTACCTTATCCACTTATCCAACCCCTTTTCATCAAATGAAAGTTCAAGCTGCTATCAAACTTCTAAAGAAACACTCATTTATGCTCTTATTCCCTTCTTTTTTCTTTTTCTTTTTTCACAATAAGAACTTTGTTCTTATTCTTTTTCTTTTCTAACATTGAGCTTATAGGAGTGTTCTTTCAACTCAAAACCAATCTTAAAACCCTTCACCATCAACCACCATTTCTCATGAATTTTCAACTTCCGCCAAGGTTCCCTTAACTATCCTTCACCCCCTATCGTCCGGTTCAAGAAGAAAAGGCTCTATTCAAGGCTCAAAATGGGACGACAATGGTAATGAAAGATAGGTTAGTGTTTAGGGAAAATGGGCTATGCAATGATGGCCTAAGATCATCTCCTAATCATGCAAACATGTAATACTTCTAACAAGAGTATCAATGCAAGTTCTAGTAAAGAGAATGCAATGCAAGATCAAGCTCTCAAGAAAGGATATTCACTGTGTAAAATGCATATTTTAAGGCTCAAAATCCTCTCAAGCTTTTTGTCTAGAGTCTAAGTACTTAAGTTCAATCATCCCAAGCCATTCAAGTGAAATAACCATAATCATGCTTGACTTAAGCTTGAGAAATTTCAAAAAATATCACCATTTTAGCATCAATCATCGGCATCTCACCCAAAAGCACTTGAGTAACTAAACACGTTCTTTCACACTCAACATGCAAGCATACATTCATTCTCAAACTTAAGATTTTTCCCTTAATTTCGCACTCAAGCTCCAATCAATCAACAAAATCATCCTCACCAAAGATTCTCCATGTAAGCTCCAATAAAACTTCCAACAGCAAAACAAACAACCAAAGAAAGAATTTTCATCAATTAAGCTCATCAACCCAAACTCATCACCAAACCAAAACAAGCAAAAATTATCCATTTAACCCCAATCAACCACAATCATCAAGCAAGCCTAAGCATATAATCAATAAAATCATAATGATACCACATCAAATAGAAACTTGAAAAACCAAGAGTAAAGTAATTTAAATTCCTTATCCTACCCCCCTCCCCCAAATTTATTTTAGAAAATAAATTCTAAAATGAGTTTGGAGGGAAGAATAATAAGAAATTTAAATTACACTCACAAAGGTCCAAAGCTATGTTGAAGGTGGTTTTGAAAGTCATTCAATCCTTTGCTTGCTTGATTGGTTTGATTCACTTCCTTCACTCGTTCCCAACATGATTCGACCTCATGCATTGACATTGAAACACATGGAACTTGTGAAGTATAAATGAACTTAAAAATAGGAAGTATTAGCATAGAGATAAGTAACAAGTAGAAGGAACGATTAAATCAAAAATAAGAAACAAAAACCAAAATCAAACTAAAGAAACTAACTAAAATGAAAAAAATATATATATAGTCGTTGGGGTGCCTCCCAATGAGCGTTTAGTTTAACGTCGTTAGCTCGACGATACCTCATTGCCCTTTCAAGGGACTTGAAACGACTTCCAACCTTGATCAAATGCCAACCCATCATCAAGTTCTTCAAGCTCCGGTTCATCCATTCTTGACTCATCCGGTTCGTCCAGAACTCTCGACATATGGAATGTTTCCTTTTCTCCATTCATTAGAAGGGTGATAATTCCTTCGAAAACATCAATGAGGGCTCTACTTGTGGCCAAAAAGGGTCTTCCAAATATTAAAGGGATGTCTCTATCCTCCGCTATATCAAGGACAATGAAATCTACGGGGTAAACGAGTTTCCCTACCCTTATAAGCACATCTTTCATAATGCCTCTTGGATATGAAATTGAACGACCCGCCATTTGAAGAGTAAGCGAAGTAGGCTTAAGAGTTCCAATCTTCAAACGATTGAAGATGGAAAGAGGCATCAAATTCACACCGGAGCCCAAATCACACAAAACATTCCTAAAATCACAACCCCCAATCTCACAAGCGATATTAAAACCTCCCGGATCCTTTTGCTTCAACGGAAGTTTCCTTTGCAAGATAGCACTACACTCCTCCATCAAATTTATGGTCTCAAATTTACCAAACTTTCGCTTATTAGAAACGGCTTCTTTCAAAAACTTGGCATAGCTAGACATATCCCTCAATGCATCAAGTAAGGGGATGTTGATTTCTACCTTATTGAAGATGTCTTGAAACCTCTTCATCTTCTCATCAACCTTCGGCTTTGCTAGACGATGAGGGAATTGAGCCTTTGAGCTCACATCATTGGTGGGAGGAAGGGCCTCCTTTGTTGCTTCATTCTTTTGACTTTCATCTTGAATAGCTTTTCCTTTAGATTTTTTCTTTATCTTATACGAGGCTAGATCTTCATTTTCATACGGAATGTCTTCAGCAACCGGTGCTCCCATTTCTTCTCTAAGCTTTGCATGATTCTCGTAAGCTCTTCCACTCCTCAAAGTAATGGCATCACTCCCCTTCTTCTCATGCAAGTTCTCATCATTTGACTTAGGAGGCAACGCTAAATTATCCAAGCAATTCGGCTCAACTTGATCTTGAGAAGCTTTAGGAGTTGGAATGGGAGTAGTACTTTGTGGTTTCTTGTAGAACTTTGCCTTCTCATTAAACTTCTCTTCTCCAAGTAACTTCTTTATCTCGGAAACATAGTAAGCACCTCTTCTTCTTTCCATCAAATTCTTGTCCTCCGACCACGAGATTCCATTGTTGAGCTTCATCCTTTTATGATATTCATGAATCTCTTCCTTCGACTTGCTTTCAATGTCTTCCAAAGGAGGCCAATAATCCGGAACCGTCACGGAGTATATCATTAGCGAAACTCTTTAGTGTCCATTCCTTCTCATAAAGGCTATGATCGTGAGACGGATCTCAAGGAGGGACGCTTTGACCACCCCACTTTTTCCTCATATAAAATGGCACATATGGCTTTTTCTCCTCTTGGATCTCTTGTGAGGGTTTGGAAGATACCTCACTCACTACATGGATTGCGTTACATTGCTGCCTCGAATTTACTTGAGTGTTGCTCGAGAATTCTCCGGCTTTATGTTGAGTGGTAGCTTGGTTAGCCATTTGGCTAATTTGGCCTTCCATCATCTTCACTTGCTTGGCTAGGAAAGACACCGTGTTCTCCAATGAATTGACTCTTTGGCCGGTTTGAGAGATGAAAGAGCTTTGTTGATTGGCCATTTGTTGCACAAGTTGCTCAAGAGTAGGAGATGTCTTCTTCGGTTCCTCTATCACTCCTTGAGAAACGGAGAATCCGGGAGGAGGTATTTGAGCGTTGTTTGGATTGCCATAGGAAAGGTTAGGATGAGCTCGATTGTTGGAGTTGTAAAATTGGTAACCTCCTTGATGACCATAAGAATTGCCTCCTTGTGGCTTCCCTTGAAACCCCCCTTGATAGTTTCCTTGATATCCATCTTAAGCCCCTTGAAATCCTTGCCTATTGTAGTTACTATATGACCTTTGATCCACAAAACTCACTTCTTCCCTTCCATTGAACTCCTAATTCTCTTGAGATTGAATCCTTTGAATTTGAGCTTTTCTTTCATCTTCAAATTTTCTCTTCATATTAGCAAGCTCCAATGCTAATGCCTCATACCTCTCATCCTTAATCGAAGCAACCTTTCTATAAGGGGCCCTTTCCATTGGCCATTGATAGCTATTAGCCGTCATCTCTTCAATGATCCTTAAGGCTTCCTTCGCATTTCGGTTGAGAAGGCACCCACCGGAAGTAGCATCTACAATGCTTCGTGTATGAGGTGTTAGCCCACTATAAAAATTGGTCATTTGTTGACCCTCATTGAAGCCATGTTGAGGACATTCTGTAGGAGCTCTCTATATCTTTCCCATGCTTCAAACAAGGTCTCGTCACCATGTTGAGAGAAATGTGAGATGTCGGAAATGAGCTTTTGAGCTTTAGAGGGTGGAAAGTATTTGGAGAGAAAGGCCTTGCACAAATCATCCCATGTATGAATGTTGGCCTTGTTCAATCCTTTATACCAATCTTTGGCCCGGTCCCTTAGAGAAAACCCGAACATTCTCATGTGAATAACATCATTTGAAACTCCATTAAGCTTAATAGTATCGCAAATATCAAGGAACATACTAAGATGGGCATTTGGATCCTCTATAGGACTTCCACCAAATTGCTCACTCTTCACCATTTGGATGAGTCCGGATTTGAGCTCAAAATTATTGGCATTGATCGTCCCCCATTCTCCTCCTTGATATTGTTCCGTTGGAGATTGAAACATATGGTTGAGAGGAGGTGGTTGAGCCTCATTTGCCCTCCTTTCTTGCTCATCCTTCCATGCTCTAAACTCTTCCATTTCTTTCATAAGAGCCTCCATACCTATAAAATAAAAATAAAAAGAACAAATGCTTGAATTAGTAACTCAATAACCAAATTGACTATTGAAACTCAAACTAAGCATTCCCGGCAACGGCGCCAAAAATTTGATCCGCCCTACTTTTGAGGGTAGGGAGAATGCAATAATAATCAATTATAGTATAATTTGAGTCGAATCCTCAAGGAATGCTAGGTCGTTTAAGATTCAAGTAGTAATCTAATTATCTAACTACTATTCAAGCTTACAAGTGACATGTTTTTGTGTTTTCTTAATCCTATTAAGTAATGCAATTGTAAAAGTAACAAACTAGATAACAACTAATAACAAAAGTTAACAAACAATAGTAGAAAGTTTAGTTCCAAATATAATCCGATAATCACAAGAGGCCTAGGGTTTAGGATTTGCATGAATTAGCCATTTTAATCTAATTCATACGGGAATTCTATATATTGTATACACTAATTCTTTTCTCAAAACAATCAATGTAAGTAGATTAACCTATGACATCTATCTCCGACTAGGACTCAAGATGCATGAATTAACTCCAAATGGCTCAATTAATATCTAGAAACTCCTATTAGCAAGAATTACTAATATGTTGTGATTTAATGCTAAGTGCTATGAATTAAAGCCTACTAAGCATTTAACCAAACACCTTGTATGCACTCAATGATGGCCAATCAATCATGCAATAAAATTAAGTCCCAAACCACAAGACATATGAATTAGAAGGTAAATCCAACAACAAAACCTAAAAACCCAAGGATCTAGATCATATCTTCATATATTGGAACCAAAAGGAAATTTAGCTAGACATAATTGAAGGAATTAAACCATAAAAAGTAAATGAAATCATGCTTAAAAGAAAGAGAATTTAATAAGGAAGAAGAAAATGGTCTTGAATCTTCAATCCACAAAGTAATACTCTCCAAATCTTCAAAATACTAAAAAGGAAATAGGGAAATGTTTCTAGGGTTCTAGGAATATTAAATGTGCCAAAGATATACAAATGAGGTGAATTTTGGGATTAAATACATTGAAAATCATAAAAAATCTAAAGTCAAACGGTCAAAGCCCGAAATAAAAGGGGGAGAAGGGATTCACGCGGCCCAGACTGCGCGGTTGGACAGATTTGGGGCGGATTGGACGCGGGCTATGGGCGGCCCAATGGGCCGCGGCCCGGTCAGCGTCAGCAACCTCCAATGCGCAGTTTTACGGTTTTTCCTCATTCTCCCTCGTCCGAACTCCGATTCTCGATCCGCTTTTTGCTATGGCTTCCTAACGAACTCCTATTCAACATGGAATGATTAAAGTTGCCAAAGTTCTTCATAAACCTACAAAAAGACACAAAGAAACTTGAGAGAACGAGGAAAATATAAACGAACTTGAACTAGTGAAAACCTAACTTTATAAATTTAATTTCCACAATTTTAACCCTAGGTTTCACCCTAATTAAGCTCGATTCTTCCTCAATTCTAGCCTCCGATCCTTAGCCCCATGAATGCTCTTTCCAATTCTTACAAAAATGGATCGAAAACTGAAAAGAAACGAGAAAAGTAAAATGTATGCTACAAGTTAAGAAAACCTAGCATTTATAACCTTTAAGCACATGAATCGAGACTTAAACACATGCAAAACAAAATCAACATGCACATAAAATACGTGTTAATCAGGCTGCAACGGCTTCTAGCCGTTGGGCAAGGCTCCACCCTTCCCCTCCTCCACTCCACTCCTCATCCAACTCCTCCTGTAAGTTTATACATCATTCAAACACCCATTTCACCACAATCTATCAACTCTCAAGCTCTAATTTTCACTCTAAAGCTCTCATCTCTCAACTCTCAAGTTCTTAAGTTTCAAGCACTCAAGCTCTCACTCTCATTCTCTCAATCTCTATTATCACTCTCTCAACTCAATCTCTATTCTCATTCTCATTCATTTTTATTCTCAACTCTCAACTCTCAAGCTTTCACTCACATTTTGCACACACTTACTCTCACTTTCATAACTACACACACACATACACAATGTCTTCCAAAGGAAACAAGGGTAAGAGCAAGATGGTCGGTGAAAGCCGAAGCGAAGGAGGCCGATCATCTAAAACTCAAAAGGAAATAAGGGCGGAAGTGGCGGAGGAAATCTCAAGGCAAGTCGCTGAACGACTTCAAGCTGAAGAAGACGCGAGGTTTGAGGAGATGGTCAATACGATGGAAAGCTAAGGATTCGAATTTCATGGCTCGAACGACGATGAAGAGCACGACAATGACGAACTCGATCAACCTCCTCCTCCTCCATCAAAACCCACTAAAGTACCGAAGTCCGACATCTTCAAGAAACACTTTCGAAAAGTAGATGCTCCGGAGATCGAAGGCCCCTCTAGCCGATGGTCGAAAGAGATACCTTGCGTATTGCAACTATTGCCCAACCTTTTACAAATGGATCGAAAGGGGAGGCTATGGCACCATGACTAGGCACATGGAGAGCACTCATCTGAGTGAGTTGGGAATGTCTACTTCTCAAACTCAAATTCAAGGTACCACTTCATCTTTGGAGACAGGTACGCCCTCTTTATTTAAATTTGATAAATGTCGATATGAAGATGCATGTGCTAGATATTATGCTATGGAGAAACAACTTTTTAATTATGCCGATAGAATAATGTATGAATCATCCTATAAAGAAGAATTAGGTCCCCATGCTAGTAAAGTTGCTAGAACTCAAATGCTAAAGAGGATTAGGCGACAATGCTTGGAAAAAAAACAAGATTTGATGAAATATTTGATTCGTTTGGGTCATAAAGTTTCTATTTTTGCCGATGTTTGGACCGATGCATTTAATAGATATAGTTATATGGGAATTACTTGTCATTGGATTGATGCAAAATGGATTTTGCAAAAACGTTTGATTGCATTTAGGGAGTTTGAAGAGCCTCACACGGCTCAAAATATTACTTTGATTATTATCACCGTTTTAAATTAATATGGTTTGATTAATAAGGTTTTTTCGGTTGGTTTTGATAATGCAACGGCGAACACCGCTAGTATTCCTCAACTCATTGAAGCATGTGCACCATCTTTTGATGGAAAATACTTTCATTCTAGATGCATTTGTCATATTTTGAATTTATGTGTCCAAGATGAGCTTGATATTTTTTAAGAGTCCGTTGGTCCTATTGGAAATACCGTTAAATATTTTCATAAATCAAAAACTTTGGGGAAAAAATGACAAAAATATTGTCGTACAAAGAGTATTGTTTATACGTGTTCAAACAAGATGTATCTCATTGTTGGAATTCTACTTATGAGATGCTTAATAGTACCATGGAGTATAGGGGTCATTTATGTGATTTTTTTAGAAAAGAGTTTTCAACATTTCAATTAGTTCTTAATGAGAGTCATTGAGATGAATGTATGGATTTATATGGATTATTAAAGGTTTTTCATATGGCTACTAAACAATTATCGGGTGTTTATTATTGTACTTCCGTTAAAGTGTTGGAGCATTGCATGTATATTGCCATGTCTTTTAAAGCTTGTTTTAGTAGGCCAAACTTGCAAGGTGTGATTTATTTTATGGTTCAAAAGTGGCTCAAGTATTTTAAGGAGATTCCAAAAGTTTTCTTGCTTGCTAAATGTTTGGATCCGAAATGGAGATATGATGGTGTTTGTCAAATACTTGGGCTTTATTATGATGTTTTTTTATCAAATGGACCTTAGTGGTGTTGTAATTGATGGTGAACAAATATTTTTTGATCTTCCTCCTAATGTGCAAGAAATCAAGGATGATCTACATAGGACTTTGAGAGATCTTTTTGAAGAATATAGAAAGAAGTATGGTAGTAATGAAGATAACAACACCAATATTTCTTCTTCTTCTATGATGTCTTCATTTGATTTTCCCTTTGCTATGAACTCATTAGATCCGTTAGTTCAACAAATGCAAGGAATGTACCAAAATAGAACCTATGAACATACTAGGGGCCAAGGTAATAGTGAATTGGATATGTTTTTGCAAACTCGTTTTGTCTTTGGTGTTGAAGATAGTGGTCCGTCGATCGATGTGTTGAAGTGGTGGTCAAAGAGAGTGGAGTACCCAATACTCTCCATCATGGCGAAGGAGTTATTTACCGTCCCGGCATCCACCGTATCCGTTGAACAAGCCTTTAATACCGGAGGTCTTATGCTAGATCAAAGAAGATCAACAATGAAGCCGGCGAACATTGAAGCTACCATGTTGCTTGATGATTGGTGTAGGGCCGACCTTAGAGCTCAAGAACCGGAATGGGATGATCGAAATGAGAGCGAAGATGAAGCCTTCACCGAGATGGATCGATCGGCATCGGGTGCGGAGTAGGAAGCATTGTAATGTAAAAAGAACTACGTGGACTTTGATTCCTCTATAACTATGAGGATACGTAGGCAACTCGATTTTAGAAATTAAATTGAGTTCAAGTCCCTTATTATTATTATTAGTATTTTTCATTTCAAATGTAAAAGTTCTTATTCAATTGTCAAAATGCAAAATTGATAAATTGTTATTCAATTGAGCTTAATTTATTGTTGTAATTTTTCTCATTATAAATGCAAAATTGATAAATTGTTATTCATTTTCAATAATTTAATGAGTTATTTAAATCTTTTTAAATAAAATAAAACAACATAAAAATTTAACAAATTATCATTTCCTATTCATAAAAATAATAAATATGAAAGAATAAAATTTAAAAACTAAACAAAGTTGAAAAAAAAAATAAAAATGCCGAGAGCAATCTTGCTCTCCCCTATTTTGGGCGAAAGGGGAGCAAGCAAGCATGCAACAGCATTGAGCGGCACGCGGGCCGGCCCTTGGCCTGTCGGTTCGGTCCCGGCCCGGGACCGGCGGGCTTAGGGCCCGGCCCTAAACCGCGCCTCTTGAACTCGTGCCGGGCTAGGGCTGCAACTCCATGAACCGCGGCCTGCTGGGCCGAGGCCCGAAACTGGCAAGCTCGGCCCTCGGGCAGGACTACCCTAAACCCTAAAGCCATAACCCCATACCCTAAACCCTAAACCCCATATACTAAACTTAAACCATAAACCCTAAACCCCTAACCCCATACCCTAAACTTTAACCCCGAACCAAATATATATCCTGAACCCCAAACCCTAAACCCTAAATCCAAAACCCCTAAACCTTAAACCCCAAACCTTAAACATTATACCCTAACCCACAATAGTAAACCATCAAAGAAAAACTATATCAAAACTTGAGAAAGAAATGGAGGGTGTGAGTGTGTGGGTTCAATCTATGGCTGGGGAAAAACATCAAGTGTTAGGGTTGTTGTGTATAGCTAAAGCAAAAATGTGTTTTACTATATACGACATGTATTCCACTGTTTACAATCACCTATCTGATTAAATATATTAATAAGAATAAAGCTCAAAATCTCATATTTTAGAACACGTGGACGGCTCAGGCGTCAGGGAGATCATGCAGCGTTTGATAATAATTATAAAATATAAACAGTGTCACAGTCGAGATAGCTCGGGAAAGCTATCGGTTTAGACTGCAACATGGCGGTAGTGGCGGGTCTCAGTCGCTAGTTATGTTGGTAAGGTGGAACGTATTGACAGGATCGCGTGAGATAATGTTCTTCTTATACTGACCCTAGAAATAGGTGAACTACAGATCTCGCTATTTAGAGATATGATCTTATTCTCGATAGGCTATTAGATGTATATGTGTTGTTCATTGTTACTTTGATTTGCAAGATAATGGTCTATCGCAGCATCCCTGGTGACTTGTCTCTTGGGTAACATGAGGGCACATAGTATGTCAGATTGGTTGTATTGAGACACCGTGTCCGCATTAGGTTGAGAGATATCCCCTCAGGGAGTTCACAAGGTTTATTATACCAAGTCATGCATGCTGATTAAGTTCAGGTATAATAATAAGGGGTGAACGGGTACTACTTGAGGATAAAAAGAGGTTAATTAATTAGGAACAATCAAATGAGCTCTAATTAATTAATGGATATCAGAGTCTTAAACACGGAGATATCTCTAAATAAAGTATCAGCTTCAATCTACAAATTGGGACAGAACGGTGATTCAGTTGTGACTCTTTAGTGGAATGCATCACAACTCTAATGAAATAAGTGTTCTGGGTTGATCATGGAATTATTTCATTAGGTAAGGCTAAACTCTATCTGGTACATAGATCCCTCGGATGGCCCAAGAGCTATTCAGGAAAGGAATACAAGGTATTATTGAGCGAGATTAGTTTTGGACTGAAAAGAAGTGTTATGGGCTTGAGCCATAATGTGTTGCTATACTGTATAGTATGAGACGCCTGTTTTGTCTTTTGGTGTCCAACTGGGCTCAATAATTGCACTCTGGTCAAATATGTAATATGAAATAAATTAATATCTAATCAATTAAGATTTATTCTTAATTATGGAATTAGATAATTAATTTGATATTTACATATAATATCTTCCTATAAAAATTAAGATTAATTCTAATTATTTATTTTAATTAGAATTTATTTCGGTAATTATTAACTGAACCGGGCTTAATTAATTAAGTTCGTATCTTAGTGGGAAAGGAAGTAAAAGGCGCCCAATCCTCCTATAAATAAGGAGGAGGAGAATCTTAAAACCCTAATCTCAGAATCTCATTCACGTGAGAAGAGGCGCCACTTTGCAGAGAGCAGAAGGGGATTCCAAGTTCCAAAGTTTCGAGACGCCCACATAGTCGAAGAACTTCAAGGAAAGGGATCACATCCTAGTAATCTAGATATGTAGATTATTCCATCTGCGATCGAAAGGTATAATCTCTAAACTCAATGTATGATGTAATTGCATGTAGAATTATCACATCCAATTTGAAGATCTAGTGGGAAAAATGAGCGCTTTCAAGCAGCGGTTCCATCAACAAGTTGATGTCCAACTGGATTGGCTCCTTGCTGAAGGTGAAGGAACCATGGCACTCTAATTTCATATGGAGGGTTACAATGGGCTTCTGCTTGAGGACAGTGATGGAACCCTCGACAGCTATGATGTGTCCGCCGATGATCTCTTTCACGTGTGCAGGGGTGAAGATTTTGCTCGGGTGGCCTTCCATCGTCTTAATAACACCTTCCACGAGTGGGCAAACTTTGGTATCATTACGGTAACACTACTTAAGGATATCATAACTGCTGCTTGCGATATTCGAGAGTTGGAGTATGGAGATGTGGTTCTCGAGGGCGACTACCTGCTAAGTCACTAGAGCTTCCCATGAATGACAACGTTATCAAAGTGTCCTACGACAATGATGATGCCAGCGGCGACGTACGCATTCAAAGAGGCAGACCCATCATCGGCATCTATTACTTCTATGGCCTCCGTGTTAGAAAATTTATTTTCTATTAATCTATTTTGTGGGCAACATATTATTATTGCAATTATATTGGCTATTTATTATTGATGGACTTAATTAAGTGATCTAATTAAGTATTAGTCTATGGGCTATGTTATTGTTATGAGCTTATGAGTAGATACCTAATACTAGTCCAATTAAGTGTTTATGGGTAACCTAATTCACTAGTATATAAAGAGTCTCTGGTTATGGTCCCCGAGATACTAAATCGAACAAAGTTTATCTTCTCCCCATCTGGAAGAAAACATAAGGCCCATACGGTGATTTAGTTGAGGAAGACCATAATACCAAATCTGTTCGTGTTTGTGGTTTGTGTTCGTGATTCGAGATTGTTATTGAAGGTATTCCGCATCCAGTAATTCAATCTCAATGGATCCAGGTATTCCTATGATCTTTGATAATCGAGTATCGATGTTTATGGAATAGAATTTATGCTTTGTGTGATCTATAAATTCTAACAAGTGGTATCAAAGCAGTCATCGACTGCTCGATTGTTGGGATGTGTGGAATTATATGAGATTTATATGATTATTTGCGGTCAATTATATGAATCTCGTTTTCGTATTATCGGTTGTGTCAAAATTAGGGAGCGATATTTTTTTATCCACGTATGACGAATATGGATTGGTATTAATTGCTATATAATTTTGATCATGATGCTTCGGTTTGCAATGATATGCACTAATATAATCATGCTTTGACCTGATTTACTTTGTTGTATAATTAATGTTTTATTTGTGTATATTGACGCATGTATACCTTTTTTATTCCAATCGCATCCAGAGAGATATTGAAATTATCGTGCTTCAGTTTTGATCATGGCAAAAATGTGTAATCCATATATATTGGATTTTCATGGAGTTATTTTGTTTTAACTTACCATATATGATTATTGTTGGTTTATGTTGTATTTGTGATTCATGAATAAATCAATGTTTGCAAGTCGGGATAATTTGTGACTGAGCACATGCGTCTTTGTTGTTTCGCATATATATTATTGTGAAATTGTTGTTATATATACGTGTTATATATGAGATTATATATATTTATATATAAATCTCGAGTTAATTGCTAACTTGGATGCATATTATTGATTATTATGTATATTTTCGATAGCAATCATTTATATATAAATATATATGTTAAATTGGGGAGACATATTTCTTATGTCGAACAATTGAGCTTATTTGAATTTAGCTTAATTGGTCTAGTAATTTTCAATTTATTTGATCAAAGCTTCAAGTTGCCATAGTAACAACCTCTGTATGTGGAGATCGATTTATTGAATTTACATAGATGGCGTGTGGTATTATTTATGCGTTCCGTGCTCGGCCCATAGGAAGACACAGTTTGGCCAAATAATAACACACATGTGATGATAAGTGCGTGATAATTATATAGATATTCATGTGAACATTAGTCCGTCCATAGATAGACTTTTGTTTGACAGAACTTATTATCAGTGCTTGATCATTACACCAAGATTACCACTGCAGTTAATTTTCCGTCCATAGACAGAGATTAATGTTGTACTAGGTGTCTTGAGATGGGTCCCCAATTTGTTTATTTATGCATGTCAATTATGTTTTGTGACATGTATTTGAGTATGTTAATAATTGTTCTCTGTTTTAGTTTCTCTTGCCACAGCTACAAATCTCTCTACCCAAGTTAACAACATCCCCATGCTGTCTGGGACAAACTTTAAGGTCTGGAAAGAATCTGTAGAAATTGTTCTCGGTTGTATGGATTTAGATCTAGCTCTTCGATCTGAAAAACCCACTGCAACGGATGAAAATCCAAATGAGGTCAAAATTGAGAAGTGGGAACGGTCAAATCGAATGTGCATGATGATCATGAAACGCTCCATTCCGGAGGCGTTTCGGGGCTCTATTACTGAAAGTGAAAATGCAAAATTATTTCTTACTGTTGTTGAGCAGTACTTTTCCAAGAATGAAAAATCGGAGGCGAGTAGTCATTTGGCTAAACTCGTCGCCATGCGGTATAATGGAAAAGGAAACATTCGGGAGTACATTATGGAGATGTCTAATCTCGCATCAAAACTCAAGGCACTAAAGTTAGAGCTGTCTGATGACTTGCTTGTGCACTTAGTTTTGATCTCACTTCTTGCACACTTTGGGCAATTCAAAGTGAGTTATAATACTCAAAAGGACAAATGGTCCCTTAATGAGCTTATATCTCACTGTGTGCAAGAGGAAGAGAGACTGCAGAGAGATAAGACTGAAAGTGCTCATCTGGCATCTTCTTCTTACAGTAAGAAAAGAAATGGAGCTAAGGATACTACGGTAGCATCTTCTAAACAGAAGATGCAAAAGAAAAATCATGAAAATGATAAATGTCACTTCTGCAAGAAGTCGGGGCACTTTAAGAAAGATTGCCTCAAGTATGCCGCTTGGCGTGCAAAGAAGGGTATACTTCTAACTTTAGTTTGTTCTGAAGTTAATTTATCCTTTGTACCTTTGGATACTTGGTGGGTAGATTCCGGTGCTACTACTCACATAAGTATGTCAATGCAGGGTTGCCTGTGGAGCCGACCACCAAGTGATGCTAAAGATTCATCTTTGTGGGTGATGGCAATAAAGTTGCAGTAGAAGCTGTTGGAACTTTTAGATTACATTTAAAGAGTGGTTTTTATTTGGAGTTGTTTGAAACATTCGTTGTACCGTCTTTTAGACGAAATTTGGTTTCTATTTCCGCTTTGGACAAACAGGGATTTTCCTGGTCTTTTGGAAATAATAAAGTTAGTCTCTTTCAAAATTCAAATTTTATTGGTGATGGCTCTTTAATTGATAATCTTTACATGCTTGATGTAGTAAGTTCTAATAATGTTATATTGCAAACTTGTTCAAGAGGTACAAAGCGAAAATTTTATGAAGATTCCGCCATTTTGTGGCACAAGCGCTTAGGACATATTTCTAAACAAAGAATACAACGGCTTGTATCTGACGGAATCCTTGATCCCTTAAATTTAGCAGACTTTGAAGTCTGCATTGAGTGTATCAAAGGGAAACAAACGAACAAGAGGAAATTAGAAGCCGATAGAGCTAAGGATGTCTTAGAACTTATTCACACTGATATCTGTGGACCATTCCCTACAGCTTCATGGAATGGACAAAGATATTTTATTACGTTCATAGATGATTACTCTAGATTCGGCTATCTATATTTAATTCATGAGAAGTCTCAATCCTTGGATGTTTTCAAATCTTTTAAAGTTGAAGTTGAACTTCAACTAGGAAAGAAAATCAAGGCTGTCAAATCAGACCGTGGTGGTGAATACTACGGACGATATGATGGATCAGGAGAACAACGTCCAGGACCCTTCGCACTTTTCCTCAAAGAATGTGGGATCGTTCCGCAATACACAATGCCGGGGAAACCTAGCATGAATGGTGTAGCAGAACGACGAAATCAGACTCTTAAGGATATGGTAAGAAGCATGATTAGTCATTCGTCTTTGCCAGAGTCACTTTGGGGAGATGCTCTTAAGACTGCAGCATATATTCTGAACAGAGTACCAAGTAAAGCAGTAGCCAAAACCCCTTATGAACTTTGGTTTGGCAAGAAACCTAGCATTAGGCACTTGCATGTTTGGGGTTGTCCAGCTGAGGCGCGACCTTACAAGCCGCATGAAGGAAAATTGGACTCAAGAACGGTTAGCTGTTATTTTGTTGGTTACCCTGAACGCTCTCGGGGGTATAAATTTTATCATCCCACATCAAGAACATTTTTTGAGACAGAAAATGCCAAATTTCTTGAGGATATTGAGTTTGGGATGGAAGATATCATTAGGAATGTTGTCTTTGAAGAAGAATCTGAAATGGACAATGATATGGTTTCCATACCTGTTATTGTTCAAGAATCAACTGAGATTCTTCCTTCACCTGAAGTTCAAACTCAACAACCTCAAGAGACGACACAACCTCAAGAGGTGCCATTAAGGAGATCCACTAGAGAGAGAAGAAATGCAATTTCAGATGATTATATAGTATTTCTTCAAGAACATGAGGATGGCATTGGTTTGACAGAGGATGACCCGGTCACCTTTGGACAAGCTATGCGTAGTTCTAACTCTCAAAAGTGGATTGATGCCATGAAGGAGGAGATGAAATCTATGAGTGACAATGACGTTTGGGATCTAGTCGAATTGCCTAAAGGTGCGAAACCTATTGGTTGCAAATGGATATTTAAAACCAAAAGGGATTCAAAAGGCAATGTCGAAAGATATAAAACTCGTCTAGTCGCGAAAGGATTCACTCAAAGAGAAGGCATTGACTATAAAGAGACTTTCTCTCCAGTTTCGTCGAAAGACTCTTTTAGGACTATAATGGCACTTGTGGCTCATTTTGATTTAGGGCTACACCAGATGGACGTTAAGACTGCGTTTCTTAATGGAGACATTGAGAAAACGATTTATATGGTGCAACCGGAAAACTTTGTATCTGGAGATTCAAAGTCTAAGGTTTGCAAACTAAAGAAGTCCATCTATGGTCTCAAGCAGGCATCTCGTCAATGGAATCACAAGTTTGATCAAGTCATTACCTCTTACGGTTTTGAGGCAAATGTCGTTGATGATTGTGTATACTACAAGTTCAGTGGGAGTAAATACATTTTCTTGATATTATATGTTGATGACATTCTTCTTGCGAGCAACGATATAGGCTTATTGCACGAAACCAAGAGTTTTCTCAAGAAGAAATTTGAGATGAAAGATCTTGGTGACGCCTCTTTTGTATTAGGGATCCAAATACTACGAGATCGTTCTCGAGGCATTCTTGGATTGTCGCAAAAGAGCTATATCGATATGGTCTTAGGAAGATTCGGCATGAAAGATTGTAAACCTTTAGATACCCCTGTGGCTAAGGGAGACAAGTTTAGTCTCAATCAGTGCCCCAACAATGACTTTGAGAAGAGTAAGATGCAAAAGATTCCGTATGCTTCGGCAGTAGGAAGTCTTATGTATGCTCAAGTTTGTACTCGTCCAGATATAGCTTTTATAGTGGGAGTTTTAGGTAGATATTTGAGCAATCCGGGAGAGCAACATTGGAGAGCAGCCAAACGCGTAATGCGATATTTGAAGAGAACAATGGATTACATGCTCACTTATCGGAGATCAGAGAATTTGGAGATCATTGGGTACTCTAATTCCGATTTTGCTGGATGTCAAGATAGCATGCGTTCCACATCAGGGTATGTGTTTACATTGGCAGGAGGAGCTATTTCCTGGAAGTCTGCAAAACAGACTCTTGTAGCTTCTTCTACCATGGCGGCAGAGTTCATCGCTTGTTACGAGGCATCCGATCATGCTTTATGGTTACGGAACTTTGTCACAAGACTGCGGGTGGTCGATAATATAGAAAGACCGTTGAGGATTTATTGTGACAATAATTCAGCTGTGCTTTACTCCAACAACAATAGAAGTGCTACAAAGTCAAAATTTATCGACATCAAGTATCTTGTTGTAAAGGAGAGAGTTCAAAATGAACAGATTTCTATAGTGCACATAGGAACAAATGAAATGCTAGCGGATCCTCTAACTAAGGCATTAACACCGAAGGTCTTTCAGGAGCATACTGCTCATATGGGTGTTGTTTGTGACATTGCCTTAGTTTAGTGGGAGTTTTTGTTCTATGTGATACACTTGTTTTAGTTTGTTCAGTTTTCTGCAAAATATAAGATGATGGTTTTTTGATTTCATTTTGAATTCGGTTAAGTTATCCTTTTGTGATGTTTTACATTACATTTATGGATTGATCTCATTAAGAACTAAAGTAGGACTAGTTGGAAATAGACATGTTAGAGGTCACATTACATGTAATTTCCATGTTACTCACCATATTTGATCTATGTCGTTGAATATATTAGTTATGGTAATTATCGGGGTTGAGCCACGATTTTTAATGTGGTGAATGTCGCGGTAGTTTCATTTCTAGTATATGAGATGGACCAGATTGTTAAGGCATAGTCTGTAAATAAATAGCATAAAGTTGCGCAACTAAGGAATTCCTTGATAGAATTGATTTTGGAAATAATATGTAGCCCAAGTGGGAGATTGTTAGAAAATTTATTTTCTATTAATCTATTTTGTGGGCAACATATTATTATTGCAATTATATTGGCTATTTATTATTGATGGACTTAATTAAGTGATCTAATTAAGTATTAGTCTATGGGCTATGTTATTGTTATGGGCTTATGAGTAGATACCTAATACTAGTCCAATTAGGTGTTTATGGGTAACCTAATTCACTAGTATATAAAGAGTCTCTGGTTATGGTCCCCGAGATACTAAATCGAACAAAGTTTATCTTCTCCCCATCTGGAAGAAAACATAAGGCCCATACGGTGATTTAGTTGAGGAAGACCATAATACCAAATCTGTTCGTGTTTGTGGTTTGTGTTCGTGATTCGAGATTGTTATTGAAGGTATTCCGCATCCAGTAATTCAATCTCAATGGATCCAGGTATTCCTATGATCTTTGATAATCGAGTATCGATGTTTATGGAATAGAATTTATGCTTTGTGTGATCTATAAATTCTAACACTCCGTTCCGACACCTTCGGCTCCGGCGCCCCCACTCAGGCTCTAGCACCCTTTCCAGCTCCCGCTCACCCGAACGCTTCTCCTGCCTGCGTTCCAGCACGGCATCCCGATTCCGACTGAGGATCCACTTTAGTGTACGCTTCTCCTGCCTGCGTTCCAGCACGGCATCCCGATTCCGACTGAGGATCCACTTTAGTGTATTCGAGCTTAGTAGTATATTTGTGGCTTTCTCTTCTGCGTTAGCACCTTTAACTTTATGTAATTCGGACTTTAGTTGTGGCTATAAAATAAAAAATAATAAAAAAAGAAACTATACCCTAACCCGTTAATCTCTCAAAAATGGCAAATCCGCACCGCGTTCTGACGTTGGAGAAGACGGGAGATAATGAGGTAAAAGTGACCTCGCTGGTGGCTATCGGTGCTGGCAAAAACCCGTTTCTCACTGCCAACCATGTTGCCACAGTGACGAACATGCGGGTGGGAGAGCGTGTGGATCTACCACCGGTAGTTTCTGAAGAAGGCGGCAACGAACTGGTAGCTGCTGAGAACGTAGCCATTGAGGCCGCTGCCCTTGCAGTGGCTGGAGCTGGAGGGCCCGCAGAGGTCGTGGCCGTTGGTGCCGCCGCCGCCACCACCAGCGGTAGAGCTGACCGGCCCCCGTCTCCCCCTGAAAAAGAGGACAACGAAGTATCAATACAAGAAGAAACATAAACGGGGCGGGAGGATGTTGGATGGCTCCCCAGAACATCAGAATAAGAGGATCCGTCGTACAAGCCGGATGGTGATGATAAACCCTAGCCCCGAAAGAAAAAGCCCCGTGGTGGGGGAGGTGGAAGTGGAAGTGGAACAGGAACGAGTTTAGTTAGATATTACTAAAGAATCACTCATATTTGATGATTTGTCTTGGTAATCGTGGACATAAAATTGTAAGGAGTTGTACAGTCAATTCTTTTTTTTACTACTACTTGATATTTTGATATGCAGTCAATACAATATATGATGTTGAATCATATGCTTCTAGATTTAAGCATATACAAGCTTTATTAGAGTGGGATCTAGGCTTTATCCCTTTATGTTCTTGTCATTAGTTTCTTCATGGTTATAGATTTATGCTTCTTTTTAAAAAAAGAAAAAGAAAAAACCCTATACCCTAACTCCGAACTCTAAACTACAAATACCAATACATGAACTACAAAGTCTAGACACTGATGTGTAAATGTTTTGAAGAATTTTAAAATATATAAGCAAAATGTATTTCATGATTAGAAGAAATTAATTACCTTCATGAGTTTTGATTTGTAATTTCTACTATTTATTTATTAATCAAAATATATCAATAAAAGTTAACGATAAAGTTACTAAAAATGATACTCCGTAGTTCCGTAGTTATTATTATTAGATAGGTTATGTATTTGTAACATCCATAATTAGTTAATTGAGAAATATTAATAATAATTAATTAGTTAATTGGAAATTATTAATGCATCCTTAAGATTTACCATTTATATAGATGGTTTCTGCAAATAGTATATATAAAAACATATTTAAAAAAAAAAAAAAAAAACTTACTCCCTCCGTCCCATTTAAACTGGCATATTGTTTATTCAAATGGGTGGTATAAAATAATCAAACTGGTCAGTTTAAATGGGACGGAAGAAGTACTATAAATAGCTACCGTAGTCGTTATTATTATATAGATATATAATTGAACAATATTCTAATGAATTGTTCTAATACTATCATGTGTATCTTTTTAATATTTTACTTAAAATTTATGACAAAGTATTTTCGTCGAATTTAGACAGACATTAAACTACTCTATGTGATATCATGAGGTAAAATGGGTTGCATCATCAATGTTGTAAAAATCATAAATATCTTTTGAATTACTCATAATTAATTCTGAAAAAAGTCTACCACGTATATATTAATTAAAAAATGTACAATAATCTATATTCAACCAGGTTCTCTTTCAAGTCTACTCTGAAATAAGTAAATGGAGTAAAATGTGCGTGAATATGTAGAGAGCAGGAGATTTCTTTTCTTGTTACCGTTTGTAAATTTTACGGGATTTTGAGAAAATTATTACTCAATACTCAGTTAACATTTAATGCATTCATAATGTTCGACATGACTCCGACACCTATGAAATAACAAACTGCGGCCAATGATTTTTTTAGGCAAAATGAGAGCTCATTAATAAAACACGAGTCATTCCTTGTAACTAAGAATATCATCCACGCACACAACAACAACTAATAATAATCTACCATACTTTTATGAAGAAAAGAGAAAATTCCTTGCACAGACCAATTCTCTGCCTCTCATCTCTTTCTCTTGGAGGCAGATCCCGAGCCCCGACCCCGACCACCTCCTTTGCCATCCGCGCTTCCTCCTTTCCCTCTGCCTGCGGGTGTCTTTTTTGAGCTTGCAGAACCCTTCAACTCCATTTGCACTTCAATGCCTGGAAACAAAAGGAATAAGATTAGATCAATCAATGAAATACGATTGAGAATTTGAAGGCTTTTACATGATCATACGAGCTCAAAGTTGCTTCATTTATCGATGTGGGGGATTAGCTTCCATAATTTCATTTTATTTTTCAAACTATGCTATCATACAAAGTGAATGATGGGGGTAACTTTAAATTTGTTAAGGAGTGTGTTGACTGTATCTATAAACATCGTTCAAAAAGTGGTTGTGGACTGTTTCATGTTACTATTGCAGATAAAAGTATGACCAACCTTTTGAATTAAGAGACTGCAGATCTGATCGTAGCTGCTGGTTCTCTGGATCAGCCGAGTCATCCTCTGAAATGAACAACGGGTCACAAAAATTATTAACTCGAGGAAAACAGAGATCCATGTAAGGTGATAGCGAGAAGGAGGCATTCAAATAGGAGACTAATAGTCTAATTGACAAGTTTGAGGCAACTAGAAGCCTTTTAGATGATAGGAAACCACAATGCGTATATTAAAACAAAACCAAAGTTACTTTAAAATCGACCTAAGTAGTTCAAATACCTGCAAAGCATGCAAAGTAGTTTTTACAACTTTCTATAACAACTCGGGCTAACCCGAAATTAGCAGTCAAAATGAGGCCGTGGAGTTCAGTTAATCCAGAAAAGAAAACAGAACACGTATTACGCTCATAAAGAAAGATATATACCCTCGTCCTCTGCATCTGAGAGGTTTTCTTCTTCATTTTCAGCGTTTTCTGCTGAAGTGTCATCAACAGGTTCTAGCATTGCTGCAACCCGTTTCTTTGGTGCCTTTTTAATTCCAGGAAGTGTGATTAAATCCGCAGTTTTAATATGACGTGATGAGCTGCCTTTGTTATAAGCCCTTGTGAGGGCAGATTTTACAGCAGGCTGTATACCATCCAATGGACTTGGATGCCCCTAAATCATGAACAAAGCAAGTCAGCTCGAGAAAACTTCAACCACACATATATGAGAGATGAGACTAAAAACCTTATATTTCAAAAGCTCCATGATTGTATCAAAATCTTCCATGCTAAGAGAGTACAAACCCATGAACTCGACAACTTTCTCAACAGCTTCATCCTGACAAGTTAGTACATCAAAAGATTCAGGTTCAGCCCAAAGGAGCCAGTTTCAAACTTAAAAAGATACTATTAAACAGGGAACGAAACTTCAACCTTCGATAGATTCTTCAAAGGTTCAGTCAACCGCCTCGAAAGAAGAGTGAGGTGGTCAAGCCGCAATGTCGACCTATAATGGTAAATGAAAAAGATAGTAAGGAGCATGGAAGACAAATCATAATTATTAAAAGAAACTATAGACAAGTCACAATCTGAAAATAGCTAAAATCAAAGACACACAAGAATTAGACCACAAACCTTCCTAGGTTTGATTCGCGGGAAGCGAGAAGATGAACATGAAGGTCCTCCAAAAGTCTGTAATTCTTTCCCATAGTAGAATTCTTCCCAAGCCATCCACCAAATCTGCTATAATTCTGTTCCCCCTGCAAAACTTAATCACTTCCCAGTTAGTTACTGTAGCTAGAAAACTTAAAAGATGATTCAGGAAAATTGGATGACAATCTCTAGTATAGTAATTACCTTACTTGAATACATAATATTAAGAAACTTGCCAGCAAAATTCAAAAAACACAAGAGAAAATAAGCCACAGCGATACAAACAATAGCCATAATACCACCAAGAGATACATTAACGGCCCGTTTGGTATTCAAGAAAAGCCTAGATAAGAAAATTTATCTCGCCTTTTCCAGCGTTTGGTATCTGAAAAATATAATCTCATCGGCCCGCGAAATTGCTTGGGTCCGGACTAAATTCACTGTTACACTTGCATATACTATCCCGCCTCTACCCCAGAATAAGTTATGATAAGTTTTTTATTTTCGATTTTAATTATCAATTTTTTATTTTCAATTTAAAAAAAATATTTTTATAAATTTCAATTTTGTTCTTTTTGCAAAATAAAATAAAAAAAATGTTTTTATAAATTTCAATTTTTTATTTTCAATTTTGTTCTTTTTGTAAATACAAAAAAAAATAATGAAAATTGTTTTTATAAATTTCAATTTTGCTTTTCTTTCAAGGGTAATTTCATATTTTTGTAATTTTATCTTGATTTAAAACTATTCTACCAAACACACAATCCAAGATATCTATGTCCGTACCAAATACAATATATTTCTTATCCCAAATTATCATACTTTTTTTATCTCAACTTATCACACATTTTCTTATCTGCCGTTTTCTCGGTATTGCTACCAAACGGGCCCTAAGGATATTTATAAGATCACAGAGGGTACTCAAGTATATGATGAACTTATTGCTTAGAAAAGTTTGCCTTAATCACCTGCTCAAGTGCCTGGCGTTGCCCGTGCATCAGAGCTGCACTGTTCCACAGTATAATGTATAACCATGAGTAACATCAATATGATAAAATACCACTTCATATTAAGGCAGATAGAACTTACGGAATTACACAAGATGCAACACAACCACTTGGAGAGAGTTGCCACTGCCGGTACCTCCGTATCTGGACATTGAAAATATCACCATCCCCAATGGACTTGGCAGCCTGAGCAAGTAAGTTCATCCTTTTCATGCCATTATCATCTTTAGCAGCATTGTTTGGCCTATAATTGATATAGTTCTCCTGAAATCAAGGACAAAATGAACAAGATAATCAAATGGATGAAAGAATATCTCTTTTGTTGAATGAACATAATGAGGACCATCCCTATCAGTCCTACAGCTTTGCTTACAAAATACTTCGCATATTAACCTCCAGAACAAGTCATACCTGGATGAGAAGAGGAACCAAATCAAAATCACTCATACTAAGATCGATTCTCTCATCCATTCGCAACTTCGCACCATTATATCCAAATAGTCTGTATCAACAAGATAAATTAAGGAGATTATAATACTAAAAGAGACACTACAAACATGTGAAGGCAGCTTACTTATCAACAGCTGTGAAGGGGGAAATAGCTTCGTCTTTTGAGTTGCTTTGAAGGCGTTGTTTGATGTCATCGAATTTAATGACAGACATTGAGAGACCCATATACTGAAGATGGTTGAGGGCCAAACGTATATCGCCGTTACTTCTTTCTGCAAGTTCCTCAAGTGCTATCTGTTCATGAAGCACCATCTCAATTAGTTATATGAACAGACACACGAGAAAGCAACAGTAGCAAGTAGTTACTACTAAATCATAAAATGAAAAGAATACTGAGACTGCATACATCATTAGCTTGAAGCCCTTCCGAACTTGCTATTTGTGATAATCTTTTAGCAACCTGTCATTCGTAAAGAAACAATAATATGCATCATGTTTAATCCATTGACAATAACCAAAAGAAACTGTGATTTGTGAAAATTGACCCGTATAACAAATGTCAAGCCTACATTTTTATGTACAATTCCCGGGTTAGGTTAGCCTCGAGCACATACCAAGATTGCTAGCTATAAAGGCAAAGAATGAATTAAAAACCGATAATCTAATTGATCCATTTAGCTATTGGCTGAGCCACAAACCTTTCTTATGGAAACAAGCTCAATATCCTCTCACATGATAAATACGATCTAGTTGGTTTGCTTCCTCAAAAACAGGTACATACTGAAGCAGCCACCTAAAAATAGTATTGCCGATGGCTAAATTCCCCTGATTTCATGTATAGTACCAACTACCACATTTCCTCATTTATACATCACTTCAGTACCAGCACGCACCATTAAATTCATTCTCAAATTATGTCAGCATTAGTATGTGGACTCAAAATCAGACCTTGATGGTTTTTATACCCAAATAAACAAAAATGTGTTTGTGTGTGGCCACATAGCTACTTAAGCAAAGATAGAGTAGCATCTCCACTCCAATATCAAATGCTTCACAATCACCATATATGAGATATAGCCTTGCTTGGTGCATGAAGAAAGAATATCAAAAGTCACCTGCTGCTTCGTTGGCTTCCGAAAGTTCAGCATCAAGCAGTAGTTGTTAAGGCTCTTTAGTTTCTGGCTGTAGCGATCATTACAGATGCATATGATGGGAATTTTTGAGATTTTAATGGTAGCAATAAGATCAGCAACTCCACCTCTATCTCCAGCAGACATACCGTCGACTTCATCCATGATGAGAACAGTCTTTACCTGTTGAGAGCTGGAACATTCACGAAAGTTGTGAGCACATCACTAAGTTACTACTAGGAGGAAATTGCTATTAGATGCATGCATAAGCAAATCCAACCTTCCCGGGTTAAGACTCAGGGCTTGATTGTTAACAAGTTCTTTAATACAATTAGAACTGCTTCCATGGATTCCTCTCTCGATTTTACCATCAGCTTTTCCACGACTGTCACTAGCATTAACCTGGACAGTCAAATAGTTACCAATTGAAAATGCAAGACAGAATGTACAAAATGGGAGAAGGGTAAAGATGAGAGATGACTGTCTAACCTCAAGTGTCTGAAAACCAAGCATCTGACTAACCAACTTTGCTGACGTAGTCTTCCCGATACCAGGCGTTCCACTCAACATCACAGCTTTCTTAGCACCAGAATCATTCTGTTTCTTTCCTTTTCCTTTTTGCTTGGCATCAACGAATTGTTCATTCCAATGTTCCAACCAATCATGGAGCTGCTTCACCTGCAATCAATTGGATGCTATCACTAATAAAACAGAGACATGAGTAGACATCTACATGAAGTTTCTCACCCAAAGGAAAGCTAGTGAAATAGAGACTACACACATACCAGAGACTGATTCCCAACAATATCATTTGGAACCTTTGGCCTGTATTTTTCTGTCCATGGCAGCGAAGTTTGTGGAGTAGGTTGGTTCTTTTGCTTCGAAGATGCTGAAACAGAGGCCAATCCTTTCGTATCAGAGTTCGACACAGTTTGGCCTGCTTGTTCTGGCAAACAAAATCGAAGTAAACAGTTAAATAAACTCGTGGAAGTTTATGCTTCTAATAGCTGGAACATACAGGTAACTACACATAATTTAAACCATAATGATAGCTTCACCAACTTGAAAGACCATGGGATGAGAACATACTACTCTTTTCTGACTTTTGAGGGCTCTTCTTGGGAGGAGACGGAGCAACCTTATCCACTGGCTTCTTTGATTTAATTGATGCTCGAATAATATCAAATAAACCATCCTCTGTAAGAAAACTAGTACTGAAAAAGAGATAAAAGAAACAGAAATCTTAGCACATCACTAGGACAGCAACAGGAGAACGTTTTTGTATCACCCAGTACAGGAGAAAAGATGAAAATGAGAAACTTGCCCGAGCTCTTTGGCCTTCTTAGACTTCTGTCCACCAATATCATCATCACATAGGAGATAATTCTGCAAGAACCATGTAAGATACGACAAATTTTGAAGTAATTTAACATCTAATTATGACTATAATCACCGTTTTTTTGCTGACAGAACTAGTTACCCGCCCACCATGACATTTGATCAAATCCTCAGCTTCTTCTCTTTCTAAACTGGAAAATGGAACAATGACAGGCAAGCTGGTAAAAGAGACAAAGTACCAAGGAAATATACTTGATGAATGCACATAACTAGACACAACAAGTGTTGAATTAAATACAAACCCAACATTAGCCTATGACATTATATGAACAAGTATATTATGATGAAAGCCGGACACTAGATGCTATGCATACAGAGTCTTTTATATAGAAGGATTACCTGTCAAGCGTTCCACTAATCACAAAAGTCAAACCATTTAAACAGTCTGGAGCACCTTCAGGCACTTCCTGACACACAAGAAAACCAAAAATGGTCAAGAAGTGACATTTAAGCAAAAACATTCACAACTTCGTCGACTTCCATACCTTCTCTCCTTTATGAGGAGGATCTTTCCTTTCACCGAAGTTCATAAAACCGCCCCTTCCTCCGCCACCTCTGCCTCTTCCGCTTGCTGGTGCACCTCTTCCACCACGGCCTCTTCCACCAGGTTTCACAGATTGAGTATCCTTCGCATCCTCGTCCTCTGCATCATTCTCATCAACATTCATGCTTTCTACAGCAGTTCGGGTGACTGCAGAACCTTTTGCACCTCGACCCCTACCACTTCCAGTAGATTTTGCATTAGATTTTACTGTTTCGCCCTCATCTTCATCAATATCATCAATAATCTGCCGAGCAACTC
Source organism: Mentha longifolia (assembly GCA_001642375.2). Lineage (NCBI taxonomy): Eukaryota > Viridiplantae > Streptophyta > Magnoliopsida > Lamiales > Lamiaceae > Mentha > Mentha longifolia. Next base: position 13,526,951 of record CM038115.1, on the reverse strand, counting down.
CTTTACCAGATCCACTTTTCAACTTCTTGCTAGGAGGGGTATCTACCGAAACCTTCCTTGAGATAGGTGTGGCAAAATCATCATCATCATCCACATCATCATTATTTACATGTTTGTGGGTTTTTTTCACTGATGGAGGCTTTGCATTGGCTGATCCTGTACTGCCTGTTTGTGCCTTCTTTTCAGATACTTGCTCAACCTCCATTTCATCTTTTACACCCTGCGCATCCTTAGCGAAATATTTGCTTGTTTTCCTCCTACTGGAAGATTCGTTCACTCCCAGTACCTAGACGGCCCCACATATAGAAAAACATTTGAGGTAAATCACATGTCATCAAGTAACTCTGTTGCAGAATACAAACTATATAACTTAAACTGCATGATAAAAAAAAAAAATGTCACTAGAATACAGAATTTTTTTAAGAGCACAATGGACAGTTCATATAAGACAGACATAGGGTTCCAGAAATAGAATGATTGTAGCCAACAAAGGACTTACAACAGGAGGCTTCTCGGGTGTAGATGGGTTTGCTTGCTTCGATGCATCGCCATTTCCTTTGTCTTTAGCATGTTTATTGATGAACCACTTTCTTATATCTTGAGACTGAAATTCAGAGGAAAATATTTCAACGACGACAGTATTAGTACTATGACTACGTAATATCAAATAGACGAAACACAAATAAACCAAAAATACTAGGACTATGTAATATCTTGAAGAAATAACCAGAATACTAGGACTATGCAAATAACCAGCGCTTATTGAAAATTGTCTAATCCGGAAGCCCAATTTGCAACATACCATTCTTTAACCTAGAAACCGGCTTCACGCTGCCAACTATCCCCTTCAAAACACCATCTGAAACAAGAAATAAACAGAAATTGTTACAGTATCGTACATAAATGATAATTAATTGAAAATTGACCAGTCTGGATGGTACTGGGTAGTTTCTGCTACTTCACGGGTTTTTCAAGAATCGTGAAATATTTCTACAATTGACAATTAAACAGGCGACCTGCCGGCGTTTTCCCAGATACGAGTGTATTGTGTGATATACAGCAAAAAGAAAAATCGTATCGTATGATATACATAGAGCAAAAAGAAAAACAGTAGAGAAATTACTCGATTGATCGATATATTATCTGAAGAAAAAACAGTGGAGAAATTTGGTGCTGCAATTACATATAAATATAAGAGAGAGAAAGAGAGAGGGAGGGGGTTTTGCAAAAATTGCAGTGGAAGAATCAGCGCCGAATTGGACGTGGAAGCTGTAGGTGATGCCGTGATGGGCCTTTTTTGAAAACGTGGCCTTGGGCTTCTTTTTTTTTTTTTTCTCTCACTATTTTGGGTTTTTATTTTGTTTGCTTTATTTATTTATTTATTTATTTATTTATATGTTACACTTTAAGTTCTGGGTCCATTTATTGGATTGTTCCAAAAATGTAATTTTTCATTGTATTTCTTTTTATAAATTCAACAAAAATAAGACTCGAGCGTAATATTTTTTATAAATGTAAGAAAATTATGATAATTAAAAATTGACGATTTCATGAAGTGAAAATATTGACAATTTTGTTCATATATTAAATTGGCACTTTTACGAAAAATATGATAAAAAATAATTATTTTATCGCTTCAAGTGCAGCAAATGCGATAATAAAAAAATTGACGATTTTGAAAATTCAAAAGATTAAGACCTTTTTCGTGTAGATTGACACTTTTATTATAAATACGATAAAAATTAATTATTATGTCGCTTCAAGGGTGTGAATATATTTTGTACACTCGTACGGAGTCAAATAAATAGTCATTTGGACGATTATGATAATAAAAAATTGACGATTTCGGGAATTCAAAAGATTGACACTTTTGTTTTTATACAAATTATCACTTTTATTCATATAAATTATTACTTTTACTCATATAGATTGACACTTTTACTATAAATACGGAAAAAATTAATTATCTTATCGCTTCAAGGGCGTGAATATGTTTTGTTCACGCGTAAGGTGTCAAATAAATAGCCGTTGGAAAATTATGATAATAAAAAATTGACGATTTCGGGAATTCATAAGATTGACACTTTTGTTTATATAAATTGTCACTTTTATCCATATAGAATGACACTTTTACAAAATACTCTCTCCATTTCACCCAATTTGACACATTTGCTTTTGAGACTTTCTGACACATTTTTCCACGCTTCTTGATGATACGTTTTAAAATGGAGTTTTGAAGATTTCTTTCTTTTACGGGACATTAATATAAATAGTTCTTTAAAATTTTATATAACAAAAATTTTAACTATATATATACCAATCGAAAGTCAAAACTATTATTTAAACCTGCAAATCATATTATAAATATGAACTAACTAAATTACTACCTCCATCTCATTAAGGTAGTCTCATTTGCTTTATGCTCGTATTTCCACCGAAACCTAGTACGGGTTTTAAAATATAATTTTGTAGTATCGTTTTTTTTACGGGATACTATGACACTCATAGTATCCCGTAAAAAAAACGATACTACAAAATTATATTTTAAAACTCGTACTAGGTTTCGGTGGAAATACGTGCCAAATAGTAAATGGGACTACCTTAATGAGATGGAGGTAGTATAAAACAAATCTCAATAAATACCAATAAATATTAATTTTGATACATTAAAAAAAACATAGAATTACGAATAGTTATTAATATTTTAATTCACACACATATACATACATATATATGGGTTTGGGTGTGGGTACCCGAACCTATCTACCCATACCCAACCCAAGTTAGCATTCATTTACATTTATGTTTACAAATTTGTAAATACTAGTAATATTTAATCTAAGACAATATAATAGTATTTTACAATAATCATTAGAAAACATCTATCTATCTATCTATATATATATAATAGCAAAATAAAAGTCGATCAACCACGATTTTTCTTGATTATTTTGCTAAATTCTCATAATTTTGTCATATTAATGACTAAATATAATCATACCATTTTGTTGGCAACAAGAATAAGGATTCTTGACGGTATTATTATTTTTTAGGAAAAATAATTGCATGTTAATAATATAATATTTTAAGGTATTTAGATCAACATGTTAATGATAATATAGTATAATATATCAAGGTATTTAGGTCAACATGTGAATCATCAATATCAATATCAATCAATATATATATATATATATATATATATATATATATATATATATATAATACGAAAACGAATCTCAATAATTTAATCAATATTCTTATGTAGAATTTTCGTGATTATTTTCCTAAATTCTCGTGGATTTGGCTATATTAGGCAATAATTTAATCAATATTAACGAATCTCCATCCTATGTGGAATTATGTAGAATTTTCGTGATTATTTTCCTAAATTCTCGTGAATTTGGCTATATTAGGCAATAATTTAATCATTATATATACTATATAATAATATATCTCCATATATATGCATATTATATAACATTTTCCTAATTTTTCATAAATTTTCATCATCAATCAATTAATATAAAAAAAATATATGATATTCATACAAGATATGCATCATTAATAAAGATATACATTATTTAACTAAATAAATATTATACATACCACAAATTAAATTTAGAGTTAATACCCCAATCTACCTGATATCACTTAAGGAATACAATTTATCTTACACATTTAATTTTGGTCAAAATATACCCACTTTTCAATAATGGGACTATATTTTGTACAATTTTAAAAGTGTAATAAATATTGTCATTCTTATGCCACAATAGGTATAATATTTCCCCACTCATTATAATATATATAGAATTGCATGTGCAATTGTATGCATAATCCATAATTTAAAATGTTATTATTAATTTAACATTAATATTTGTATGTATGTTTTTTAAAATTTTACTAGTACATTTCCCCATGCGATGCACGGCGTAACATTTTATTTCTCGTCGTATTAAAATTTATGAGTTTCGATCATATAATAACGAAAATGTATTTATTTAGCTAAAAAAGTAAAGAAACAAAATTGTATAGAAACAATACAAAGGTAGTATATTCCTTCTAATACTCTAATGAATTTACTATCAACAATTCAACATCACCCGACCATCACATATTACTATTTTCAATCCATAATCATTTATGTGATTCTTGTATAGTAGTAGTTGATATTTGTGCCCATGGGATGTCCATGGTTACTTCATTAAAAGAAACATATTTTACCAAAAAATAGTACTCCAATATCTATATAATTTAAGGCTTAATACTATAGTTTATAGCTTACGCAGCAAATTTGGTGCTCTCCGGAGGTCTCATATAGTACTCAAAAAGAGCTGTTCTTGCACTCGAAGTAAGATTGTTGATCGCCTAACTATTTAAGCACCCACAAGTGTATGGGGCTATCGTAGATAGTAGTGAGCAATGTCGTATCCACGGAGATTAGATTGATAGAAGTGCAAGTACCATTACTAAATTGCTTGGATTTATATAAGCTAATGAATATTTTTGGTTTAATTTTAGAACTAACTACTTAAAGCAAAAGAGATTAAGTAAATAAAAACATGCAAGTAAACAAAGTGATTGAAAATCAAAGGGAGAAAGCTATCCTAGAGACTTGGCATCAATGATTTTGCAAGTGAATCGATCATAACCACACTAATCCTATGATTGGAATTTACTCAATAAAGCGATCACGAATTAGACTTGGCCTCCTCCCGGACGACCAATTCCGTAGATTACTAGCTAGAAACGTTGTCCCCAACCGAATGCTAGCCTATAACTCCAAAAAGTGCTTAGGATCAATTGCCCTCACTCAACTCTCAACCTCCCGGTTTATTGAATTAAAGTGCCTATTAATCACAATCCTATATTGAATCTCATCTCCCGAATTTTGATTCAATATCAATCAATCATGTTTAAAAGGTAGCTAATCAATTAAACAAGCATTCAAAGCATGATTAATAAGAATAAGTAAAAACTCAATCATAGAATAGCAAGATCAATCACAATCCATTACAAAATCACTTAGCCAAATCTCTAGAATAAAGTAAATTAGCCACACATGTTCATTGCTAGCATAATCTCCAAATACAAAGAAATCATAGAATAAAAACTAGAGAAAAGAGGAGTTGAGGAATCAAATCCTATTTCCAAGCCTTGATTCTTGATCCTTGATGCTTCCTCTCCTAGAAATCCCAAGTGTCGATGAATCCCCTCTCAAAAATGGATGAAAGATGGTGGAATTTGATGGATGGAAAGTGGGTAGAGATTTGGTGTGTGTTCTAGGTGTAGTGTGTGTGAAGGGAGGTTCTTAACCTAGAAATTTATGTCACACTAGCTATTTATATGTTCTACAAGAATGAGGTAAATATTGTAATTTAGGAAAGAAGAGAATGGGGGTGAAATAGCAATAAACCGGAAGAAATGGGGTAAAAACGCGAAAACCGGGAAGCAGGAGGAGGGCGTCACGACCGCGCGCCGGGTCGCGCTCGCCAGTAGAAAAATCCTTCATGTGCGCGCGACCCAGCCCCCTCTCTGAAGCGGGTGCGCGCCTGGTCCCGATTCCGATCCTTCGACCCGTTCGACCTCATTCCGCCTCGAACCTTGATATGTATTCCTTCCTTTTGCCAAATTCATGCTTCTTTTCCTACAAAAAATGCAAGAAAAACTAGAGAAGCAATAAAATCGACAAAGAAAGAAAATCACATGCAACAAGGTATACACATTCGATGAATTCACCTAAAACCCATAACTTCTATCCTATTTTGACGAGTAAAAACCATGTTTATCAATCGTCTTTATTTCTGAAATAGCATAAATTCAAACATTATTCAATAACATAATTATAGCATGACTGTATGGAGACCAGAAACAGAGTGTTCCTTTCTTTTTTTTTAATTTTGAAATTTTACAGAGACACCAAAATGTATGAAAGCATTAATCATTGAAAAAATATCTTATGACGCTCCATATATAAGCACTATATATAAACGTTCGTTGGCAGTGGAAGAGGAAAAACTCTGCAACATCATTGCTCCATTACTTTATTTAACTGCAATGTTAAATAAAGGGAGCTAGGGCTTTTCTACCCTTTTTAATAGATATATTGTAAAACTTACCCTTTTTAATACATGTAATTGTAAAAATGTCATTGTGTGATTAAATAATACTATTGGGCCCACAATTAATTCAACACTACACACACAAACACACAAAGTCGGTACAGTGTGGCAGTGTGTCGGCCATCAACCCATCAAGTATGAATCTTTTTTTTTTTTTTTTGTTTTTTTCCTTTTGTCAAATATTCCCTCCCCAATATTCCCTCCCCACCCAAAACAAACGAACTCAATATTAACCCTTCCACCCACCCGAAGACTCCATGCACTAAACCCTACACGGACGATGGAAAAAACAAAAACTCGACACACACCCCCATTCCCCATTCATATTATTCTTATTCCATAAATAAATTCAACAAATGAAAATACAAACACAAAACAACAAAAAATAAAAACATAAAAACCCTAACTTATGATTTACACTCACCCGACTAAATACATAACATTCACCCTCCCAAAGCCGAGCAGCACCTCCCTAACAAACCCTATTCATCATCTTCATCATTACTTCCCCGCCGAGCACCACCTCCCTCGCCGGTGTTCCATTCCGTTCCTCATTGCCCACAAGCCGTCGCTACCATTGCACCGGAGATGTCGGGAGGATACATAATCAACGATGATGATGAGGAACACAAAGTCTTGCCGGAAAACGAAATGGGCATCTCGATCGAAATAATACCACGCCGAATATTGGTATGTTTAAAAAAATGTATTAATTTTTTGTTATGATTTGGTATGAATTAAAATGGTATTATTTGTTATGATTTAAATTGTATGATTTATTACGATTTAAATTTTATTAATTGTGGATCTCGATTTATTTGATACGAATGATTTGTATGATTTGTTATGAAATTGTATTTGTTGGGAAGTCTAAATAATGTATTATTTGTTAGGATTTAATTAAAAGTTAGTATATATATATGTAATGTTTAACATAATAAAATTTACATATGTGTTGAGAAAAATAAAATAAATTTTCTGGGTTTGGCGACCGGCCAATCCGGTGCTGGAAAACAGGCAACCGGACACTTCTTCCGGTCGCCGGAAAATTGACATTCCGGTCACCTAATTGGCCGGTTGCCTATACCACTATTTTTCTTATATTTTTCTTAGTAAAGATTGTTAATCATATTTTTTTTTGAGCTTATAAAATAGTTTGTATATTTTTCTTGAAAATTAATTGATATATATTTTGTTTAAATTTATTTTTTTTAAAGTGATTTAATTAAAAAACGTATATATATGTAATGTTTGAAACATTAAAATTTATATTTGAGTTGAGAAAAATAAAATAAATATTTTGGGTTTGCCGACCGGTCAATCTGATGCCGGAAAACGGCCAACCGGACGCTTTTTCCGGTCGCCGGAAAATTGACATTCCGGTCACCTAATTGGCCGGTTGCCTATACCACTATTTTCCTTATATTTTTCTTAGTAAAGATTGTTAATCATATTTTTTTTTGAGCTTATAAAATAGTTTGTATATTTTTCTTGAAAATTAATTGATATATATTTTGTTTAAATTTATTTATTTTTAAAGTGATTTAATTAAAAAACGTATATATATGTAATGTTTGAAATATTAAAATTTATATTTGAGTTGAGAAAAATAAAATAAATATTTTGGGATTGCCGACCGGTCAATCCGTAGATGGAAAACGGCCAACCGGACGCATTTTCCGGTCGCCGGAAAATTGACATTCCGGTCACCTAATTGGCCGGTTGCCTATACCACTATTTTTCTTAGTAAAGATTGTTAATCATATTTTTGTTTGAGCTTATAAAATAGTTTGTATATTTTTCTTGAAAATTAATTGATATATATTTTGTTTAAATTTATTTTTTTTAAGTGATTTAATTAAAAACGTATATATATGTGATGTTTGAAATTCAGAAATTTACATATATGTTAAGAAAAATAATCGAAATTTTTGTATGTATATATATGTGATTAAATTCAAAAAGTGCGTATGTAATGTTTTAATTAAATTTTTCTAAATATAGATTGATGGATCTTAAATTATTTAAGTAATTATTTAAGTAATTATTGTTTAAATTAATTATTTAAGTAATTATTTAAGTAATTATTTGGATAATTTTAACTATAAATTTATACTATTTTATACTATAAATTTATACTATTTTATATGCTAAATACTTAATATATTAAACATAACGATTATTTATTAAACATAATACTTAAATTTGTAATACTAATAATAATATCGATTGTGTCCCTATTTTACAGGAATCTGAGCCCCCATGGTTCCGTCGAAGCTATTTGATCAACAAGTATATGGATGTGACTAACTACTATAGGATTAAACTCTTGGCTGATATCCGTGATGTACTGAGCGACAGCTATACCTTAGTTGATAGATTTCAAGAGGGGCCTTTCGGACACTTTCTGAATTGGGAGCCGGGGCAAAATAGCAAAAAATTGCTAAACTCTATTATATCTCGTTGTACTGTTACTGAGCAAGGAATTTGGTTCCACATTAGGGGCCAAGACGTAGAGTACACCATCCGAGACCACGCTCTCATTACAGGATTGAGATTTGGGCCTACACTGTTTGATCCTAGGATTCAGAGGCATCCAAGTGAATCGCATTTCTTTCAGGTGGTCTGTGGCGGCATTAATAGGAATGCAGCGTGGTTGAACTCGCAACTAAAGGAGTTCACATCGGCCAACGATCCAGATGGCGAAATTCGTGTGAAACTGTCAAACTTGTTGATGGCAAATTGTTTTATTCTCGGTCACGAGGCGAAGGCCAATGTTTTCCCATGGTTGTGGGAGTTGATTGATGATGAGGATGAATTCAATGGTTTTCCTTGGGGTGCGTACACGTACAAGACCATTCAGTACTATTTGAGGACCTTGGGGTGCGTACACGTACAAGACCACCTTGGGGTGCGTACATTGTGTTTGCCGTATACCATCTCGATTGCGTGATTCCGTCCCTTCAAGCACACGTCGTAGGTGGCATCGATGCCGAACTCTGATTTGAGCTCGTTTTGAATTATTCTGGGCTTTATTATCTGAGAATCACGCAACAATCTATTTGCAAAAATTGAACCGATCACCAATGCATGGACCTTCCTCTTATGACCGGTATTTGTTAGACCAAATTCACTGCACATGTGCTCCTCAATAAATTTCGAAACAGTCCAAGGGCCGCCCTCGGTAGTGAGTAAAAGCCTGAAGGGGCATTCTTGGGATAATTTGCACGTCGCTAGGAATCTCTTGTTATCTGATTTCTCGACAATGTATTCTTTCCTCCTAATCAAATGCCACAAACCGACTGCGATGCAGATTTCATCCTTGTCCCAAAAAACAGAGTCCTTGGAGAGCTCATCAATATTAATGAAATCATCGTGATATACTGCGGAATCACGAGGCCGGGGGGGGACTAATGGGACAACCCAATTACTCATGTGGTCGGTGTCGTTATCCGCCACTGCTTCACCCTCACTCAAATCTGGGAACATCATCCCAAACAGTTTTTGCATACCCCCTTCCTCCTGGATCCAAGCAGTCCACTCTGCGAATAACGCCCTGTTCATCTGCCTACCATCATGGTATAGATTGGTCTCGCCCTCGCTCTCCGAGGTCTCCGAGCTCTCGTCAGGATCAGGGACGTAATCTTCATCATCCGTTCGCTCCTCGGTATTTTGGACCGATTGATTGAGGTCTGGAATTGCATTATCATGGATGATAGTTTCATGATTCGCCGGATCCGCACCAACGTTGTTGCTCTCGCCGAGATATACGCCCTCATACCAGTTACTAGATGCAGCAACCCTCCCAAAATGTTCCAAATCTGCATATCAATTACTGCCTTGGTTGTGAAAATCAAATGAGCCAACATACGACCCGGGTTGATCGAAGGTGGGGAGGGAGGATGCCCCGGCATGTGAAGATGATGGCCCCGCATGTGAAGAAGATGCCCTGTCGTTCGTCTTCACGAATATCGTTGGCGTCAAACCACAATTGCATAATTCAAATAATTTCTCATCTCTTGTCAAGTGTGATTTGACACTCCGTCCACGGTTGTTCATCCTCAGATAAGAAATATCAAAATCAGAGACCGTCAGGTTGCAATAATAAGATATGAGGTATCTCAAGTTGTAAACGGTTATCCCGTCAGAAGATAATGGGATAGTTATCTCTTGGCCACCTTTATAACTACAACCATCCCATTTACCCCCGTATTTAACGTTCACGTAGACCAAATCCATCTGTAATCACATAATTAAATTTTAATTAATAAATCATCAACTGCAAATAAATATAAAAACAACAAATTAAACACATAAAATATACCAATTTCTTTAAGAGTACCAAACTATTTTACGGCGACCCGAAATCACATTTTATTTTTGTAATTATAAAAAATTAATTTAAACAAAATATATATCAATTAATTTTTAAAATAAATATACAAACTATTTTTTGTATATTTATTTTGAAAATTAATTGATATATATTTTGTTTAAATTAATTTTTTTAAGTGATTTAATTAAAAAAATGTATATATATGTGATGTTTGAAACATTAAAATTTATATTCATATTGAGAAAAATAAAAGAAATTTTTTGGCATTGGCAACCGGCCAAAGTGGTGCCGGAAAATGGGCAACCGGACCCGATTTCCGGTCGCCGGAAATTTAACATTCCGGTCGCCGGATTGGCCGGTTGCCTATACCATTATTTTTCTTATATTTTTGTAAGTAAAAAATGTTAATCAAATTTTATTTTTGTACTTATAAAATAGTTTGTATATTTATTTTGAAAAGTAATTGATATATATTTTGTTTAAAAGATATTTTTTTAAGTGATTTAATTAAAAAATGTATATATATGTGATGTTTGAAACATTAAAATTTATATTCATATTGAGAAAAATAGAAGAAATGTTTTGGAATTAGCAACCGGCCAAAGTGGTGCCGGAATATGGGCAACCGGACGTGATTTCCGGTCGCCGGAAAATTAACATTCCGGTCGCCGGATTGGCCGGTTGCCTATATCATAATTTTTCTTATTTTTTTCTAAGTAAATAATGTTAATCACATTTTATTTTTGTGCTTATAAAATAGTTGTATATTTATTTTGAAAATTAATTGATATATATTTTGTTTAAATTTATTTTTTTTAAGTGATTTAATTAAAAATGTGTATATGTATGTGATGTTTGAATTTCAAAAATGATTTAAGTGATTTAAGTGATTTTAAGTGATTTAATTAAAAATGTGTATATATATGTATGTGTATAATTAAAAGATGATTTCTCCGGCGACCGGAATAGGCAACCGGTCGGCCTTTTTCCGGCTACCTAATGACCGGTTGGCTATACCAAACTTTTCCTCTTTTTTTTCTTAACATATTTATAAATTTTTGTAGTTCAAACATTAAATAAATTTTAATATTTCGAATTAAATCATTTAAAATAATTAATTTAAAGTAAATAATAGTCAATTAATTTCAATATAAATCTATAGGAACAATTTCTAAGCTCAAAAATTAAATGTGATAAACTATTCATACTTAGAAAAATATATGGAAAATAATGGTATAGCCAACCGGCCGGTAGGTTCGCCGGAAAGATGATTTCTCCGGTGACCGGAATAGGCAACCGGTCGGCCTTTTCCCGGCTACCTAATGACCGGTTGGCTATGCCAAACTTTTTCTCTTTTTTTTCTTAACATATTTATAAATTTTGGTAGTTCAAACATTAAAAATATTTTAATATTTCGAATTAAATCATTTAAAAGAATTAATTTCAACGATATAATAAGCAATTAATTTCCAAAATAAATTTATAAACTAATTCCTAAACATATAAGTTCATTTTCGACATGTTAAAAAAATTCAATTTATTTCCAAAATAAATCCCTAAACTACTTACTATACTAAGCATATAAAAAAATCGATATTAAAATTTACCTATATTATTGGATAATCCAAAAACACGATTGAAGAAGAAGATGATGAAGCAGGCGTGACACGATATCCTCCTTGATAAACCCTTATAATGGCTCGTCTTCCTCAGCTCAGCTCAGCTCAGTTCTTTAGCTCGGATGTTGATAATGCCTCCTTTTCTCCCAACAATTTTTTTTTTGTTAGTCTGTTTATTTTTGAATTCTATTTGCAATTTTCATTGTTGTATATATTGAGTTTTGTGTGGGGTGGGTTGACATAGGATACCAAAATTTATTATTCGTATACAGAGTATAGATTTAATTATTGTAGAAAAAAACAGTAGAGACTCAAACAGTAGAGACTCAGCAGAGTCACATTGAATTATTGTAAAAAAACAGTTCAATATCATTAAATTCATATGATTCATATGCATGCATCGTTGCACAAAATTTATTAGCTGTGAAAAACAAAAAAATAAAAGATAAATTATAATAAATGAAAATAGTCACTTACTTCGTTGGTCGGTTCGTTGGATTGCTACTTTTTAAATATAAAAGTGAGCCCATTACACATTAAAATATTAAATAGAGCACTTTTACAATTTCATTTGTTTATAAGGGTACTTTTTCCATTACCCTTTTAAATGGGGCATTTTCTCCTATTTGCAGTTAAATAAAAGTAATCCCTACATAGCAATTCTTGATTAGAAGCATGCCATCGGCTCTCAATCATAAATTGAAATACTGAATGATTTATTCCGCACTGAATTTTTAGACCCAAAAAATGCATAATTGCTTCTTCATTGAGGCAACAATTATTACTAAAATCAAGAAATGACACCCGTGTCTCTGATTTCTAAATTGTAAAGCACCATAAACTAAAAGTACTATGATGTTGGGAAGACTTCTAGCGTAAGTATTGTGACAGTCACAGAAAGATTTCCTCTAATCGTACTATAAACAACATTCAATGAGTGTAACACACAATGAAATAGCAAAGTATTGCAAGAAAAAAATAGCGACAAAATAGAAAAGCACTGTTTTCACCTTAAACTAAAATCTTATACCAGCGTCGGCGATTCCTTGCTTTAAATTTCTCGGTTTCTACCAAACCAATTCCACCTGGGTCTCCTATATTGGCGTCGGCGATGCACACACACTATAAACCAATATCCAAGCAACTAAAACAAAATATTACTATTTCTACCTTATGTAAACTAAATTCGGAACTGTGAAAAGGAAAGAAGAAACTAAATACAAATATCACTTGGGTCTAATAGAAAAGGCCAAAACATCTATTTTGTGCATCGACCTCTCTTACCCGATCTCTCAAAATTAAGAAAAGAAAAGATTTCAGGCCGAACGGTTTTGTACAATTAGGAAAAGATGACGGTTTTGTGGCTGAAGACGTGCGCATAAGTTGTGTAAAGTAAGCCGTCCCAGAACTAATCCAATAAGCGTGCAATATTAATGTAATGATGTAACTGATTTTACAAATTTTGCCGGGAAAAAAAAACTACCAAAATCATTTTGTTTTTATATATATATATAGATATATAGATTTGATTTGGCCTAATATTTTATTTAAAATTAAACAACGACAATTAATTCTTTAAAATTCCATTGATTTTCTTGTGGTAATGTAAAATACATATTGATGACATTTCATATTAAAAAATAGTAAAAAGAAATAATACAATGACAAAAAATTTGTATATGATTTAAAAAAAAATCATGTACTAATTGAGGACAACAACTACAAAACTGCCCTTATTCCGCCATTATTTTTCATGCAGTTAAATACATGCATGTATTCGAGGCTTATAATTTATGAAAACTATCAACTTATTCTCATATTACTAGTTTTGCACCCGCGCTATGCGCGGGCAATAAGTACTGGTGTAAAATAAATGTAAACTATACTAATAAAAGAAAACATATGTTCCATTTGAAAATAATTAGAATTCAATAAAATTATATTAGTCTTCTGAATTAGAGACTGCCATCATCATTAATTTAGTAAACAAATTTTATTATCAACTATAATCATGGAATATGTCATCATGTTCATTTAAAATTAAAATTGTCTAGAATATTTTACCCTAAACTATTACTAAGATAGGTATTGTAAATATTTATTGCTCATCTTTATAACATTCATATTACTAAAATTTATAGAAAATAATTAATGCAAATAATGTGTAAAATTCAAATTTACAATGAACAAAGCCCTTCACAAGCACAATCTTGCTGAGTTAAGAGAGAGCGTGTATAATGTATGGAATAATAATGGTCAATATAATTATTATATAGCATGGTAAAATTTGATACTCTATTGCATAACTTACATAACTTCAAAAAATTATATGACATAAACTACATAACTACTTATAAAACTACATATTGTCCAAAAAACACAACATATCTAACTCCTATTCGAAATTTAAAAATTAAAAAAAAAGTTTGAAATCTGAATTTGATTTTGTAGTGCACGTTTTTTGTATGGTGTAGTGGGTATCATTTTATTAATTCATTAATTTAATAATATAATATATTTATATGGTTTTTTTAATTTCAGCAATAAAATAAATTTATCTCATTTTCTTCATACATACTGTATCAATTTAACATATTATATATTAATTTAATTTTTATCCCATTTTATATAGTACAATCTAATGGGATAATCTTTAATTCTAACGTGGTGATAAATTATTATAACTCTTTCATAATTGATCGTGGGGTCATGGGGATTAAGATGCAGCAATCAAATAAATTTTATATCATAATTAGAGTCATGATATAATATGCACATACCATGGAGTGGCATTTAAATATGTGTATAGTTGTTTTTACTAATATAATAAGCTTATTAATGTAATATGTACATTTTATATGCATTTAATCATGCATATATTTATTAACTGATGGGCTGAGAACGTGAGGGCGTGTTTTTAGCGGATTTGGGGCGTGTTTTATATGTATTTTTTTTTTATTAATTTAACGGATTTATATTTACAACATTTTAACATCAATGTTGAATATAATTGCAAAATTGCCATCCAAATTGATTTTTGATTTTGGATTCCCTCTTTATATATATATAGATATATAGATTTTTTGATGGGTGTATATAATACAAAAATAAAATTGTTTTCACATTAAATATTAATTTTGTTATAATCATGCACTTTTTCGATTCATAGCCGTATTTCTAGGCGATATGTTGTAAATTTGTTTTGAATTTATAATAGGACCAACGGGCTACCTTTTTTTTTATAGTAATTAATTTCTACTTATTGTTTATTTAATATTTCAATTTATGAGAATAAAAATTTAAAGATGGTAAATCATAATTGTGTATCCATAATATTTAATAAACAATTAATTTTAGACGTTACAATGCAAAATTAATGCCATCAAATTGATTTCATTAATTATTTTCCTATTTTTACGTATTTTTGTGCCTATATATGGAACTTTTTAACAACAACACACACCACATCACATCTTATACACCAGACATTTTTTATTTCTTTTATACTCTACATATCGTTTTCCTCTTGAAATTTATGTTCGAAGTTTTGTGATGGGTGGTTCCTGGTTCGGCAAACCATTGGATTTCTTGCCACAAGAGAGATTTGATAGACTTGCATGTATCAATTTGGAGATGGAAATTTGTGATGAACATACTGAGATTTCCTAAATCGGATTTTTTATTTTTTTAGTATTGTAAGTATTTTTTGGGAAGAGATGGATTATTTTGTTTTTCAATCACTATGCCATGTCATTTAGAAAATATATTCCAAAGTAGTAACATTGTAATATTGTAATAGAATATTTTATTATTATTATTATTATGATTTATTAACGGTGAGCAATTAGTAGGTTGTGGTATTGTACGATAACATTCATTCGATATATAATGTGGTTACTTCATTACTGTAGATTGGCACATAACACGTAATCAACTTCAATTATACTCAAGTTGATGATATTTATATACAGATGGTGGTTCAAATGAAACCACTCATGTATTATTAACTAAACACTAATCTTAATTCTTGATATGATCAAAATCTACGGTGCCAGTATTTAGAGTTTTTAATTTTAAGCTATGCATCTTATCATGGTAAGGGTTGATAAAGTAACTCATAACTTATTTTAACCAAAAACTAGTGCAGTGCCCGTCGAAATTCGACAGGTCCAAATTTTTAGTGAAAATTAAAAAATATATTTAATTATTTATTTCAAAATGATATGGAGTAGTACTTTAAAAATTTATTTAAAAATTATTTTCAATTCTATATATTTATAAAAGGTTAATAAGGGAGAATCTTTCTCATTTAATTTACTATTTTTCTAGTGCAACTCCCGTCGAAATTTGACGGAAATTATTTTATCTTGTAAATTTTGAGTGAAATATTTATTAAAAAGTACAGTTATTTATTTCAAAATGATAACAATTCATTGGAATAATTGTTAGGATTAAACTCATATAAAAAATAGGTGAATGAGAAGTAACATTCTTAGAAAATTTGTACATATTTGTTTTAATGTCAACAATTTTTTTCTTAAGTCGTTGTAGTAGAAAAAAATGGTCATGAAGGGTTAATTTTTTTTGAAAAGTTATACTCGATTCAAATTAAATGTCGAGCCGCCCGGAAATACAAAAAATATGTCAATAGATATAATATTTTCTAAAGTCGCCGGTTGTTCACATTAATAAAAAAAATTGGATTAGGAAAATATGTCATCTCTCGAGTGGTTTAATTCAATTTAAATTTCAAGCTGCCCGTTGTTCGAAGTAATTGAAGCTCAAAGATGTTTTACGGGTAGTTGTAATCATTTTGATTGTCAATTTGCCCATTGATTGGGTTTTAATTGCAGGAGACAAAGGGTTCATTATGTTAAGGACGGATGTAATTTCTTGAATAGTTGCATTCGTTTTGAGTGTGAAATCATCTGTTGTTCATTGTAATAGAAAAGTAGATGAAAGAGGTATTATAAATGTTAATCCATCATTTTATATCATAAATTTTGGAATATTTATTAAAAAATACAATTATTTATTTAAAATTATAGTAACATAAACAATTAACTAGAATAATTATTAAAATTAAAATCACATTAGAAAGCTTAAAAAAATCATATTAGAAAGAAATAGGTGAAGGATATGTGACATTTGTAGAAAAATTGTACATCTTGTATATGTTAAACAACTCGTTGCGGTTGTAATAGGAAAAAATGTCAAGAAAGCTTAAAATTTCTTAAAAAATTGTACTCGATTTAAATGTTAAATTGCTCGTTAATCATTGAAATAAGACGTTACTCTTTGGGATGTCCCATATAGGATGTTACATTTCTTTATTTAGTAAATGAATACACAAACGAACACTACAATCAAATGGGGGCCCTACTTAAACTTTACATTTATTGAAATTAGGTCAATGAGATTTTTTGGGCAATTTTACTCATTTCTACCGTCAATTTCCCCGTTGTTTGAAAAGTTTTACTCGATTTAAATGTCAAGTTGCCCGTTAATCATTAAAATACAAAAAATAAGTCAAAACATATAATATTTTTGAAGTCATTCATATTAAAAAAAGATATGTCAGAAAATATGTCATTTCTCGAATAGTTTAATTCAATTATATATTTAATAGAAGTGTTAAAAAGCCGTCCATTTTTATACACATGACTTAAATATTCACAAAATAAATAAATCACAAAATTTGGTGACCACTTTATTATGCTTTGGTGACCACTTTATTATGTGATGCATGATGTAATTGAAGTAGAATATATTAATTATTATTTTTATATATTTTTGAATTATTTTTAGATTAAATTGTTAATTATAAAGCAACAATGACAATATAGGAAAAAATAACAAAAAGATATTACTATCCAAGGGAAATAAGATTAATTTAAATTATTAGACTTCTATTCAAATTGAAATTCTATGAAGATATATATTAATTATTATAATAAAGTATTGATTAATTAGGAAAAATTATGTTCAGACCAAAAAAAAAAAATTATGAGAATTTAGCAATGAAGATATATATTAATTATTATATTAAAGTATTAATGAGAATTTAGCAATGAAAATATATATTAATTATTATATTAAAGTATTACTTAATTAGATAAAATTATGAGAATTTAGCAAACGAATTTATTTTGCTATATATATATATATCACCTAATTATTGACATTTTGATCTATTTGTTTGTTAAGATCTTTCCGATCATTTATATAACCCTTTTTTAGTATTATTTTCCTCCAATTTTATGAGTTAGAGCTATCTTTTACGATATTTTATTATAAGGAATCTCATCCTATGTACAATTAATCGAATTAGAGTTGTCTACTTTTTGCTCCATTTGTTTTCAGCTACGTCATCTTATGTTTTGAACAACTCGATTCATTTATGTGTAAATCTTAGTCATTTGTGTTTTGTTCCAAGTTGATAAACTTCTTTAAATTAATCTATAACTAATTGGATGTATTGTGTTTTGTTTTAAATAATAAAGATTAATTATTTATGATGTATTGTATTTTTTCACTTACAAATAACCAATTAAGACAGTGAATATGACCAATCAGGTAATGTGAAGGTACAACATACCTTCATTTTTTTTCATCATACCTTATATATTACCTTAAATTACGGTATGCTAAATTTCATACCTTTACCGTACCGTAACTTTCGGTATACCTTAGTTTCGGTATGAAGTTAGTATACCTTAGAATATCATAATTCACATATTATCGATTAATATTCAGACAATAAGTAGTTGAAAACTTAATTAGAAAATACAAAAATTTACATTTTATCAATCAAATTCTTATCATTATCAAACAAATAATTGAAACATGATAATTAATACTCCAAGTAATAACAAATACTCTTTTTTTTTTCCTTCTTTTAAGTTGTCTTTATTTATTCTTCTTTATTATTTTCTATTTTTAGCGTCTATTAGTCAATACTAGTATTCGCACCATCCCACATCAATTGACGTGTTTGCTTTTTACACGAGAATTTATGAGAGAGTGTTATGAATCTTTAATATATTGTATTTACGGATGTAATATGGTTTATGTACTTAGGCATATTTTTAAACTAGAGCATCATGCATAAAAACATATTGATAACTTGTCTTAAATGAAAGATCGTATCAAGACCTTTAATTTGGTATAAAAATCGGAGAACGAACGAGCAAATTATGATGATTTAAACTGTTAGAATTCAAATTACATTGGGATATATGCTGAGAGGTGGGTGGATGATGAAATTTAATTAGAAAATATTAAGTGTAATAAGGAATTACTAATTGTACCATTTAAATCATAATTCTTTCCCAGTAAGAAAATGCATTAATTGGTGTGGGACGTCCCAAAAATAAAAACGCGCCAACTGGTGTGGGACGGAGGGAGTACATTACACAATAATATATTTTTAAAATTATAAATATTAGCTAAATACTCCCTCCTTCCCAATATCCGTGTGATTATTACCCGCAAGGGACGTCCCCCATATTAGTGTGTATACCTTAAATGGAAAGATTCTCTCAGGAAATTAACATGTTGACCCTTCAGGCTTTATACTATTTTTCAACTTTCTACCTAGCTACTTTCCCCACTTTCTCCCTACTTTTTTCACTTTATCTTATTTTTCTCACTTTCTACCTATTTTTTCCTTAAAAGTTAAAATACGTGTCACTTCTCTCCCACACCAATATGAGGGACATAGGTAGTACTCCCTCCGTCCCACCTAAATAGTCCACATTGCTTTTGGCACAGAGACCAATACAAGTAAAGATAACGAATTTTAAAATAGTATTAGTTTTGAGATAGACTTTTACCATTTTAGGAAAGTAGACTATTATATGGGACAAACCAATGAGGAAATGTGGACTATTTAAGTGGGACAGATGGAGTATAAAATAGATTCTTATAAATAGTTTTACGTTACAGTATGCAACGGCATATACATTTACCTTACCATAGTTTTACGGTACGGTATAATACCTTGCCAAAAGTTTCGGAATACCTTAATGGTATTTTCGATAATTTTTCGATACGGTATGAGCGGTATACTGATTTTTTAGTATTTTTCCCTAGCCCTAAACGTGAGTCATGTGACGCAGTCCCATTTGAAATTTGTGCTAACTAGAAGCTCTAACATGATGCAACTCTATAAAAAGATAAGGTTTTATTAAAAATAAAGAAAAAAATAAAATAACAAAATAACGAGTTTGAGATATTACAAATTGATCATGTTACAACAAAAGAGAAAAGGAAACGTAAATGGATGGAGCAATATACATGTTCTCAAAATTTATAATATAACATTATATGTATATTCTTAAAAAAAAAATTATGTGTGTAACAAGATCACTTGACTTTGCAAATAGTTTTTCGTGTCATTTTTAATATCTTTATTTGACGTCGTCTAAAAATGAGGTATATCGCATGAAGTAACAATTGAAATAATTCAAATTAAACTACTTGGAAGTTGGAGTAGAGATACATCGATTGAAAATTTATCAATAGCCAAATCTTTAAATCGCAAACTAATCACATCATCAAAAATGATGCAAATTGACCAACCACTCATGCACACATATGAAACTAATTTTCAAAGTTGTACATATTCCAAGTTAATTCATTCACCTATACATGCATTCAAATCGATTCCAATTTAAACTGTATTTCTCACATAAATAAATATCACATAATTATTCTCAAATTATTAAGAACTTTAAAAGTTCAAACCATATCCACTAATGTATCATTGGTTTACTAATATCAATTCTTACTTTTGCTTGGTCATGATTATATTTCTTTAAAAATTATCAAAAAGTTTTAGGAGAATAGTACTCTAATTAATTTTAATTATTATATTACAGATTCAAATAAAACATAGATTTAGAAGAAAAAAAAATGTGAAACTCTGTATATCCCGTGCGTCGCACTGGTGAAATACTAGGTACTAATTGCCAGTGCCACGTATTGTAGTCATAATGCTGTATCAAGTTCCCGTGATTTTTATTAGGTTGTGGGCATGTGGATTTGGGCCCGGTGAGTTGGACTGGGTATTTTTCTGGGCTTCTAAGGTTCGTCCGCACCGTGCGGCCCGCTGACACAAGTTTTTATCATATACTTTAGGGCCAAAAAGAATGGGCCGTTGATGGGCCCAACTCGCTGCTGCCCTAATCAGATATGGCCCAATTATACGAACTTCCATATTTTCTTCAGAAAAATAAGAAATTTTAATGTTTTTTTAGATTTAAAATTCCATTTTCTCTATTAAAAAAAATCCATTTATTTCAGTATTAAAATTCCATTGTTATGAATGTACAAACTTAAAATTCCATACCCACTATAGATGCTTGAGTCTGCCTCACGAGTAAAGTCTAAAAACAAATTTTCGACATATATTTTTGGATTTTCCTCAATTTGATACATATAATTGGCATATAAATGCATTAAATGATCAATACATTATACTCCCTCCATTTCGTCGAATAGACGATGATGGGTTTTAAAATGGATTTTTGAAGATTTTTTTTTCTTTTACGGGATACTACGACTGTCATAGTATCACATAAAAGAAAAAAAATTCAAAAATCTATTTTAAAACTCATCATCAAAAAGTATAGAAAAACGTGTCAGAATAGGCCTCATTTCAATGAGGCCTATTCGACCAAATGGAGGGAGTACTAAAAAGAAAACAAATACTCCTACATTAAACCCTGAATAGAGTTCCAATACAAAAGTGGCGAAAGTACATAACTAGAAACTAAAAGAGGTAGGTGGAACACAACAAATCCTAATTCAAATCATAAACTGCAACAAACGACATCAACACACTCCCAATCCAAAGCTTCCTATCTTTCTCCTCCACTTCACTAACTGCTTTAACTACTTTCCCTGGTCTATCCTCCAATATCTGCAAAAGCTTACCGTCTTCACTGTACTTCACCACCACTGCATGAGGGCGCCCTCCGATTTGCATCAGGTAATGGAGCTTCGCAGAAATCGGAAGTTGTAGCCAGGCTTGTCGAAGTTTAGGGTACAAACCTAGGATGTGCGCGTATATGCTTCTCCTGCAGTGGATTGCTACCCAGAATTCGCCCTTTTCATTTGTTCGGACATTGTCTGGAAATCCCGGAAGCACAGCAAAGGGCTCCCATGTCCCTGCCTTCTCACCTTTCAACCAGTATCTAGTCAACCTATACAGATTGGAGATCAATACTTACATTATAATTCAAGAAACGCCTCTAGCTTTCCTAATTATAATGATCATAGCTGCAAAATGTGATGATTATGGTGGCGTGTTTTTTCCCTCTTCCTTTTCATCTCTAATACACTTCTTTTTCAAGTTGTTTCCCTCTTCTTTTGCCATCACTTGCATATATATTTGTATATAACTAGTAATAAATTGCAAAATTTCATTGCCAAAACAGATACAGACTATGATGCAAAATCCAGCAAAGAAGCACAAAACTTATCTTCTAGGTTCCTGATCATGGTTTACTCTGCGATTGAGGGTTGAGCAATCTTGGTTTATACACTTGCACTAACATATTTACCATCTAAAATAGCGGTTTTAGTCATTACTTGCACTTACATAGTAATCGTCCGCTAAAGCAAATCCGGCAAAGAATATTTATTTTTCTTTCAGGTTCCTGATCATGGTCTATACTGCGAGTTGGGATTCAAGTTATAGGCTATAACAATCAACACACTAAACGATAGTATCCTTTTAGGAATAATGTAAAAACCATGAAATTTAAAGCATATAAGAGCATAATGACTCAGATTTCTGAATTGAATGGATAAATCAGGTAAACATAGGATGAGGAGTGCGCATACCTGCCAATTGAACCCTCACAGAACACAAAGAACGAACGATCCTTACTCAAGGAAAGGCCGTTTGGAAATTGAATGTTACGAACAAGAACAGTGGTTTCTTTTGTTTCCGGATTGTATTTTAGCACCCTTCCACTATCTTCACTAGAGAAAACCAACTGAAGGAAGTTCCTGAGAATATAGGTACCAATCATTTTCTATTCATATCAATCACTTAGTACAAATTGAAACTCTCTCCTATAACTCCCCATCAAAATTAACGATCAATAATCAATATGAATTGACAATCATCAAATTCCATCTACCTTCTTTTGTACTTGGTGCTGCTATCAGTAAAGTAAACGTTCCCTTCATCATCAATGTCTAAATCATTCGTGAACCCCAAAGGGACGCCTTCCGCCTCAGTAGTAAGAGATGTGGCCAAACCACCCTCGGGCCCAACCTTCATCAACCCAAAATAAGCATCAGCTACATATAAATCGCCACTCTTCTTGTCGAATCTTAGCCCCAAAGGCCTCCCACAGATGTGTTCATTCTTCACATAGCTCAACGTTGTAGGCTTCGGATCGCATAGGCTCGACCTTAAACAACAACAACAACAACCAATACGATAAGACGTACGATCAACTGGAAATCATACATTTCCTATCTCAACTATAACCAACATAGACGAGCAACTACATAATACTAGTTCACAGCTCATTGCATTGAAATTCAAAATTTTCTAAATTTCCAGCAACACAAGCAAGAAGATGAATATGCAGCCATATATGGAGCGCAGCCTCGAACCAACAAGTAATGACTCCTCAAATTACAGAAATGAGACATCAAAACAACTAACTCAGAACTAAATTTCAACACTCAAATTACCAAAATTTCAAAAAAAAAAGAAAAAAAAGAAGAAGAAATGAAATACCGATTGGGCGAAGTGTAGGCAAAATCATTCCACTTCTCCCCATCCCAGAAAATAACCCTGCCATCAGCTATGCCGGTGTACGGGCCGCGGCCCATCGGGTCGAAAGCAATGCTCTCGGGCCCCTGCACCTGATTCAAAAACCTAATTTCCGATTTCTGGAGCAAATTCTCCCGGTCCCTCTCGACGGGGATGGCGGACCACGGCGGCATCTCCACCCTAACCGACTCGAAGTCCGGGAATCCGTTGATCGCAGAGTGTCCGAAGGGGTCGAGGGCGCAGTAGACCGCCAGCAGGATAAAGAAAGCGGCGAATACTCCGGCGGGCGTCATGGGCGGCGAGGGCAACAGAGGATTTACTATTTAGGGGGTTGAATTGAATTGGAGGATTGGGAGAGAAAATGCATGCAGTTGTTAAGAACCGTTTGCTACCTAACACAAGCAGGAAACAGATGAAAAGTTGAAGAGGAGAAGTCGAGGAAATTAAATTGGAAGTATATTGCAACCCAACTACCAACTGCCTAGTCTGCCTCTGAGTACAGGACAGGAGTAGAGTGAGTGTTATCTCTTTGGACGTGGCAGTGGCACACACAAGATTTGAAGGGAAAACGCGGTTTAAAATTGAATTCTGGATTAGTCCGCCATTAATGCATGATCTAACTTTCATGTTAGCTAGCTTTTATTTGACTTATTATATATGGCTCGTTTTAGCATCTTCCTATGATGTAGAATTCGGACCACCTTCCAAATTTGACCTCTTAATTTTCTTTTTAACTCCTAAAAATACATGTAATGCACTTTAATATTATAATTATAATAATGCATACATTAAAATGAAGTTGGGCGAGTCAAGCGTACAAAATACTCCTATAAAGCATAATATTATATTAATATTATGTGTCAGTACCCAATTGTAACCGTTTTTATATTACAACACCCAAAATTAATATGTATATATAAAAAAAAATGTGAATTAGTCAATTTTTGTTCTTGAATCTCTTCAACAAAATTGCACAGTTCGCAAGTTCGAGTTTGTAAATTGCACGTATTAAGTTGGAAAATTCACGAATTCATGAACTCCCCAATTTAATGAAGGAATTCACGAAATTATGTGTAAATGAGACTAATTTTTAATATTCCCTAGAGTCCTATTAATACACTGAGCTTGATGGTACTCTAAACCCGACGATTTTCTAATTTTATTTCAAAGAATACATGTATATTAGAATATTAGTAGCACTTAAAAAATATGAATAAATTACATTTTTTCATCGACGTTTCTCTTCTAAAAAAAACACTTCTCTACTTGCTCCAATCCTAAATTCTGTATTAATGTCAAATTTTATTTTATAATTTCACTAATACTCCGCAACTTCTTAAACAAAAAGCTTGTGTAATGGGCTAATTCCCACTGGACCGTGTATGGGCCGAAAAAGTAGGCCAGTCCTTTTTCTTATGGGTAACTATAAAGATAAACCCCATTTTACTCCTATAGCCCACAATCAATTTTCAATTCTCACGGCGACAAACCTCTCAGTAAAACGGGGGGCTATGTTTAGAATTACCCAATTCTTATCTCAAGTACTTCAACCATCCTCTTCTTGTTTATTTTTTTGGGAGGAAATATAAACATTCGAACTCAACCTAAGCTCATCAATTATAAAATTTCATAATTAATCTAGTCTGTATTGAAAGAAGCTAACAAAAACAAAAATTACAATAACACAACAGTCCCATTTGCTCCAACTCAGCAGCTACTCGAGTAGCTCTAAACATGAGCTCGAAGCCTCGACTAACTTCAGCTTCATCCTTGAGCCAATTATGATTGAGCTCATGCTCGAGAGTTACTCAAGTAGCTAGAAGTAGAACTCGGAACATATTTAACAAATTCACAACATAATTTAAAACTCCAAGCTCCATTATGCCAGTTAGTAGATTCATCTATCACAAACCTTGATCACGAACCTTAGCTCTCGACAGCACCATCCCGGATCTATTGTGCTTGGGGACTTTTCTTGATTATGATACATTTGATGCTCGACACAGTCGAGAGCATGCTCCTCTTCGAGATCATCTACATTAGCTCAGTCCCACAACATCAACTGCAGTTTGGAATGAAAAAGTCTAATAGGAAAAACCATATAATCTGTATATGCAGGGCCTCTCAACTGATATCATTGAAGTTATAAGAGAGAAATTTCGACAAAGAAACTGCCTTAAACAGAGGAAGGAATGCATGCATCCTAAGTTTACTTAACAGAGACAGAGACTAATATGCACTATAACCTCGTGAAATTCACATCCATCAACAGGAATCCGAGCAAAGAAACTATTTTTAGCAAGAAAACTATTTTCACTCGTACGAACGAGGAATAAAACGAGCTCATTTCATTCCCAAATCAACCAATCTCAATGATCATTGCGTAGATTAACACAGCACAACAAGATTATGAACAGGAAGAGGCAGAGATGCATAAACAGTCTATCATTTTACTGCAGATTTTTAGAAGCATTTCCACCAATGATTTCTCATTCACAATCAAAGTATCACCAGTACTAATACTAAGAACTGGGGAGAGTTTTCCTCGTCCCTCTGCCAATTTTATCCAAAACTAGCATTCTATCACTCAATATCACATTGCATCAAGCACCAAATCACAACAGAAATTGATTTATTAACCAAAATTATCAATTTTGGGAAGGGAAATGCTGAATACAACACAGAATCATAATCGAAACCGATATAAAAAAAATAAGAATAAGAATAACTAAAGAACATAAACCCTGACAAAATTTAGAAACACAGATATCGCAGAAAGCTTAAAATGAAACAAAGTATATATAAAAATAGAGAAGCTGAAATTCATTGACCCTTCAGAGCAAGATCATCATGAGGTGCCGCGTGCAGCGTTTGGATAACTGAATCCCGAGAGAGAAACCGAGATGAGAAGGAGCGAGCAGCGAAATGACAGAAATTCAGATTGAAAACTATAATTAGAACATCATATTCCAAAGAATTTTCAAAACCCCGTGAAATTAATCATTCAGTTTTTCGCTTTTCCACATGCTTCCATCAAATCGCCGCTTCGAGCTCTTCTATCTTAGGTTTTCTTCGCCGGAAATCAGTCCAAACGCTGCACTTGGAAAATCTTGAAAAGAGGAGGCGCGTTAAATACTTGGGGTTTCACTTCAAGGGCTTCTATTTATTGTGATTTACGGAAGTGCCCCAAAAGGTCATAGAATTACGTAATGACCCCTCTAATATTTCAAACTCTCATTTAAGTTAATTAAGTTTAGACAAATTTCACTTTTATTTAATGTGCTTTAAAGTTCATGTCATATATAATATGAAGTGAAAAAAAAAAGGAAATATATAATTCATACATGTAGACACGAATTGAAATATGTAGACCAAATAAATTTATTGTCATGTTGGAGTTTTTCATTTTCAAGATTTATATTGGTTCGTGTGCCAACTACTATGTATTTGCATTGAATTTTCAATATGTTGTGATTATGATATTATGATTTTTACTTCCTTTTGCATGATATATGCAACAACAATATATTATAGTCATTTAATAAAGACATTATTGATATATACTACTCTCCGCTCTCATAAGTGTGTTCCCATTTATAAAAAGAAAAAAAAAATTGTCTCCTAATATGTTTCCTATCAGAATTATCTGTAAAAATTGGGCAAACTTCAAATATACCTCTAAAAATATTACTTTTTCAATTCTCAATGTAATGATTACTTGATTAGGAATAAAGAAAGTAAAAACACATAATTCCTTAATATTTGTATTTTGAAGGCTTATACTAACATTAAAAAAAACAGAGTATAGATGTATAAATTTCTATGCATGTTATGATTTCATAAAATTAAATAAACGCGAGGGGTATATATACATGCGTAGCACATTGAAGACATGGCAAGTAAATTGAGTTGAATGAGTAGTTTTATAGTAGTATTTTTTTTTTTTTTGAAAGGTCAAATAAGAAGATTTATTAAAAAAAAAAACGAGTGCAAGGAGTACTCAAAAAACGTACATAGTACAGACATAAATATATATCAAAACAATCAAAAATCCAAAGAAGAAGGGATACAGTCTAGCGGATACACACACCAAATCATTAAAGGAGAAACAAAAAGAACGCGGGGAAATGAGCGCGTAACCACTTCCTAGAGCTAATCTTTACGCCTTCCACAATTTTAATGATAATCGCATCAACACTATTGAAAAATAATATCATTTCTCCCCTTACAAATCCTCCACACAATGCATCGCCAGATTAATTTAAACACTTTCCTTTTCTTGACCTTCCATAATGAAAAAATGAAAATGATTTTGCAGCTCAAAGGAAGAGGTATAGAAGCAGTTAAGCCAAGATTTCATCAAAGACCAAACTTGAGCAGTCAAGTGGCAATCAATCATATAGTTTTTTTCTGAGAAAAAACACAGCCTAAGAATTAATCATCACACAAAATACATCTTTTTATCAAGTTTTATATTTGGGTCACTTCTTCTAATTACAATAATTCTATTAATTATGAGATTTAGTTCTATGATGATGGAATTTGTTTGTTATGACACAATTATTCATTCCAGTAACTAAGTACACCCACAATCAAGAGATTATCATATTTTTAATATAATAATATTATTTACTTAATCCGAATAAAATTTAATGACCGAAACAGGATCATATGGTGGAAGAAAGTAAAGACTTAAGTGGCACTCAATAACACTGCATTAAATTTATTAGTTGTATTAATTTGAAATCATCATTTTGTTTCTGATCTTACTGATATGCTGTCACTTTCTTTCCAGTTTGGTTAAATGTAAAATTTACGAGTAAATAAGTAAACGTATTATAAGAAAATTATATATATATATATATATATATATATATATATATATATATATATATAATATAGAAGTAGCAAATAGAACATATTGTGCAGGAAGATATGATATATGGAGTTAAAAGCTTTACAAACATATAAACAAAAAATATTATCTTCCTCTCTTTTTTTTTCTTTTTTTTTTATGTCACGCAAATTATTCGGCTTAATATTCCTTCTTTCTCATTCTTTTTGAGCCTATCTTATTAAATATAAATTTATTATAATAATATAATGGTTCAAGAAAAATGAGATGAAGGGAATGCTATATACACTCCCTCCATTTCTGCTAAATATACGCATTTTGTAGGAATTAAAATCAATTAATTCATGCTTTAACATCATAACTCTATCATGATAATCCGAGAAAACGTAAGCGGAATCACTAACATGAATTCGCCATCCTTAAACTTGAAAATTGGAGACTCGGTGTTGGCCTTCCAATTAGAATCAGGTATCCTCGTTCTGTCTATTGTGTCCTCTGACGAGGAAGAGTACATAGAGAGAGAGTCTGTTCTTGGGGACCAGACCAATTAACTAAGAAATAATTGATAGTATTTATTATTTGACCCCTCATCAAATAATAAATATCACATATGATATATACATATTATAATAACATCTTATATATATATATATATGTATATATATTTGCCCATAATTGTTATTTAACACGTTTTTCTTTTTGAGACGTCTCAATATAATATACACATTCCATTTTTATATACTACTCTACTATTACATATGTTAATGATTTGATGACGCTAATAGATGGACTCGTTAAATTAGCGTTTCTAAAATAATTTGTGTCGTATAAATTTATAATTGATTATGCCGAATAATTTAGGTAAGTCATGTTGAAGAAAATTAGGAGTCAAAATATATGTGTAAACACATCACGTGTTGTCAAATCTTAACAATTCTTTGCAGTTGCGTCTCATCTGTCATGTCTCCACATTTCTTCGCTATTTGACACATTATGGTACTATTTTTTTATGCCGATTTCATAAAGTTCATATCGTCTTTTGTTCTTAAAAGTCAATACCTCACAAATTAATTATTTTTTTAGCATTTCTAATTTATTAGGGTAAGTGTGTGTTACGTATCATTTGTGAACTATTTGTGTTTTTTTTTTTTCTCAAATTAAATGTTGTTTTTTTACTTGGTCGATCGATCATTATCACCAACTATATGAAAAATGATGGGACAAAAGACATTCAAATTGTATGTGAGGTTAGGTTAATTCTCTTTTAAGTTAGCGTGCGAATCTCAATTTTTGCTGTTTTCTTAATAATCTCATTTGCTTATATGTAAATATGTAAACCTAAAATTGTTGTTTTTATTTTAGTTTTGCATTTATTTGTGATACTATAAATTAAGGATATATATATATGCAATGGAAGAATTAAAAAAAAAAAAAAAAAGATCTTGAAATTAACTAAATTAATGAACAAAATTATAATTAACGCGTAATGTAGCTATAATTAACTTCATATTGTCATGTTAATTAGATCTGTTGCTATAGATAAAAGGAAATTTGAACTACGAATTTATGTCTTTAGGTGTCTTGTCCTTATCAAAACATATGAATGATGTTCATTGATTGTTAATTCAACAAGACTAACAATATTTTGATTGAACAAATTAATATTTCTAAATATTTTTTTTATGTTGATATTCTTAACCATAATTAGCCATACATACTGAAGATGATGACAAACAATCAATCAAAGCATGGATATGCAATCTCAAGCTAAATTCACTTGGCTTTTCTCTCTGTAGAATCTAATTAGGGCTTCAAAATGAGTGTTTTTTTTTTTTCTTTTCTCTTCTGAAGAAACAAAATAAATGAATTATTAGAAACTCTATAATCCCTAAACATTCCAATGCATTAATATATCGCCCCCCTCGTCCGCTGCACAAAAATCAGATGAATTCCCACCCACTCATTCTCTCAATCATATACCCTCTCTCTCTCTCTCTCTAAAATTTTTACTACCTCTCTCTCTCTCCCCCCTAACATATTTCCATAAATAAAAAAAATCTCTTCTTTTTTACATATACCCCATAACAAAATATGAAAATACCACTAAAATTTTGTACTCCCACTTCACTCTCTCTCAATACCGACCTGAGCAGTCCCATCTCTCTCTCCTCATCTAATTTTCATTCAGTTTTCTACACTCATTTCTTGCCCTCTCTTCCGGCTACCTTACAAATACGTACACATTAATTATATATGTATATTACTTAAATACACACACACATATATAAATACACACCTCCCTTCTCTCCCTCTCCCTCTCTCTCTCTCTCCCCCCCCCCCCCCCCTCTCTCTCTCTCCTTGTCTTGAAGTTCAAGCTGAATTCATCACTCTTGAGTTGTTGATCTGCTTCATCTTTAGTTTCTTGGTGCTTTCCAGCTTGATTTCTCAAAGCCCTTCATTTTTTTTCTAGAAAAAAGAGGATTTTTCTCCGGCGAACGATCTAGCTAAGATGTCAATGGAATTGACGGCAGAGCCGGTTTGTTATGTTAACTGCAACTACTGCAACACCATTTTAGCGGTATATTTTCTCTCGATTTATTTATTTTGCATGTAGCTAATTGAATTTCATCAAGAAATCAAATTTCACTCAGTGCGAGTGGGTGTGTTCAGCTAAAAAACAATAGGGTTGCTACAAAAAAAGGAGCAACTTTTTTTTTTTTCTTTTTTTTCTTTGAAAATACCAATTTTTTCTTTACTTAATCAAGAAAAAGATCAGATTTTTTTGAAGAAGATACCATCAGATCACTGGAAAATGCAGGTTGAGAAATGTTTTCAGTGAATTTGTTGGCTGTCCTTTTACCTATATATGGTATGATATTTTATGTTGATTCTTACTTGAAAAAAAAAAAAAATTAATTTCTGCCAAGAAATTAAACTGTCGGATGAATTTTGATGACAAGAAAGAAAGTAAAATATGGTTCCATTTCTGACAAAGAAGAAAGCTCAGAAATTATTAGCGGTTGATATTTTATGTATCATGAATTTGTGTTTTGCCCAAAGGTTTAATCTTTTTTCCCCTTTGTTTTGGGGTTAAAGAAGCAAGGACTAGAAATCCCAGAAACCCAGAAAGAAATCTACTCTTTTTTTGTTTTTGTTTTGCACTCATCACCACCACCCTATTTTACTTGTTATAATTAATTAATATGCAACACTATATGATCTTGTGGTTTTTAGGGTTCTTCTTCCCTTTGTTCAAATATCAATTTTAATGGCTGATGCTATTTTGTCCTTTAATATCATTAATTACCTCAATTTATGACTCATCAATTTCTCCTGAATTCTTTTTCTTCTTCGTACAAACAGCCCACTAAATACTGGCCAAGCTGAAAATGCTTTGACTGCCTGTTGAAATTTCAAAATGGGTGTTTCTGTTCACACTCTTTTAAATCAACTTTTTTTTTTAATCTGATAATTCTTCAGCCTTTCAATAGTGCTGCAAAAATTAAATCATGACACATAAATTAAGTGCTTCCTATTATTTATTAGGTTTTTTTAATCAAAAATCGATGTTAATAATAAATCAAGAATTATGCTCTCTTTTTTTCCTTTTCTTTGGAGATGTACTACAGTATTTTTATTTTTTTTTGTTAAGAAGTGAAGATATAGTTTTAAGTAAAAAGAGTTTGGCTATTTTGAGTGATTGGAAATTACCTTGGCTCCCATTTACAGTCTGTACAAAAAATGAAAAAGAGAAACTTGACAAATGTATATGATTCAGTTGATGATGTTTCCTCTTCGTTACTGTCTTTTGATGAATTCCGTTCCAGTCACGTAGCTTTCCTCTCTCTCTCTCTCTCTAACACACACACACACACACAATGATCAGTGATGGTGTCAGTCAGGCCGGCCAACAGAAAAAGTCAGAAGCACTGAAAGGAAAGAGAGATTATGATGAGAGGATGAGACTTCTTTTTTCATATCTCTCCTCTCTCTCTCTCTCTCTCAATCTCTTGTGGTTATTGTCCATATATGAGTGGTGTGATTCCTTGCAATTGCAGCCCATTTGTTCTACAATTCCCCCTCAATTTTATACATTCTGATAGCTACCCCCATTTCCCTCAATCATTTTTGTGTAACAAGAATCAGAAAGCCTAGCTAAAATTTTTTAATTTCATCTCCAATTTTTATTACAAGCATCACACTTCACCTCCCTTCCTTTTCTCTTTTATTTTCCCTTCAAGCAAGAGTGAGATTTCAATTTCTTTACTAGCTATGAGGCAATGTTGTCTTATTGTGCAAACACACGTGTATAGCTAAAGGGTTTTGGTCTCTAGCTAGGGTTTGGTGTTCCATGTTGCTAGCTAATCGGTGATGAATTGATAATTGAGTAATAAATTAGTGTGATGATGATTATGAATATTGAAATGGTTGTATGTATTAATAATGCAGGTAAATGTACCATACGGGAGCATGTTCACAATCGTGACAGTGAGATGTGGGCATTGCTCTAATTTGCTTTCAGTCAATATGGGAGCTTTGCTTCAGTCTGTTCACCTCCAAGATTTCCAGGTCTGTCTCTGTATTTGTATTTGTATTTGTATTTGAGAGAGAGAGAGAGAGAGAGAGAGAGGGTGATGAGGGTGATCCCAATTAATTAAAATATTGCAGTATTTTCATTCAAGCATGCAAACATATAAAATACTAGTGTGTTTAATTTCTCTGATTCAACATTGTTGTACTAATAAATAGTACGTATAGAAAACAAGAGAATGGATTTGAGGAATGTAGCATTAATTCATCTTGATTCTTTGTATATATGATTGAAACGAAGGTGCAGAAACAGCAGTGCTTGGGGATGGAGGGAGGTGCCATAAGAGACAATGGCTCTTCTTCAAAATGCAACAGATATGCTTCCCTTCAGCTTGACACTGAACAACCCAAGATGCCTCCTATTCGCCGTAAGTATAATTAATTATTCCATTTATATTAGTATAATTTAGGATATAGTATATACATATTAATTGACTTCCTTTTCCTTTGGCTATATATATTAATCACACTAGCTTTCTTGATTTTTGAACCTAAAGTAAATTTGATGAATGCAATGCTAGCTAGAGAGAGAGAGAGAGAAAGGGATGTTACATTACATCTATATGTGGGGAGAGAGAGAGAGAGGAGCACCTGATATATTTTCTTAAATCATACTATAGTGGAGTAGTATATATATATATATATATATATATATATATATATATATATATATATATATATATATATATATATATATATATATATAAATATGATCTGTGATGATAGTGACACAACATTTATACACAACTCATGATCATGCATTTCTGCTCATTAAGAGCAGCAGCAGCAGCCTCAAACATAGGCATGTTACGAATCACCCATACCCCCAATTCCACACATTTTGCCACTATTCAATGCCATTTCTTTTAGTATTTTCATACCTATAAATTGCTAAGGAAAAATATACGTAATATTTATGAAATTCTTTGGACATTTAATTTTCATCTCTCTTTACGTACTCTTTATGCTTTCATGGTGAAAAGTGAAGGACAGTCGAAGATACATATACTAGCTAGGACTAGCAAGGTCATAATTTTCCTCTCAGCTTCATTATTAGTAGTTAGCTAGAGAAATAAAACTAAAAACAAAGTTTGGTGCATTAATTAATTCAATTCTCTATATATGTATGTGTATATGAAAAGTTTGATTTTTTATGGTCGGATGAATAAAATTTCCAATATTTTCGTTAGTTTTGATCACTCTTCAACTTCAAATGATTTTATGTTTATGATCTCATTTCACAATAATGTTGTTGTTTTAATCTACAGCTCCGGAGAAAAGACAACGTGTTCCATCAGCATACAATCGTTTCATAAAGTAAGTAGTACATATATATATACATCACGTTTTTTTTTTCTTTTTTAAATTAAAAAAAGGTGATAATTTGCCAACATATATAATTAAAATAAGAAATTTAATTATTGATGTATTTGTGTTTAATAATTAAAGAGAGGAGATTCAGAGGATAAAAGCAAGCAATCCTGAGATCAGTCATCGCGAAGCCTTTAGCACAGCTGCAAAGAACGTAAGTTCTATTTAAATATACATTTTCTTTTTCTTTTTTTGGTAATTAATTGCTTCCCATTCAATACTTAACATGAATTAATTTTATGCATGCATAATCAAAAAATTCAAAAATATTAAATATTAATAATATTGGTGTTCGTACATTTATATGCAGTGGGCACATTTTCCTCACATTCATTTTGGATTAAAGGTGGATAGCAACAAACAAGCAAAACTGGATCATCCAGTTGCAGGAGAAGCCACTGCTCAAAAATCTCTTGGTTTTTAGTATTATTCATTTTGCAAAATAAGGCTTTTTCTTTAAAAAAAAGAAAATGCATATTTCCATCCCAAAAAGTATGAAGATTTTGGCTGTTTGCTCGCTCCCTCCCTCTCTTATATTATAAACCCCTAAGAATTATTTATAATTCATGACAATAACTGAACGAAATATGAGGGAGCCTACGCCATATATATCTTCAGCTCGAGGGTTGTAAAAATGCAATTTTTATTTTATTTTCCCTGAAATTAAAATAAACTTAATTAATCAAGAAATATGATAACATATGTATATGTCTAAGCATCTACGTCGTTGTTATTGCCGTTGTTTAAATTCTACTTTTACATTTTATGGGATTGAATTCTTGAATTCATATAATATATATATGTTCATTTGTGTATGTATAAAGTACATATGTTGCTTTAATTTCTTAGCACGTACATAGTTCATTTGAAAGCATACACATTTTTAATATTTTTTAGAAGAAACACACACTTAATTGGTAATATACTTTACATGCTTTTCCTGGACCATTAAGATTTTTAAATTAAAGATAAAATTTAATGTGCGGAAGAAACGACATAGCTGAGTTAAAAATTGCTTGTAAATTTAATTAATCCAAAATTTCAAATATCCAACCGCAATACAACTACATAAAGCTGATAAATTAATACATATATTAAAATAGTAAACGAGAAATTCATATATATATATATATATATATATATATTCGTGATCTGATTCTAGTAGTATCAGATTCTTTTGATGTTGGAGTCTAGGGCACCGTACCACACACAAGAGTATAGTAATTAAGTGACGTATGCATGACTCTAATAATTGTCACAAATCATAAATAAAATTAATTATACATATACGCGACCGCCATAACTGTAAAAAGTGACAACTTAAAGTTAAAACATTAAAAAATCTTGTCATTGCTTAGTGAAATATAAATATTTGTCACTTCGTCCCTATTAGTTGCAACTAAATATAGCATGCATGCATGCACATATTATATCACTTATCATTTACGAATTATACACATCTAATAATCACAATTAAGCCCTACTTTGAATACCGATCGATGTAATTAACTTATTTTTGGAAAGACTTAATCGATGTGTGTATATACATGAATAATATTCTAATGCCCACCGTGGACATACTAATAAAGTGGTGATGATATAAATAAAAAAGACTGATAAAAATTCTACAAAAAAAAATAACCCTACTATAAAAACTAAATCTCACTTTAAGAAACTCAATTCTAATTGAAAAAATTGTTAATGTGACACAAACACATGAGCGACGAACCATTAAGTATGCTCATGGTGGGCGATGTAACATTTATGGTGAATTAGGTCGAATCTCCATTTCGAAGAGAAGTGATGGTTGCTATTAATCGTTGCTAAAATTGAAACTCCACTTACTGTACATCGAGTTTAGTGACATATATAAAGTCAAGTAAGATCGAGTTGATAATTAGCAAATCACTCCATTAAATATTAGGAGTGAGGACCACACACACACACATATATAAATAATTATAATGGCAAGAAACATGAAGACAATTGCCCTATATTCAAGGGATGTGACCAACAACACACACATCTGTTCCTTAATTACAAATGCAGGCAGAAGCAAGTGCTTTTGAGTGTGTGGAAACTTATTGATGTATTCTTGGACTCTTTCGCTTCAATTATTATTTATATCATCAATTTCTCGACTATGCCCCATTTCACATTCGGGAGTTTTCTGTCATTATCCATACATGTCAAATGTATTTCCACTTTTATATATGAAATTAAGTGGGGGACTTAAAATTTAGTAATTTTTTAGATATAAACATAGAGGGTTCATCTAGAAAAGAAAAAAAAAATTGTAATATGAGGAAAAAAGAAGAAGAAGAAGAAGAAGTTTTGATCAATGACGAAAAGCTCAATTTTCAATTTTAGAGATAATTAATTAATTATATATACTATACTAAAGATTAGGGCTGCAAACGACCAGAGCTACTAGGAACTTAATTACTTGATGCTCGAATCAAAAAAAGCTCGTTCGTACTTGAATTTGTTAACAAACAAGCCGAGTTCGAGCTCGATTAATTTATCGAGCCGAGTTCGAACTCGATTAATTTATCGAGCCGAGCTCAAGCACTAAGGTATCCGACTCGTTTTGCTCGCAAACATGTTTGGCTCGTATATTAATCGAGCTTGTTTGCGAGCTAGTTCGTGAGCTCTTAATCGAGCTTGTAATAGAGTTTTGGCATTTTAGTTTATGTTCATTTGGAATGTCAAAATCGAGCTCGAGGATTCGAGCCCAAATCTGAATCAAACTCAAGCCGGACCATTTAGGGAATATTTAGCGAGCCGAATTCAAACTCAAAACTATTACCTCGAGCCGAGCTTAAATACAAATTTAAAGCTCAACTCAAGCTCGAACATGTAATATATTAAACGAGCTGAGCTCGAACATGCCAATACTCGGCTCGACTCGGTCGTTTGCAGCCCTCCTAAAGATACCCATATTCAATTAATTTATATTTGGAATTTGAGGACACCCAAAACTGTGGTGGGTCCCATTGTTTCTCCATTGTTTGTATTTGTCGTGAATACATTGCACATATAAACATGCATGTATATATGTACAGTATACTAGTGTATGTATATATCTAAGTAGAGCAGTGTGTGTGTGTGTAATGATGGATGGGAACAGTTCAAGTGGTGATGAGTCACATTCAATGATGAGTAGTCTCCATTTCAAATCAAGAAATTGAGGCCCCAATCCCATTCCAATCCCCACCGAATTTGATGCCATTTCCCATACTGATAATACGAAAGAATTTAATTTTAATTTCACACATTATTATATAATATGATCGTTCACCATTTTGGAATTTAGATTCTACAACTTCTTTTTTTTTTAAATCTTTCTTCAACTACTCTATTTAATCATTGTTGTACATCTCTAGCGATATTAACATTTTACACAGAATGTGTAGATAGAGAAATGCTGAAACAATTGGTTCTTGATTGCATAAAATTGATGCATCCCTGATGTATCAATTCATTGTCAGTCTTTACATGTGAAAGAAAAGTGAGATAAAAAGAAGTGCCAAAGTTCTAATCAAATCATTATGAAACAGAAACAAATACTATCTGAGATTTAGGTTTAATTTTTTCAAAGGAAATAAAATGGCTTACAAAACTAGGGTTTTCTAACATGTAACATGGATGCTTATTTGGCGTACAAATTAGATATATAGACATATAAATTTTGATGGGATGATCATTAATTAAAATTCTTTTATTCTGTAAAGTGATCTGTTGAAAGATGAGAGATTTGTTGTCACATCGAATAATTAGTCAAGATCTAATTGCAATATATCAAAATCAACCAAATAAAGAAAGAAAATACCTTGATCATTCAAGTGCAAACTCTGACGAATCTACATGTTATTGATATTGCTTAAAATTGATTTTGTTTTCGAACCAAATATTTGCAAGATTATATATCTAATATATGTAGGTGGAAAAAAGTAGAGTGTTAGAGAATAATATAAAGAATCAAAAATCTGCATGAAAGAAAAGTGAGAGGCCTCTTCTTCTCTTTTTTGGCTTTTTCTCGGCCATCTTTTCTGATAAAGAAATTTTTTTCTTGAAATTAAGTTATAATTAAAGAGAGAATCTGTTACGTCAAATCATGTAGTTGGGCTTGAGGTTAGTGAAGGAGGGGAGGTAGGTGGGGTATAGGGGGTGGTTCAGCTTTAGATAATCACCTGTGTCATGCACTCACAACCCAAACGCTGTCGTTTTATACTACTACTGATACATTTATTTTAAAATTGTAGATTTTAATGGACGTAGCGTATAATATCGTAGATTATGGTATTTGCGAGTTTGATTTGATATGTGTATCAACTGTGTAGTAATATTGTTTTTTTTTTTTTTTCAATTTCGATGTAATATTATTTAGGGTGTGTTCTCTTTGAGTGATAGGGAAAATTAGGGAAATGAAAATGATGGAAAATATATATAATCCCAAAATGTGGTCCCCTACTTTGTTTATCACATACTCCGTATTCTCTAAGGTGAAAAATGTGTGGTACATGTGGAAAAATATTTTCATTCCAAGTGGGGATGAAAAATATTATCCCAATTTGGTGTGAAAAGAAAGGAAAATGACTGCCCGGGGAAAATTTTCCCTCCTGCCCGGGAAAAATTATTATTCATACAGAACATGGGAAAATGTGGAAAAAATGAGGAATATTTTCCTTTTCCCTCCTTTTACTCCATAGAGAACGCCCCCTTAGTCTAATATTATCATCCTCATGTCATGCGTTTCTTTATTTTATACCTTATATACAATCAAGAAATGCTTCAACTTCTTTAGCACGGAGGGAATACTATTTAACAATGGTTCATAAATTCAATTAGGGTATATGATAATTGTTTTTAGTATTTTTCTTCATTTTTAACTAATAAAATTACAATTAAATACTAAAAAATAAATAATAAATCTTAAATAGATTGTTGAACGCTAGTCGATTTATATAACATTTAATTGAACATGATATTGAGAAATTGAAAAAAAAAATCAAGAAAAATCTATTTTGATTCACTATAATAGAGATAGAGAATTTCAAGTGGAAAAAGGTTATTGCAAATGAAATGACAAGTTAATACGGTACAAATGAGAATTTAAGCTCCGTTGATTTAAAACCAAAGAGCTTGGGAACTCTTTGAAATCACATTTTTACAAGCAACTTGTATTTTGATCAAAACCAATACCGTTATAAATAAAATTTATGTATATTTTTTAATTTAATTTGATTGAAGGAATTCTTTATGGTTGTAGAGGAATGGAAAATTAAAAGATAATGAGGGATGGGTATCCTTCATAGTTCATTCCCCTTATTTCTAGGGGGATATGGGGAATGAAATTAGACCACTCTATTTCCTTCATTCTCATGTTACTTCCTTGAAAAATCTTTCTAGAGAGAGCCCCACTATCAAGTGCATGGGGAAATTGGAGGAATTGCAAACTAATTAATAATTATTATTATTATTATAAAAATAATAATAATAAAAAAAAAATAAAAATAAAATAATAAGTGGTCCTATAATTTTACTTCAAAATAGTCATCACGATCACATGTTGTGTAAAAATCACTATGGTCCACCACAATTATGATTTTTTCGACCAATCTTTTCTTTCTAGCCCAAGTATCACCAACACATCCTTTAACCTTGTAATCAACCTAGCAAGAA
Source organism: Mentha longifolia (assembly GCA_001642375.2). NCBI lineage: Eukaryota > Viridiplantae > Streptophyta > Magnoliopsida > Lamiales > Lamiaceae > Mentha > Mentha longifolia. The sequence continues at coordinate 13,486,570 of CM038115.1, read as the reverse complement.
ACCACTCTCTCTCTCTCTCTCTCTCTCTCTCTCTCTCTCTCACACACACACACACACACACACACACACACACACAATATCAATATGTACCACGATAAATAAAACTCAGGCATGAACAATGCATAGGATAAGCCTGTGTCACAAGTCAGAAACCACCAAAAATTGAACAATTTGATTAGTATAATTTCCAAAATTGTACAGTTTACAAGAATTTTGTTTCAGCTTCTATTGATCTACACCAAAAGAGTGGTTCCACTAACAAAAGGTCGTTTCGAGCTAGTAATTACTCCATTGAACCTCTCTCCCTCCCACCTCAATTTATATCACTATCTTATGATGATACCTTTTTCTGTTATATCATCATCCTATATACTAAAAGGGATCTCGTTTCTCATGTCTTGAAAGACTGCCCCTACAACTATATGCTATTCGGACAAAAGAATGGCACAACATTAAAAATACTAAATTATCTGTATTATAGAAACTTACAGTCACCTCAGGTTAGACATCTTCAACTCTTCTATAAAATAAAACATAGGCAGCCGAAGTTTTGATCTTATCCATGCTGATCGGAGACACATGGCTGTCGTCGAAATCATACCACCGGTCCCCACCATGCTACATGAGAAGAGTATCAAGTTTACATAATGCACAATTGCACAGAATCACATCAAAAAACCAAAAGGAAAAATCAAAACAAAAGAATATATGGTTTGCCTATTCTAGAATTGGGGGTCTTTGCTTTTTGGCTAACAAGCAATGTGATGTCCAAAACTAAATAGATTTACTTGAGTGCATTTTAACTTTTGACGCTATTACTAGCGAGAGAAAACATAAGAAAAAAAATCCAAGTCTGAGAAAGTAATACTCCGAAAAAAATAATAATATGGTTACCAATAAGTCCAAGCTGAACTTACATGAACAAATGCTGTGTAGTGACCGCCTCCCATACTTCCGTAATGGTTACTAATTGCATAAAGCATGTAGCGGTTAGAAGATTTTCCACCCTTCTGGGCAATGTAACCAGACATATCAAGATCATGAATGGGGAAATCAACAAAAGTCTCTAATTTGTTCTTGAGGAAACAGTTGTAAGAGAATCTTTTCAAGTGAATCACCAATATTTCTGGTAATCTCCAGATATCTAACTTCTTCCCAGCTTGACAATGATTCTTGCATACTGGACAATACCTAAAATTGATACAGCTGATTAGAAAAATTATGATGGCCAAAAGTTCCCAACTGAGAGGCATATCAACACCATGAAAATGAAAATAAAAAAGAAGAGAAATTGAAGAAAAGCACAAGTAACCACAAAACATCCAATTTGATGAATATGTAAATTCATAATGCAACAGAGAGATGAGTGGTTATCTACGGGTCATTCTAATGAGAGTTAGTGCATGAATTCCCAAACAATGAAAAGCTAAATTTTACTTATATACTCAATGGATGTAAATCGTTATAAAGAACGGGTGGAGCTGTCACAAAGCACATTAGATAATTACCTGCTAAAGTTCACAAAATGCTCTCAATGTAGATAAGAAGTATAGGAAAATTCATCATGATGCTAGTTCACCTTAAATGAGTAGAAAATTACTTATTGGGTAGCAAACTTGATGAGGCTATAATACAATATATCAAGTGAGACCTAAACTTTATCTTAACATTCACTTTTCGGCACATTGAAGTGCGTGCCGAAAGATTCTAAGCGCATAGGTGGCGGACGGAGGGAGTAATATTATTCACTAAATGTATTGGTGTCACGTATAGATAAGTTAAATGCAGTAACAGATTGCAGAGATACAAAATGTTGGTTCACAACGTGTAGTACAGAAAATTACAAGCTATGGCACAGTAGAGTGGCTTAACTCAAAATAGGTGCAAATATTCTCAAGGAAGATATATATATGAAACAGAATTTCATTATAGTTGAGATATAGACACAAGAATTCACAGTGAGCTAAGGCTATTAAGAAATGATACTGAAAGGTATGGAAACCAAGCACTAGATCACTTACCACATATCATCTGGTCCCAGGGGCTCCTCCTTGAGGAACGCTTCAAGACATTTATACAGAGATACAGACTCCTGTGGTCTTTTTGAGAAGAACGTAGACTTGAAAACTTCTGGAAGTAAGCTAAGAGGCTGTATGTTGTATCGTTTAACCATCTTCTGCGACCAAGATACTAGCACATACTGTATTTCAGGCACAGATGTAGGCTTTTCCAGCTCTTCCATGCCAATCTCACAGCCCTTCTCTGTTACCTTCTCATTTGTCAAGTAAAACTGAAACTCTGTATCAGAATGTGTATCGGATTCTTCTTTATCAGATGTCTCAAGGGAACCACTGAATCTTTCATTGCCAATATTGTCCATTTCTGCCAGTGCTTCAATCACACCCTTGTCTGAGCCATCAACATTGTCGATCGAGTCTTCTTCAGGTACCAAGAATGGAGCAAGTAACTGTGTGTAAACTTCACGAATCTCATATCCATTAGTAATGTTTTGGCATACTACGAGAGGAACACCAAACATCCTCCCGCTGGTTATTAATTTCCCATTAATAAGTTTACTGCAGGGAAGTTGATCACATAAATCGGGTCAAAAACTTAACAATAGAATTGAACAAATATTCAACTGATTTCTGTAGCAAAGTGGGGTTTCACGATGCTCACAGAGATGAACGTGAATATCATGAGCATACACATAAGAGATTCACTATGACCTTACACTCATTATTAAGATCGAAGGTTCATCTACATGGTGTCATATTAGAAGTGTGTGACTTGCAGAAGCAGGGATGTGTCCCCAGAATACAAGCAAATAAAAGTTATTATGTTTATGTCCTGAACAAGCACACATCATTTTGGGTCCTATTCAGTTCAGATCTCATAAACAACAAGAAGGTACCAAGAATAGAAATTATTAGAATCATTAGCACCATAAACAAGTCCACTTATATAAAAGAACTCCATTTCACTATTGGTTGAGTCATTCGTGGCATAAATATTGTAGGCTTATGAGAGGATTGAGAGCCCATGAATATTTACGATGGTAGGAAAGAAAATTATAAAGTTCAAGATATTAAGGAAGTTTTTGTTGGAAAAGTCTCATTGGTTCGCAAAATGGAGAGAATGACAATCTGATTGACTAATCCATCAATCTGACATTTTTTTACTAACCAATTACCTTCACAAGTTAAAACATGCCAATAGCTTATAGGGTGATGTCCTCACTTTCTGTGTATTGCTATCCAAATATGACTAGTAATAGTATAAAAAGAATTTCAAGTAGAGAGAAAGCAATGAAGAGATCTGGACTTACTCTTCAGCCTGCTGATGCATAAAGACAAACAAAGGAGCTTCTGTATCTGGTAGCCTGTAAGCTACTAGTTGATCGTTGTCTCTAATTAAAGATAATGAACCATTCGGATCCTTTAGAAAATTTATAATGCGGTTGTTGTATATCTGCATGATTCATAATCTTAGAGCAATAAAATTTGAGTAGTACAGCCAAATAGGAAAGATACAGATAACCAAAATGCTAGCAAGATCGATCTAACAGAGTCAATGGCTGCAGTTACCTCAGCCACCAAAAGTGTTTCATCATTCCCCAGAGAGCATGCGGTCTTTAAAGCCTGAGTCAGATCTTCAAGTTTTCCGTTCTTTGGTACAGTAACAGAAAATGGCAATGGCTTATCAGTCCCATCAGATTTCACAACAGTCAATGTCATTGTACGCACAGAAGTTGATGGCAGAGGTAAAGACAAATACATAAATGGGTCAAAAGTAACAGACAACTTTCGACAAACAGGGCATACTAATGTTGACCTGAATTGACCCTGCAATGATAGCAATCCATGTGTTATTATTGAGTGAGAGCAGAGGAAACAATCAACAGATAGCAAGTTTGACATAGAGCACTTTAATCACTGATATCAAAATAGAAGTGATTTGTGATAAACAAATTTAAAACTACTTTAATCAGATCCTCGTGGTGATATATTTGGTTAGCACGAGTAACTAATACGATTAAAATTTTCAGACTGCGACCCGAGGCCAAAAAAAAAAAAAAAAAAAAAAAAAAAAACTATTGTCAGCTCGTTTAAGAAACATGGATGTGGGCTTCCAGCCCTCTATTTTGGAAATGGCCAATGAAAAGGACGCACACGAAACAAAGATTTCTAGAGGGTCAAATCCCTGATTAGTAGATGAAATATAGAAAAGTAGATACTGTAAGAAGAGTTACTAACTTGGCAAATATCAACTATAATAGAATCATTACGAGCAAGATGATTCGTCCAATATTCATCAGCTACTTCTTCATCTGGTCTGTCATCAGAATCCTTAGCTTCAACATAAGGTTTGCACTTGACACGATTCAAATCTTCATGAAGACCGTCCAAGAGAAATGCCAGGAGTTCCTAGTGTCAGCAAATATGGTGAAAACATTAGTACACTATTCCTTTAACACATAGGAGAACAATTCCAAAAATCAAGATAAGAGATTAAAGAAACTGAGACTTAATTATAAGGGGATGCTTGGTATGATGGAATGAAATGAGGTGGAATGGAATGGAGGTAGAAATGATCATATAATTTCTACATCATTTCTACCTCCATTCCATTCCATCATACCAAGCACCCCCTAAGTTTCTCTAAACATAGTACATACTTGAGAGTCGTGTTGATTGAAACCACTGAACTGGGGAGCAAATTGAGCGAGCTTCAATTTGAATGTTCTTGGTGCCAGTGGAGTTGCTCCAGGAGCCCATAATTTCTTCATCAGGTCTCCAAAAGAAGAAGCAATCTCACCCTATTATAAAAGCATGCTATTTTTAAAAATGAAGTCACATCAATAATTGTAACACCATAGCTAGGTCAGGTGGGAGGAGACTGATGCCTAGCACCTAGGCATGGTCAAGGCAGCCAGGCTGGAAGAGGCATGGCCAGCCAATGGCCAACTGGTGCCTAAAGAGTGCCTTTAAGAAACTCTTGATATATTACAAACATAAAAGAGCAACAGCTAATTATTCATCATCCAATTTCACATATCTGCAGACGATAAAATTCATACACTTGGGCCCTGAATTATCATTAAAAGGTCTTAAGAACATACAAGTAAGAAAATGGAATCTGATGTTAATGAATAACATTTTACCGCCTAATTGATTGAAAAGACAACTATAATTTGTGAACAGAAAAAGGAAAACCTAGAAGTGAGGAAGAAAAGGTTTCACTACTTAAAGAGCTAACTTATTGAAAGTACTAAAGGAAGGGAATGTACCTTCATGCCCAATGGGTTATCTGGATTTATTTCTCTCTTGTAATCTCCAAGAAAGTAGTCAACAAGCTTTGGTGTGTGGGCTAGACACTGAAGAGCACTGTTCATGAAGCAAGTATTCCCCAGGTTCTGTAATCCAGTTAAACCTAACGTACCCGCTTCAACAGAATTTCCAAGAAGCTTAGAAGAATTGCTGCGACCAGAACTAGAAAAGTAGTTGACAGAACCACCATTCAGAGTACCACCATTCAGAGTACCATTAGAACATTGCCCACTATCATCCTTTCTAGCTCCTTTATTTCTATAAGATTCTGATAATCCATATACTTGTAACTCAAGGAGCAACTGCATAAGTCATTAGAAGAAAAGAGGTTAATATAGAATTAAGAAAGGTAGATAATAGCAATAACAATGGCCTTCGGTGAAGACCGCTTCAGAGAAACAAGAGTTTCAGAGAATAACCTCATATTGCAGCCAAAAATGAAAAACAAGAATTCAAAAAAAGTGCATTTTCTTATTTCAAGGGCAACAGAAATAAGTTAAAGATGCAAAAATAACTGAAAAGTAAATTATCGCTTGATTCATAATGGATAAGATCTATTACTTACATCCTGCTCTGTTTGCTTCTGAGACTCTTTTAAGATCTTATTTTTATCGTTCAATAGAAGCAGCATCGTCTGCCCAGATAAATCCCAAACACGCAACTGCAGAGTATGTAGCATGAGGTTGAACACCAGTCTCCATGACAAGACATACAATTATTACTGAGAAATTTAAATTACACTCACAGGCTCAGATTCCATATTGAAAATCTTGCAGGCTCTTCTGAAGCACTCAACTGCATTATCCTGCCAATTAAGGAAGAAGCTTCAAAATGAATAGGAAAAATGGTATGAGGCCACCGATATGTTACAGCTGGATCAGCTATTTCTCTAGGATGCAATTGTTTATTATACAATTGAGTACAAGCTGTTGAGAGGTTGCATTGAGAAACTACGTAATAGATCCTTGAGAAAATCATTATTCTTTACATGAAGTACACTAAACTGATTTAACTCTCAAAGGAAGCTATGCCATAAATGGTATCACTTATAAATAGTGATAAGCAATGCATGATGAATTGCTGATTTCACATGATAGGCCATCTACTCTTAGTTATTAATAATATACAGAGTTAAATGCTCATAATTATATGAAAATGCCCCTCCCTTGATGTATTACAATATCAACCCAGAATTTATAAAATGAAGGATAACAATATTAAAGGAGAGGACAGAGAAAAGGAAAGAAGCAACAGCAGAATATGTCAAATGAGCAATGTCGAACCGACATTTCATAGATAAATACAAAAAAAAAAAAAAAAAAAAGGCAAACACATCATCCGACATCAGCTCAGAAACCACTAACCCTTTTGCTAATTTTTACAGACAGTACATTGGTTTCACATAGAACAGAAAGCCTAAGCTGCAGAGGGTAGACATCGGACATATCTTCTTCAACAGCTAAGAACCCTTTCCTTTCCTTTGCTGAACTCTTAGAATCACTGTGCCTAGACATCAAAGTAATTTTTTGTTGGAAGGGTTTACATATATATGGTTCCATCATAAATACTCCTAGAACAAATACGGACCTTCATATAAACTAAACATAACAAATCCATTTACGATAATGAAAGAAAACTAGAAATAGTTTATGAAAAAGAAAGAAAGAATATTTCCAACTATATATTTTTGCTATAAAAACTCCACTTAACAATACAGTAGCATTAAATAAAATTCATTGCATTTTTATATTAATAGATATCTGATTACTATTGCTGGGAACTTCTATTATGACTTGGATTATATTTAACTTCATTCAATAGAGAGTTATTGCCATAGGTAACTTCCAGCCTATATACGAATAAACTGTCTACGCTGCAAGTGTCAGACAGCCACATTGAATCAAAATTCTAATTATTATAACTGAGACTTCTGATATGAATTGGATTATATTTAACTTCTATCAATGGAAAGTTGTTGCCGTAGGTAACTTAAGGCCTATTTATGAATACACTGATTACGTTGCACGTGTCAGACAGACACCTCAGATAAAATTTCCAGCACCACTTATGCCATACATCTTACTTTCTTTGCCACCTTTTTTTGTTATAATATCACCAGATTCTAGTTCACGCTTTCAGCAGTGCATTGATGCATATAGTGCATTTCGCAACGCAGAATTGCAAATTGGAATCTATCATAACAGAAAGTTCACCTACTACAACACATTATGTAACTTACTCACCATTTCAGTGTCTGAAGCCACATGTCTCCTGGGACCAAAGCATAGTCCTTACCCGATACACCAGGATCACCATTTTCCCCATTGCATAACAATTCATCGTCTTTCCTTAGATTAAATGCAATATCCGAGTTGAATATGTTGTTGAAGATCTTCATCGGACCCCCATAAGGAGCAGGGGATGCCGCATATGGGATCCCCCTCTTTACTTCGGATGAAGAAGGTCCCTGCGCCTCCTGCCACCATCTAAAGCACAACCAGAAAACACGAATCAGTTACTGAAAGTATAACAAATATAGCAGTCAGAAAAAGCAGAGCAAGCACATCGCCATGTCTTCTGCACTCCATCGCCCAATCTCCGCAGCCATAGCACTCTAACTAGCTTAAGAATCCAACCTTCTCTCCCGAAATCACTTAAACCTCTAATCATCTATAGCGATCAAATCAATCAAAAAAGTAAAAGAGGGATAAAGCATATTAACCATCTATAGTAAACATCTCTAATAAGCGAATCAAATAATCAGTCGCAAATCCAAAGCAGCTAAGAACAGCAGAACTAAACACAAACAGGTAAATCCATTTCAAGTTGCTCACATCTTCCCTGATTTGGCCATTCAAACTAAATTCAACTCCTGCTGACATAATTCCAATACGCGCCATACTCATCCTCGAGTAAATTTTACAAATCAATCCTTTTCTTCCTTCGTTCTTCCTTCAACTCAGATTTGTTAGCTACCTTACTATTTTGAGTCACTTCCCCCACAGGAAAAAAGTAAAAAAGATCAGCAAAACTCGATCGCGGAACGGCGTTTGACAACATAATTACCTGAATGGTACTAAATAGAGACTCTGATTTTCATCCAAAGAAAGAGTCTCTTCTTCTTTCTCTTCTTGTTGCCACGGCTCCAAATGCGGAGAGTTGGAAGATACCTCGGCTGCGGAATCATTGCTATCCATTGTTCTTTTGTCCGAACAAATATATTTATAGAATGAGAAAGACACGGACTCAGCAATGGCGGAGAAGATTTGCAGGAGCGCACATAACTTTAAGAGAGAGAGAGAGAGATTAAGGAAACTTAGGAGAGAGAGAGAGAGAGATTGCCGGATTTGCAGAGAAACTATTTACCTGCGAACAGAAAAATCTTATATTCCTAAATCACAGCGTAATTTAATCCATTTTTATAATCTTTTTCCTTTTTTACTTACTTTCGAACATATCCTTTTTAAGGTAGTGTTTGGTGATTCATTCAAGTTGTGAAAGGATGACTCATCTAAAGATGAGTCATGTGAATAGTGTCAAGATGAGGGGTTCATATTTTCATTTGGTAGCAAAAAATTAAAAGTAGGATGACATTATATTTGTGTTTGGTACAATATGCATAACTCTAGATGAAGGCTTAGATTTACCAAATTACCCTTATTAAATACCCATACCGATTTTACTTTTTATCGTTGGGATTAAATAGTACACTTTATTATTTATTATTATTATTATTATTATTATTATTATTATTATTATTATTGTTATTATTTATTATTTTTATTATTATTACTATTATTGTTATTAATTATTATTATTATTATTATTATTTTATTACGTTATTATTATTATTATTATTGAGTTATTATTATTATTATTATTATTATTGTTATTATTATAATTATTACTATTATTGTTATTATTTATTATTATTTATATTATTATTATTATTATTATTATTATTTTATTACGTTATTATTATTATTATTGTTGAGTTATTATTTTTATTATTATTGTTATTGTTATTATTATAATTATTACTATTATTGTTATTATTATTATTATTATTATTGAGTTATTATTTTTATTATTATTATTATTATTTTATTATATTATTATTATTATTATTCTTGTTATTATTATAATTATTGCTATTATTGTTATTATTTTTTATTATTATTATTATTATTTATTAATATTATTATTATTATTTGAAATCGTATAAATACATAAGGGTAAAATGGTAAAAGAGAGAAAGTGTTGTGTTACTGTTCGAATGAGTTGAAGTCATCCGACCAAAAACGTCGGATGAGTTAACAAGCGAAAACAGTAAAATAGCAGCGGGTTTGGGCTTCATCTCGGGCCCTCCAGTTTATTTCATTTCGGTACCAAACACTTAGATGAACCAAGATGATTCACCTCATCTTGGTTCATCTTATCCACCAAACACACCCTAACTTTTTACTTCATATATTGACATTATTACTGCATAAGAAAAAATATCGATGATATTGAAATAACGGCTGCTTTTTTTTATATTTATTTATTAATTATGTATTTTCGGTTTTGTGGGGGTGGAATATACGAAGAAAGGTGCTTTGCTGGTGCTCCTCTGTCTAAATATTAACGTCGATCTAATCCGATCTGACTAGATTATTATCTAATTATAACAAACACAATATTTACCCTAATCCTATTCCTAAAATAAATTAAAAGATGGTAACTACTAGTAAGGTGGCCATGATTCACATTTACTTTTATGGAAAGTTTGAAATTTAAAATCTCACTGAAAATTTTACTAATATACATATTCTGCGTAAGGGAGCCGATCGTCGATTCCGACCGCCATTAATATGCCTATGATGAAGGTAATAAATACAAACAGAAAATCTAACAAAATAATTTGACACACAATTTAGTGTGCAAGTGGTCATCTCCAACTTAAGGTTGCAAGTAGGGCTGCAAACGAGTAGAGCTACTCGAGACATACTCGGTGCTCGATTCAGTAAAAGTTTGTTCGAACTTGAATTCGTTAGTAAACGAGCCGAGCTCGAGCCCGAATTCGTGCTCGTTTAATTTAACGAGCCGAGTTTGAGCTCTAGGGTGTTCGACTCATTTTGCTCGCGAACGTGTTCGGCTCGTATGTTAATCGATCTTGTTCACGAGCATGTTCGCGAACTCTTAATCGAACCTCTAATCGAGCCCGTAAACGAGCTTTAGCATTTAGGTGTAAAATTAATTTCAAATCACAACCAAAGCTAATTAGGCATTACACCACAATTATTATTAGAAAATATTAACTTATAACATTAATATATATCGCCAATTATCATAAATTCATTTATTATATTGTATATTTATTTATTATTTTATAATATTAAATAATTTTAATTTTTGTTTGATGAATTTAATTTTAATTTATGTTTATTTGGAATGTTAAAAGACAGTATTTTAAATCATGTCTTTTAAATGAGCTTAAATCGAGCTCGAGGTCGAATTAAAATTCAAGCTTTTTACGAGCCGGATTCGAGCTCAAATCCAAACCGGACTCGAGCCGAACCATTTATCGAATATTTAACGAGCCGAACTCGAGCTGAATTCGAACTCAAAATTTTTACCACGAGCCAAACTCGAGCACAAATTTAAAGCTCGAATCGAACTCGAACCCGAGCCCGAACATGTATAATATTAAACGAGCCGAATTCGAGCCTGCCAATACTCAACTCGGCTCGTTTGCAGCTCTAGTTGCAAGTGATATTAATTCCAATGATGAATCATAGTAGCTACGAATGTCAAATGGGTCAGGCCTAACCAATTCTGAAAAAATAAACCATGCTACAAACACAAAAGTTTGAGCATTCTAGTATATCACATAATAATCCGCCAAAAATATAAATAAATTCAAATAGTGTAAATATAAAAACACAAGCACCACACTCACCTCGATAGGAAGAAATCCTAGCAATACAAGCTACGCCGGTTTATAGAAAAATCTAATGGTAATAACGAGAGGTGTTCTCGTAGGCACGGCCCCTTGGGTACGGAGCTTTGGGCTCGTAGCCATGGTCCCTAGCATTGGGAGGGTACCGGCTCCGTTCTCTGTAAGAGTCGTACTGCTCTGAGTTGCCACCTCGAGGGTCACTACTGGGGCCAACTCCGCCAGTGGGATACTGATCCATTACAACCTGCTGGTATTGTTGATGCCTAGCTTGAGATTCTCTTCGAAGAAACTCGTCTCTTCGACTTGCATGTTGGGCCCGGAGGGCGAATAACTGCTCCTCGTATTTTGCATTGATTGCTTTTAGTCTCTGCAACAGAATTATACAGAACGGAACATGTTTAGGCTAATAACCTCGTTCCAAGCATAGAGTTCATACTATAATTGTACATCTCCAGCAGATATAGTTCCTACTTCACATCAACATCATAACATTCATATCATATATAAGCTAGCAAAATTAGATACATAGGTTTTATAAAGTTAGGATAAGCTATCCTGCCAAAACTAATGAGCATAACAATCTGCAATCATAATCTTTATAGATTTTGTTTGGAGTCAAATTGTACATAATTTATCTTATAATCTTGGAAGAAAACTCAAGATTGAGAGAGTAGTCATATGCATTTGGATGGCATTTGGATTGAATACAGAGAGCAAGACTATATCAATCACACCAGGTATTGACAGAGATCTAAGTCCAGAAAAAGAATGGAATTTTAGGGCCAAAATATAGATGTTTCAAAAGAGAGTAACCAATAGACAAAGAACAATAACACCTCTTAGCAAATTAGACTTGATAATTGTTATTATTATTGTTATATGAGGTCTCACAATAACCCGTAAAAGAAGAATGAATTTTCAATGCAGCAAGGAAAAGAGCATAGTTAAGGGAGAAAGGTCAAAAGTATTATACATCACAGAAAATACCTCCCTGTGCCTAGCATTTTCAGCATCCTCTGCATCAGTTTGTTCTTTGCTCAGTTTCATGATGTCATCCACAAATCTCTGTTCAAGACCTTCTAAAGTGGGAGGCGCTCGATTATCTTCATAACCTATATCCATATCCTCTTCGTGTGACTGAGATCTAGGATCTCCGCCACCTTGTCTCTCCAATGGCATCCGAGGGTCCATCCTCTGGCTTTGGTAATAGGATCTGGGTGCATCACGCCCATGTCCTATAACATCAGACAGTAAAATTAATGACAGAAGTAAACAGCTTGGCCTCTTTTTTTGTTCTTGTCAATTGCCATTTCCCCTTTTTCTTCTTGTGGGCGAACACGGCTCTAAGAGTACCAAGACTATTTTTCTTTTCCCAGGACTAAATCTATCAGCACTAAACTACGTAACTTTTTCATGCTGCCCAAGTGCGAAAATATAGACCTCATATATTTTTTTCTTTTTTTTTCTTTTTTTTCTTTTTTTAAAAAGAGGATCAATAATGGTTCCCATTTCCCCCTTAATATGACTCGAACCCCCGACCTCTTGGTTGGAGGGGAAGCGTCTTACCAACTGAGCTGCGCTTTGTTGTCAAAATATAGACCTCATATTGACCACCTACGATTTCTTGGATCATCAAGTTATGTCCATGGAGGTGAAGGTCAGGGTTGTTGGTAATGATAAACAACTCAAATGTCACCTAGGACACGAATAGCTTTTTGCATAGCAATTTCATCAATTCAGAGAAACCAAACCTCTTAAGTCATTTATGGAACTGAATATAAAAAACAAATACAGAATTATATAAAAATAAATAAAGAAAAAAATGTACTCCCTCCGTCCCGTTTATAAAGAGATAGTTGACAACTATCTGACAACTATCACTTTATAAACGGGACAGAGGGAGTAATAAATTAATTAACGACCAGAGATTTTACTTTGCACCAGGCAATGTCACCCTGGCTGTGAGTGTGATAGGAGAAACTAACAGATTTTACCAATCCCTCTAATAAGAAATACCGGCAAAACTTGGATACAGTAGTTACTTTGGGAAATAGCATATCAAGCGGAACCCTAAGATTTATCAAATTATAAGACTATGGCTCACAAAGTAAGAGTTCCTTCTAAAACCCAGTCAGTTCTCAATTACAACTAAGTAACAAACCTCTCTACAGGCAATATCCTAAATCTTGAAGCAAATAACATTTAAATAATCTTAAACAAGCACTAGAATTTTCTAAGAACACCAAAGAAAAGTAAATCCTTGCATCGAGGCTCGAGCTAAATTATTTATTGATAGTGCAACTCCATAGAACCAGTCGGTTGTTTATCATCCAATTACTAATTATAACCGCTGTTGAGAACTCCATCAAACCAAGTTGACACCCTTCAAAAATTTAGACAACAATTACTCCTCTAGCATAGTAATCACACTATCCAGAAAAGTGAAGTTTCACCAATAGTTGAATAACATGCGAAGCCTTAACTGACGCTACTTCCAGTTGGCTCTCTTCACAGCCTATTTTTCCCTTGTAATCCAACGCCCACAAGTATTTACAGTTTCATAAAAGCTTATAAGTGAACATATTCTAGCTCCTAGCTTCTAGCATCCTAAGCAGTTCAATCTTGCCATGCTAATGTCAAAACTAGAATTCCCAATAAGGAGAGGGAATTTAAAGAGCCTGCACGCGTTATAACTGTCAATGCACAAGCTACGTAAAAAGAAATTATAAAATCGACATCATCCCATAATTAACGACGTTATCCGTGTAAATTCATACAACAGCTTCTAGCCTTCTACAATCGAAACATAAATTGCACGGCTGTAATGATGAATAAATTGTGAAATACCAGCATTCACACTAACATAATACACTACGAAAGCACAATTGCTAATCAAAAAATTATTAAATTAAATCAAAAACAAAAAAATTACGAACTTACCTTCGGAGAAAGGCGCAGTGGGAGACATAGCAGTTTGCGGCAATTTAGCTTCGGGGCCGTCTCTTTCCCACCGCCATTGATTGTTATGCTGAGCTTCATCCTTATCTCCGGGCTGCTGTTGCTCCTGGTGGCGCCCCTGGTAATACCCAGACTTGCTATTCTGATGCGATTGAGCACCGCTACCGCCATATCCTCCGCCGGAATCACCGCCGTAGTGCCCCCCCTGCCGTCGCATTTTTTCGTCGATTAAACAGAGTAATTCTACCCTAATTACTGCAAATATCTTCCAGTTCTAACTCGATCCACAACCCCTTATTCTTCAATCAAATCTTATTTTGCTTCAGACCACGTTGAAGTCTCAGATATTATTTTCGGAAAGGAAATTTTTGATAATCCGATTTTATTTTATTAATTAGTACTGTAGTACTTATTTTGTTACACTAAACCCTCGATTTATATTTCGGCTCAAGTATTTTTTGATCTATAAAATTAAAAACTAAGGCCTATTTCATCCTGCGCCTAAATATGGGCCCAAAATATCCGTTTTGATGTTTGAATACTATTGGGCTTAGCCCAAATCGTTTCATTATTTTTCTTTTTCATACAACTTGAATAAAATAATGAAGAGTTTGTTTTCTAAAAACAGGTAAGTATCGAATAGTTTAATGCAATTTTTAGTCATGATTAAAAACATGATGAATATTAAATCGAAAACCCTATTTTAAAAAATTAGAATACCTAATTAAAAATTAGGAATCGGTTATTTAGTTGTACGTTACTTGATCTAGTAAATCTCAAAGAACCAACAAATTAGTGAAAATGCCTTTCAAAAAAAAAAAAAACAAAAAAAAACAAAACAAAACAAAACAGATGAGTGAAATAGTAAAATGTTCCCCTCGCGCTGATAGAAATGACACTCCACGTAAGAAAGTACCATTACGTGATGAAAATTATATATAAATATATTTTATTTTATTTTTTAAAAATCTTTAGAGATAAATTATAAAAAAAATAATATAAAGTGAAATCATAGTCGGATAAATTTGTGGTCTAAATAAAAACTAAAAAGAAAATAGGCCTTACAGGAATCAATGTAGCTAAATTTTCAATCCACAAACCCGACAACCAAATCTGTGAGTGATGTCTCGTCTTACGTGGACATATATTAACTATATTAACTAATTAAACAATCCCAACTCTTGTGGAATTATAAATTACTATCATTTGCTTCAAGCTCCCATGTTTGTGCCTTGTCTCTTGGCACGCTGTCTCCTACAAATGCATAAATTAAAAACATTAAAGAAATAACACACGAATAATGAAATTCATTCAATTACAATATATTATAGTTCATATGTTTTCGATTACAACTTTTTTTAATCTATTTGTTTTTGGAAAATTTCCCCAAAATCAGAAACAATTGAAAAGTTATGTATTTATAGGAAGATTTTTAAAACTCCTGTACAAAAATTTGATGAAATAGTATTATGTATTTGATGGGAATTTATTTTTTTCTTGCAGTAGTTTGTCTAACTTGTACCGCTAAAATTTTGAACTCGAGCATGTGAAACTTTCAAGAATACTCTAATTAATTACAAACATATCTATTATAATTAAAAGTTTGGAGCAAAAATGGTAAAAGTAATCAATTTGTCATAAAAGATTGCAATCGGGAATAAATGAAATACTAGGCAGAGAACAAAATCCTATAGGATCGTAAGCAAATAATATTGTCTTCCTATATTTGGCAGTTGGCACTCATCACCATTTTGAAGAGATGTGATGATTTTGCTTCCCAATTTAGGGTTAGTGGAAAGCTTGGTGTACCATGAATTCAAGTTTGAGGGTGTTCATAGGCGGACAATTTTCTATTATATGCACATAGAAAAGGTTCATGTTTCCTCTCGTTTCAAAATATATTGAAAGTGGAGAAATGAGATGAGTGAATATATTTATGAGGGATTTATTGATTGGATTGGAAACTATCGTTTACCCGATTTAGCTTATCACTGATATGACAATGTCTTGTAAAAAAAATTCATACAAATATTTTATTTTATATATTAAATTATTATACTCATTTCACTTACTGATGTAACATCAAATGCGAGCTAGACCCAATATGGGTGAAGGGTCGCTCCTAATAATTTTAAACCTCAAACAACTATTTGAATTGACGATCAAAGAATTTAAAGAAACGATGTCATGAACACCAATAAATAAATAAATATTTATCTTCTTAAAAAAAATGCTTGATATTTTTACTCAAAAAATAAATTCACCTTATCCTTTTTGAGTCCCATCAAAAAGGCATCTCACACTTAAACCATAGCTAGCTTTATGCCTTTTCCTTGGTACACAAATGTTGTTCTACAAATAGCACTCATACCCAACTAGCCCTTTCTCTTTTGCAGATGTTTAGCACTCAATTTGGAAATCCCCATTATTTTATTTTAATTTTTTTTATTTTTTTTTCATTCCGGAATCCATTGGATTAGGGAACCAAACAAGAAGGTATCGATTTTATAGATGCCATAATTCACCACTTTTTTGTTTTTGGTAATATTCAAAACATTATCATATACGTTTGTTGCACATTCATGGTATATATTACTATATAATAAACACAATTATATAGGAGTATTAATTAGAACTGTATATCTCTTTAGAATCAAAGTATGCGTGTCGCACCATTGTAATAACATATTACGCTAAACTAAAAAAATATATGTTAATTATCATTTTCTCCCACAATTCTAAAAACCTCGATTTTGTATATGATTAATCTTGATATTATTTAATGAGGTATCCTTCGGGCACATTCGTTGTAACAATATTTAACTATTTTAATCGGAATTCGTAACAAAAACATAATATACATGTTTAACACATAGTAAAGTATATATCTTACTTAAATCGAGTTGGACAGACTAATTATTGAATAAACTTTTGTCTGGGAATTTTATCGAACTTTTAACTCTACAGTGGAGCCTATTTACGTATTAATTGCTCAACAAATTTTTTTGATTATGTTGAAATGAATTGATTGATATGATGTTGCTAATTAGCAAGTTGTTACTTTCAAATATACCCATCTTCTCTAATTAGCACTGTAACTAGTAAGTATGTTTTACCCCAACATATTCTTTAATTAAATACTCATCTTTTAACTTTCTGAATATACCATTCGTACTGTGGAATTCGTCTTATATGAGAATTATTTACTTGACGTAACACATTTTTTTAGATGTCGAAAAAAATTAGAATAATATTGTCAAGTTAAAAATAATTAAAAACATAGTACATGACTAAATTGCAAAATGTATCAAATATGGCGACTTAGGGGGAAATAAATTAACGATATTATCCAAATAAAAGAGAATTGATTAGATTCTTGATGGTAACCTCCAGAAGCCGAATCGAACAATGGAAACAAAAAAGAAAAAGTGATAAAATCGGAAAAAAAAATATTATAGAACAGTGACTTTCATGTGATGGGAAATTCTATAAATTATGAGACAGGATAATGCTTATGAAACAGTAGACAAAAGTTTTTAATTTTATTTTTATTTAAATAAAAAAGAAACGGAAAGGAAAGGAAAGGAAAACAAAGTGGATGTGCTATAAAAAAGTAGGAATAAATTCAAAATGCATGCAATCAGGGCACGTACATCCCCTATTAGAATTAGAGGCGTAGATTAGGAATATCCTCATTATAGATTCCGCTGCGCTGGTTGCCAATTTGCAACGAATAAATTAAATTTTCGACTCTACTCAATCATTTGATTAATTTTAAGTTGATAATTACGAGAAATTGTAATTTTAAAATTTAATCAAAATTTGAGGATCCTAAATATAATTTCATGGTGGTGATATATATATATGTATATATATATATATGATATGCTACTCATCCAATGGTGGGCACCTCCGTGAGCATTTTTATTATTTATTCGATTTGACATTATTTTGTTTAATTTTTTCGATTGTTTTATATTCTAGTATCGTAGAAATTAATATAAAAATCATTAAATCTACAAAATAAATAAAACATCAAAGCTCAATTTGTTCTTTTTTCTTCTAACATCAAAAAATGAGTAATGAGACAAATCGAGCTTTTATTTTTATCTATTTTGTAGATTCAATGGTTTCTATATTAATTTCTGTGATACTAGAATATGAAACAATCGAAAAAATCGAATAAAATAATAGCAAATCGAAGAAACGACGAAGGGGTCCACCATTGGGTGAGTAGCATATCATTTCTCTCTTTCTCTCTCTCTCTCTCTCTCTCTCTCTATATATATATATATATATATATATATATATATATATCAGACAAACACAATACACACTTACACACACACGCATCCTAAGTGACTCAAGCCCCCAACCTTTTAGTTGAAAGAAAAAACGTCTTACCAATTGAGTTGCGCTTCATTGACTCATGGTGATGTATGTTGGATAAGTTGTCTCAACAGCAATAAGTTGGACGCATGGTTCAATAATAGATTAAGAAAAACCCACCACGGGAGATGTTACTCCGAAACAAACTAATTAATTTGAATAAAACAAAAAGAAAATAGGACTAATGCTCAAAACCCATCTTACCTTAATCTTCTTCTATATCCTTTTCCTAGCAACTTATTAGGGGTATTTGGCTATGTTTATTTGAAAGAAATTATAAGTACTAAAATTTTATAAGATATTTGAAGAATTTATAAAATGTAAAAGTAAGTTGAGATCAAAATGAGTTTATTTTTAAGGAGCTTATAAGCCTTATAGCTTATTTTTTGAGCTTATAAGCTCTTAGGAGCTTATTTTGTCAAATACTGTATTTTTTTAAAGCTTATAAGCTCAGCAAAAGAGGTAGAGTCTGCTGTTCATGTGTCTATCGAATGTAAGCCGGCACTTTCCATCCGGCTTGATATTTTTGAATGGCTTGACGTTCTCACGGTTATGTATAACATATAAGAGAAAACGCTTTCTTCAAAATTATAGCATCATTCGTGAAAAAAGGGGAGATATTTTATGAATAGTTTGTGAATCTACGTGGTTTAAATTTTGTAAAAATGGAGGAATAACGTGGTGTTTGAAAAGTTCGTTTGAGACAAAGAGAATGTTGTTAATAAAATTAAAATTAAATTCTGGAGTTGGTGCTCGATAAAAGATTTTAATTGTTGTAATTGGTACTTGAATTCACGTACCTTTTGTCTTGTGGTAATGAATTTCCTTTTCCTATGAGGTTGCGTTCTCTTTGATGGAAAATTATCATGGAAAAATGAGGAAAAATATAATACTCACCCTTAAAAAAAATATATTTCTCATATTTTTTCACCTACTTATCTATGGTGAAGAAGAATTTTACTCTTTTTTCCCCTTCATTTTCACTCTAATAGAAGGAAAATATTTTCACTCCATGTTGGTGGGATAATATTTCCTTCAATTAGAGTGAAAAAGGAGAAAAAAGAGTAAATTTTTCATCATAAATAAGGAGGTGAGAAAATATGAGAAATAAGAAAAAATTTAAAAGGTGATTATTTTCTTTCCCTCATTTTTCCTTGAAGCCATGATAATTTTTCATAAAAGAGAATGCAATTAAAAAAAAAGTTAGCCAAACATCCCCATTAGTACGTATAATAAGAAATATTTCCGAATATAATAATAAGAAAACTCCAACAATACGTCGATGTAATAGTAAAGGAATTGACAAATACTCGCATGTCATTCGTGGCAGTCCACCTGTCATCCATGTACGTCAGTATGCATAACAATTGAAATAATAAAACCAATTATTCCTGAATTTTGTAAGGCGGCAAAAACAGGAAAAAAGGTTTTAGAACAAAGAAAAATCAGGATATAATCCTAATTTAATTAAGCATTAATCCATCGTATGCATAAAGTTATAACACCGAGCATCATAAATTGAGTACAAAAGGACAAAAACAGTGACGCGGCTGGTCTCCCATTGGACCACGTGGCGGAACCGCATTCGTGAATTGGGTGGCTGTGATTGGGCAACGTTTCTCGAGGGGAGAGGGAATTCTTCTCCCTCACTCACATATTCGGACAGAAATCGTCCTTTTCACTTTCGCTGTCTTTCTTTAAAGCGCTATTCCGCCAATCAATGGAGAGATAATTCCCGAATGTCTAATAATGGCAATAAGATCGAGGGAATAACAAAGGAGCTTTCTTTTAAAGCTTCATAGAGTTTTATTTTATATACTCTCTCTCTTTCCCACTTCACTAGTCAATTACTTCCTTTGTACCACATAATTGGTCTATATTTATTATTTTATATCTCACATATGAATATAAAGATGAACTAATTAGATGGGACGGATGGAGTATATCTTATTCAGCCATCCTATATTAGTAGTCTTGTTTCTATAAAAGCTTTTAAAGCTTCATAGAGTTTTATTTTATATGCTCACTCCGTTTCACTTCACTAGTCAAATACTCCCTCCGTCCCATTTAAACTGGCTTGTTTGATTATTTTATACCACTCATTTGAATAAACAATAAGTCAGTTTAGATGGGACGGAGGGAGTATATCTTATTCAGTCATCATATATTAGTAGTCTTGTTTCAATAAAAGGAAAGAATTGAGCCAATCAGAAATCATTAAATTCTAATGGACCCCTCCTCCCTTTAACTTTACAAACTCTCATAAAAATTTATGCAAAAAAAAAGGACTACTGAACTGGGATGAAGGGAGTACATATTTATTTTATAGTGATATTTTAGCAAAAATGTTACTCCATCTGTCCCACGACTCCCACCCTAATTGTCTATGTTTCATTCCTTATTCGGACGTCACATATAATTGTTCACTTACTCCCCCCGTCCCATTTAAACTGGTCTGTTTGATAATTTTATACCACCCATTTGAATAAACAATAGGCCAATTTAAATGGGATGGGGGGAGTACCATTTAAAAATCTATTATCTCTTCCAATATTGATATCTATGCCGTTTTCCTTACGGACAATTAGGGTGAGACGGAGGAAGTACTAAATTACAAGTGTCCGAGTGTGTTAGCATGAGTATGTGCCAATTCATAATTCAAAAGTCCGGCTATAAATAAGCCAGGCTACTTAAACACCGGTTCGAGTCTATTGAAACTTGCATAAACGTTTCTCTACCCATCATGAACGTACTTAATGTGACAGTACCACACTATTAATTTTTTTAAATGCTTTAAATTTTTTAATAAGATTTAAAAATTTTAAATAGTGGTTATTTTTATAAGATATAATTACGATTCTTTTAGTTGCCTTTTGTGATAGACTATTATATTAACTTTATTTTGATATATCGAGCTCGAGTTTGGATGAAAATGGTAAATGAGTCTTGAGATTAAATTTTGCAAATTCAATACATGACGGCTTGTTAGATTGCAACCTTGATGGGAAAGTAAAGAATTCATCAACCACTAATATAAATTCACATGGCCTACAATGAATAATTTTATGCAATCTTGTTGAACAATGTAATCAAAACATAATTATATGCACATAATAGTAAATTTGAGTATACCATACTTTGAACCATATACTACCTCCATCCCATTATATTAGGCTTGTTTTTTTTTTGACTCTTCGTCACGCATTTCCACCAAAACTTAATACGAGTTATAAAATATAATTTTAAAGTATTCTCTATTTTATGGGATACTATGACACTTATAGTATCACTTATAGTATCCCGTAAAAGAGAGAATACTTCAAAATTATATTTTAAAACTCGTATTAAGTTTCGGTGGAAATACGTGACGAAGAGTCAAAAAAAAAAAGCCTAATATAATGGGATGGAGGTAGCTAGTATATAAATCTAACAACCTGTACAAGCAATTATCGAGAATAATATTTAAAATTTGCAAAAAGTCTAAAGAAAACTTTTAGCAAAAGCAAAGGGCCGGTTTGAAAGCCTGATAAAGGATCATGGTGCTTGTACAATTTATTCAATTTTGACTCGTCAAATCTTTATGCAAAAGCTACGATCCTACCACCTCCTCCATATTTTTTTGTTTTTAATGATTTTTGTAACAAATTAGTTGCATCATGTGTCACTATTAACTAGTACTATTATTGATGTGCATACAAATTTGTGTGGGCTTAGAAAATCTATATCTATATACTCCCTCTGTCCCCAAATAAATGTCCCTACTCAGATGAATGTGGACTTAATTAAGTCCACATTCATCTGAGTGGGGACATTTATTTGGGGACGGAGGAGTATATTAATATAAGAAAATATGATAGTTTCTTTCTAATATTTTTGATATTTGAGTCACATTTATTTTTTGTTATTAACTAAGTTATACATATTTTAAAATTTCTTAATTAATGCATTTATTCCTATGAAAACTCATTTTATTCATTAAAGTTCAACACATTAATTAAATTTCAAGTATAAATATTAATTTGACCAACTAATTTCTTCTCATTTGTTTCTTTTAAATGTAATTTTGAATAATCGATGTAAATACTAAAACTAAGACGCTTCCCCTCCAACCAAGAGTGGTTGGGGTTCGAGACACCTCGGATGCGTATGTGTGTGAGTGTGTGTGTTGTGTTTGCCTGATCAAAAAATAAAAATAAAAATAAAAATAAAAATAAAAATAAAAATAAAAATAAAAATAAAAATAAAAATAAAAAAATACTAAAACTAAGTGGTGAATCTTAATTTTACTGTCTCAACATCTCTCAATTTAATGTAATATTTTATATTTTGTTTTTTTTCTTTGCTATGAGAATTGAAAATATACTCTCTATGTCCTCTATTTATTGACACTCTTACTATATTAGGATGTCCTCCATTTACTGAACATTTCCATTTTGGATCGTAGACCCCACAATCACTTTAACATTTTATCACTCTACTTTTTAACACTTTAATACTATTAAAAAAATTAGATAGACTCATAATTATTCTACTTTAACACTTTAATTTATTATTATATCATCAAAATGCAAAAAAACCTGTGCGCAGAATTTTGGTTTACTAAATGGAGGATGAAGGGAGTATTAGTATATGCATGTTCATTTTTCATTTTTACACACACATAAATAATACAACAATTGATAGTGAACTTAGATAACTCATTTAATTATGTCAGGAGTCTTACAAAATTATAATTATGAAGTTGATCCATATTTAAATGTTTAATCAAACAATCTTTGAAAATGAGTTATAAATTTATACATGCATATAAAATGTGTATACATATAATCAAATATAACACAACATACGAGAGTACACATGTATATAGAAATGATTTTTTATTTCGTCATTTTATGAAATAAAGTAGAAATTATTAATTAAAATAAAAAGTAAGCATTATATACTTATCATGTTATTTATAGATCAACCCCTGCATCGCGGGTATACAATTCTAGTAATATGAATAATAAAATACCCTAATTAATGTAGAATCACTTTAAATAGATCAATCAAAAAGAGAAAAAGAAAAATCAATTATGAGATATTTGGCTCCATCAATTAAGTTATTCCTATAGAAGAAATGCATCATCATCATCCACCTTTTTTTTCCATTTGGGACTTATAAGTAATTAAGATATTTATGTTGGCTGTACATGTGTTACATTATCAATTGTCAGTCAAAATCTAGCCCTATATTTGGAAAACTTTTGATTGATGAGTGGTAATATCTTTTTTTTGTTTCTTTTTTCATGCCAAAATATGTATAGTTCGATCTATTGCACTAATTGGCCCTACCGGCTACGAAATTAATTTATTAAATTTTTCTTTGTGTGGCATGATGAATGCTCTTCTTCTTCTTCTTTTTTTCCCGCAACTTTTATATATTATACTCGAACAAAAGGAGAGTGACATCTAGTTATTACATCTATAAATATCAAGACTGTTATTTAAAAGAAAATTGTATTTTACATAGGCATTGCCATAATTTTACTATGATTTATCCCTCTGCCAACTTCAATCTAAATTAACTTTCTAGTTTTCCATTTGGAGATCTTCCTTTTAATTATTACTAGTAATA
This sequence comes from Mentha longifolia, assembly GCA_001642375.2. NCBI lineage: Eukaryota > Viridiplantae > Streptophyta > Magnoliopsida > Lamiales > Lamiaceae > Mentha > Mentha longifolia. The sequence goes on along the minus strand of CM038115.1, from coordinate 13,462,335 downwards.
ATTAATATTAGTATTTGGTTTCGTATATATGCGCATTGTAGATGAATTATTAGGAAACCTTGAGAGTTTGAGAACCATACTTTGTTTCCATTTATGGACGATATACACGTGTGCCCCTGCTACTCCTTGGGACTTGCGACTCCATATACTCCGATTTTCTTTAAATAAAAGCTGGAATTGTTAACACTTTAACCTCCTTTTTTAACGATACTAGCAGTGATTATGTGTTTTGCATGTATAACCTTTTAGTTTACCTATATTTTTTTTAAAATTTTAAATAGTAATATACATAACGTTAAAAAGAATATTCAAAGTCTAAAATAATATTGATTGTGAATTATCATTTTCAACACAATATTAGCAAGCTGATGTAAATAGTAGACAAAAGATGAACCAAACTATGTTTTTTATATCCTATCTTTTTCCGTATAAGAAAACATTATCTTTTGTTAAAAACTTAAAAAAAATAAATGACAATGGTATCATCATAATTATGATAAATCAATCAAATTAAACAACCTTAAATAAAGAAAAATAAAAAACGCATATTGTATTATTCAAGTGGATAGATGCATGATTGTAAATAGTAATCGTCAATAAATTATAAAATTACCTTGAATCAAAATAACTTCGAGTATTATGCCGACAAAATTGTACCAATAAAAATAGAGTTCTATAAATATTACTAATATTTTGGAAGTTTGGCGAAAGTAATAATATGGAAAAACCTGTTTACATTCATTTGTCTCTCTTCCTAATACCACATAGTGATTCCTGTAGTAAAACCATTCATATAACCAAGGAATACATTTACCTTTAATAGAATTAATTATCGAAATAATAAATAAGAACATGACAAAATCAAATTGATTTACTTACTCCTTGACAATACTTATAATCCTCACAATTTTTGTATTTGTAGATGTAATTCTCATCAAAGATACATATATATTCAATATTTTGATGACCACGATGAATTCTAATGTGTAATAAAGATAGTTTCCTTGCTTTTATAAAATCTTCTTCTCCTTGTAGATGAATATCAATTCGTGTAGACGATAATTCTAATGAAAGTATAACACTATTGATATCATCTTGAATATAATTTAATATTAAATTTTTTGAAGTATTTATAATTATAGTATTGCATTGTTCCCATAAATAAAAGACATCAAATATGCAAGAAAAAGAAAGATTATATATTAAAATTTAAATAAAGAAAAGTACATTTTATGACATGGTGATAAGATCATGCTTCTTGGTGTCGTCGAATAGTTGATTCATATTTATATCACAGTAATGTCAAAACAAAAAATTTAATATTTATACCTCATGGCCGATAACGTTTTAGTTTAAGTAGCTATAACAATATTTTATTTTGTGCTCAAATGTTTATGTAAATATTGCATCCCCCTTTTTCAAAAACTAAAATAGTTAAAAAAATTGTGTTCCAAACGTAAGGATATGGTGTATTTGGTGTCAAAATTTTAATTTTATAAGAGTTTTAATAGAAGTACACTACTAATATAACTACAATTTAAAAATAAATTACATTAATTAATTAAGTTCATTTTAAATTACCATGTTATCCTTAAAATAAATTTATAATAAGGGTATAATGGGCAAATCAAATTTTTGTAAAATAAGGCTATTTTATAATAGGATATAGATTACTAATTTTGTAGTAATTACCAAACTCGCAACGACCGTTAGCTTATTTCTTATATTTTTATTTATATTTTATGCCCTATTTCATTATTATTTCCTTTGTCCATGATATAGTATGTTAAATTCGAATAGAAACTAGTTTTAAGAAAAAAAATATTGATAAAGGTGTTATAAGTGGAGAATGAATCCCACTTATGTGAATGTGAATATTTTATATTTTGAAAAATAACACATATATGTGAAATGTTCCAAAATAAAAATTTCACACATATATTAGAGACACAAGGAGTATTAAATTTATACATTTATCATATATATATATATATATATATATATATATATATAGAGAGAGAGAGAGAGAGAGAGAGAGAGAGTTTGATTCATATAGAAATGAATTCAGTGTGAAAATTAGGAATAGATATCTGAACCATTGATCTATGACTGTCATTGATTTAAACATGATTATAACTTATAACTTATAAGGCACAATATCAATTTATACATAAAAAACACAATCATAATAAGATAATTATATGTATATTTAAGTATGACTTCATATACTTTTAGACATTGTTCTCATTTTCTCACACCAAATTTTATTTGTAAGAATGTATTTCCCTTATCGGGACATACAAGATAAGAATGTAATTTTCCTGCCCACCAATATTCATTTTTTTCTTAAAAATTTAAACTCGTACCGAACCAAAACTCACGTTTGATCTGGAGTATATATATATATTTTTTAATATTGTTAAAATATACATCTTCTACTTTTGGTATGTATTGAGTAAATTTAATTATTGTGCATTATCTTTTCTTTGTGCAAACAATTTACTTCCCTCCAAAGCAATCTAAATTAATAAAGATTATATTAAAAAAAATGGGGAAAAATTGACGCAAAACTAAAACAAGTCGAAAAGAGAGCTACATCATTGTTGGTCCTCCTACTAAGATTCATGTGTCTGTTACTTTTAAATATGCATTATTTATATCCTTAATTAAATAATAGTATTCACTTTTAATTTGTTCGTCATAGGCATCAAACCTTAGATCAAACTATTAAATTTATACAAATTTGACATAGGAATTTTAATTTACAGTCCGCCGCCGTCTTGGATGAAGTTATATATATATATATATATAGAGTTTGGTTTATATAGAAATAAATCCTAGTGTGAGAAATGCGAAAAATACTTAAAGCTATACAAAATGACAAAAACTTGTATCAGCCGGAGGCACCGTGCGACCGGGCCCAAAGTGCCAATCTTTATACAAAAAAATGTCAATCTATATGAATAAAAGTGTCATTTTTTAACATAATTATTTTACAAATAAAATGACAATTTTTAAAAGTGTCAATCTTTATACAGAAAAGTGTCAATCTATATGAATAAAAGTGACATTGTTTTAGCCCGGCCGCACGGTGCCTCCGGCTGACCCAAGTGTGTCCCATACAAAATTATGCTTATAAATTATAAATAAGCTATAAGCACAAAATGTACCATAAGCATAATTTTATATATATATATATATATTATTTTAGTAAATCATAGTAGTATATAGCTAGCTAGGGTTTAAATATATTCAAATTAGTAGCCATTATTTACTGGTGTCACCCTCAATTTCCAAGTGGGTACATACATATGTGGGTGTGGGTGTGTGTGTGTTATGAGAGAACAATTAAATTTTGGTGCTATGAAAGCTGTAATCGGCAGAACCATATGCTTTCTTTCCGACAATCAATCGTTGGTCTTTTTTATTATTATTATTATTTTTTTATTTACTATTTCTTTACAAATATCTCTTTTCTTTTCTTTTTTTGTAATTTTAATTTATTAATTAAAAGTGGATTATTTATGGATAAAAGTTTAGTTTTTCCATCCACCGCATCCCAATATCTACTGCAATTTTCTACCCCTTGTCTATTCAGATATTGTTCGTCCGGTCCGGTTCGATGTATATTGGAGAATTTTATTTTTCTGATTATATTTTAACTACGAGAAAAATAGCTTTATTCTTATTCTTATGTTTTAAACTTACTAATTAAATATCTTGAGGCTTTTTGTTAGAAAAAGAAATTGCGTAAGTTGATTTTATTTTACACGAGCATTTTGTCCTTTTGATCGTGTTTAAATTTGGCGGTTCTGAAATTTGCAATTTTAAGAAAAGTTTTCTTGTAAAATGATGAAATCAATTCCCATGCATATATGAAAAATCATTTTGCTGGAATTTAAAAAAAAAAAAAATCAATTAATTTATACAGAGTTGATGAGGTGGCGAATATCTCTTTCGGTATTCATTTGCTTGATGCGTTGCATTAATTAAGTGTGATAGTTAAGAAAGTATTCGTCCTTTAATTAGTTTATTTGATGAACTAATGAATTTCGATATTCTCTCTAGCTAAAAATACTAATTTTCCGTACTCTTTTGACTTGATGATAACAGTTGTTAATTTATACAATTAGAAAGTAATTATTCATAATAATTAAAAAAAACAATAGTCAAGGCACTAAGTCGATGCTTACATTTAACTATACTCCAATGCATGCGACAACGACACGAATGATTTATTACTAATTAGCTCTGTAACATAGGATTAATTAAGTAATTAGCACAAAGATTCCACAGATTAAGTGAGCATTATTAATTTAGTCAAACTCTGAATCTATCCATCGATTTCGTATATATGCGTTGTGGGAAATTAAAACTTTCGGTGTTTTTGCTATAAATTAACTTATTAGCTAATAATAGTTGTACAATATTATCATTTATTTATTTATGTATCCAATCAATTCTTGAGTTGACTTAGCATTAGAAATATAAATCAAGGTAGTGCAGAATCTAGCTACTACGTAAACCTTTAATAAATTAAGATGAATTAATTAGACCTTAATGGTTTGCAGAACTTATTATGATGAATTAATTTATACTTCATGGCCATGTTGGAATTCGAATTTTCGGAAAGTTTTACATCACTAAAGGATTGTCAAAATACCTTAAAGTACGTAGACACACAATTGTGTTAATTCGAGGTTATAATTTGATGGATTGTTCGTTTTTTATTTAATACTATAACACAACACATTCATACACACATGCATTCGTGATTACTCGAAGTCTCGACTTATAAGTTAAGAGTAGAAACGTTTTACTAACTGATTGAGTTGTTCTTCGTATAAGTTAAGTTAATGTAAGCATCAAATTCACTTTGGGTCGACCTATGACTCTATAATGTGACCTAGTTTGCTCTACACCCATGCAAATTTGAAATAAAACAATTAAAGTGAAGAAATTAAAGGGAAATGAAATAGATAAGGTGAAAGAAATTTAGTGGCATTGCTTTAATTTATAGGGGGACAAAGAGCATCCAGCCTTTTCTTAGCCTTCCTTGGTCTGTGGCAAAGCAATGAAGTTACACAATCTACACCCATTAAACCAATAATAAATTTATATTTATACCACACATTATCAAGATGCTCTTTTTATTCATTACAATCGTAAATATATACAAAAATAAATAAAATTTCAGATTAATGCACACTGTAATCGATTTCTATGCCAACCAAATAGTTAGAAACCTAACGCATTAGTAAATAATCGTGAGAATTGAGATGATGATTAGAGCATGTGACACCACTAATGTAACATCACGCTTTAAATTTTACAAGAAACACAATACAAATTAAGATACTGGCATTCTATTTCTAACGGTGTTTCTAAAAGTCCCCGCCGCCTATCACTACGCGTCACTCCGCCGCCCGATTAATGTTTAATCCGTTTTGACGCTAAGCGACGTCCTATCGGTTTGATTAAAGCTTAACCAATAGTCTCTAGGTATGAACTAATTAACACCTAGACAAAGTAGGCTGCTCTATATACGTGATTTGAATGGCTAGACTCGTTTAGGACTAAATATAATTAGATTGTATATATTTTAATCTATACCCTATTATAAAAGTGTCTTATTTTACAAAATTTAGTTTACCTATTTTGTCCCTATTATATATTTAATAATAAGGCAATAGTGTAATATATTATATAATTATTTTAAGAAGTATTATAGTAATAGAACTCTATCCAAGTTAATTAATACTATAAATTATTCATTATTTCATAATATATTATAATATTCCTTCTATATATATATATATATTATAATATATTTTATATTAGATGTGTTGTATGATACAATCAAATAATACTAATTTGTACAGTATAATATCTAAATTTGCTTAATGATTTTTTTTTTCCCTTTTTAGCAGTATATAGAACTTAAAATGTTTTTTTTTCTAAAATTATTGAAATTGGAAAATTGGTTAGGGTCTCCGTCCTTTGCACTTTGTTTCAGAGTCAGATATTTAATTTTTAAGGAAAAAATACGTAAAATGATACATCGAAGGTTATGGACCAATATATGTAATTAGAAATGCATAATACAGAAGAATAATAGATGTCTTATGCTTTGAAGTTTGATAATTAGATGATAAAGTACAAAATATCATACCAATTTAATTTAAAATACAATGATACGTGACTATAAATGGTCATCTGATTGTGCTAAGGCAAGTCATATGCATTGGGAAAAAGAAGGGTAGGGAAAATTGAAAATAGAAAGAGACATAGATAATATTTACACTTATGGCCATAACGTTTTAGTTTAAGTAGCATTATCAATATTTGGTTTTGTGTTTAAATGTTTATGTAAATATTGCATGCCCTCCTTTTTGCATGTGAAAGTAATTAAAAAAAAAACTAAATTAGTTGGTTTGTAAAATGTGTTTTTTAATTACATTTTTGAAAAGATACGAAACTATTAGGCAAACACAACACACTTACACATACACGCACCCGGGGTGACTCGAACCCCCAATCTCTTTGTTGGAGGGGAAACGTCTTACCAACTGAGCTGCGTTTCGTCACCTTTTATGTCCTTTATTTATGGGCACAATGCAATACTATAATTATAAAAACTTCAGAAAATTTAATACTCCGTATTAAAATATATTTAGGATAATATCAATAGTGTTATACTTTCATTATTATTATCATCCACACAAATTGGTATTCGTCTACAAGAAGAAGAAGATTAAATTTTATAAAATTAAATTCTATTTTTTTTCATGTAAGAAGACTATTTTTACTGCACATTAAAATTCATCGTAGCCCAGCATGATCCTCAAAATCTTAAATATATATTTATATATCTTTAATGAGAATTGTATTTACAAATAAAAAAATTATGAGGAATATAAGTATCTTTAAGGAGTAAGAGTAACTCAATTTAATTTGAATTTGTCATGTTCTTATTTATTCAATTTAAAGGTGAATGTATTTTACTACAAGAACCACTACTATAATTAGAAAGAGAGACAAATGAATATAAAAATGTCTATTCATATTATTACTTTTATCAAACTTCCAAAGTATTAGTAATATTTATAGAACTCTATTTTTATTGGTACAACTTCGTCGACATAATACTCGAAGTTGTTTTGATTCAAGGTGATTTATAATTCATTGATGATTGCTATATATTTACATTCATACATCTGTCCAATTGAATAATATAATATGTGTTCTTACTTTTCTTTATTTAAGGTTTATTTAATTTGATTGATTTATCATAATTATAATGATCATTGTCATATGATTTTTTAAAGTTTTTTACAAAAGATAATTTTTTCTTATACATGGTTTGGTTTATCTTTTGCCTTCTATTTACATCAGTTTGCTAATATTATGTTGAAATTTATAATTCATAATCAATATTATTTTAAACTTTGAAGATTCTTTTTTTAATTTTAAGTATATTACTATTCAAAATAATATTTTAGGTAAAATAAAAAGTTATACGTGCAACGCACGTAATCCCTGCTAGTACATATAAATATTATGTTGAAAGTTAGAAAAATTTTAAGTTTGTGAGAAGACTACAAAATTTATAAAATGAGACTATTAATTATTATATACTCCTTCCGTCCACAATCTATTGACTTTACTACTATATCGGGACGTCTACCATCTATAGACCCCACAATACACTTTAACACTTTAACGCTACACACAAAAATATTAGATGGACCCATAATTATTCTACTTTAACACTTAATTTATTAATATATATTACCAAAACACATTAAACTCCGTGCCCAATTTTTTTTGTCTATAGATCATGGACGGATGAAGTATATTATGTGTTTTAACTATGAATTTAGTAAAATTGTGGACAATATATGCTGATGTAGTTTGTACCTAATGGAGCCTATGATGTAAAAATAGTTAAAGATAAGCATTGTTCTGATCCATCTAGGCTTATATGCTGATGTAGTTTGTACCTAACAAAGCCTATGATGTAAAAATAGTTAAAGATAAGCATTGTAGTTCTGATCCATCTAGGCCCCGCTTAAAGTCCCGTCTAGCTAGCCGCCCAGACGCTAGGCCTCTCTTCAACGACTGACTAACGCCGCCTAGGCAATTTTTAGACATTGATTTCTACTATCTAACAAGTCATGGTCACTAAAACTTTTATTTTATTTTAGTTTTTAGTTATTTTTGTACTACACTTTGATTATATTCGTACCATGCATAACTGTCAACATATTGCATAGTATACACGCATTTTCTTGATAGCAATCGAACTAATTAACTTGCCTTCATTTTTCGACCTTTTCCAAAAGTTGAAACCTTTAAATACAGTCGTCAGCTCTTTCCATCTCCTTCACTTCAATTTCATACTTTGTTTTATACCAACCTCAGTTGGAATATTAACATTAAATTATAAATATACAATGTACGCCTACATAAATTAAGAATATATTAAAACACACTATATTCAAGTGCTAACGTAAGCCAACATGCAGAAAAAAAGGAGCTGTTCAAAATTGATCAACATCACAAACTTTTTGTACCAGTACACCTCCATATGTATTAATATGCAGTAGCGACTCCAGGAATTATACTTCTGGGTGCAAGATATAATTTATTTTTCGACGATACTTCATTTTTTCAAAGCGATCGGCAACATCGTCATTAGAATCTCATAAAAACACACATCTTTCAATATAAGTGACAAAATAAGCATTTAAAAATTGATTTCTCATCCTATTTTACAACTTATTTTGAATTTTCCTTCTAATTACTTAAAATGAATATATATATAACAATACTAGTAAAAAAAAATTTTTTTTTTGGGGGTACAGCTGTACCCCCATTGCACTTAGCTGGAGTCGCCAGTGTTAATATGTACTGCAATATATATACATATAATAATACACACACACAAACAAAAATACCATCAAAATCTTGGGTCCTAATAAATGGAACGTGACAGCATGCATGTTTTCCACATACATTATTCCCTCTTATTGTATTAATCTACATCTATGCATGCATAGTGTTGTAAAAAGTTAACAGAATCTCGATTTAGATGTGATAGAACAATTACAACTGTTCGATAACGAAAATTACTTTGATTTCAATAGTGACCCTGGGATCTTATACTATTTCTCTCATCTTTGTTTCATACGTCCAATTAATTAATTAATTACCTCATTTCAATTATTAATTAGACTATATATATAAGCTCTGATGATCTGAATTAATTATTTATATTTTATTAGTAATTAATTAAATTGAAATACAAGAAGAAGAAGAATTGAACCTACACAAAAAGACGCAGATCTTCGATCTGATTGGGGATTGGAAATTTTGTTTGATCACAATTAAATATTAATATTTGCTAAAAAAATATTATGATGTGTGCATATGTGATTCCCATAGTATATATAAAATGAAAAAATAAAATAAAATATAAATATATATATATATATATATATACCTAAGTGTCTGGTGATTCTTAAATAATAAATAAAAAATAAAATTAATGGCCGCCCAATGGTGGTGGCTCTTTCAAAGTGATTCCTTTGCTTCCTTCTTAAGCCATTTTCATCCAATCATCCACTCTTTTATGCTTTACCTAATTGTAAATTGCTCTCCCTCATATTATTCTTCTCTCATGTTAACCTTATCTTCTTCTTCTTCTTCCTTTTTCTTAAATATCTCCACACACACTAAATACCTAGATCCAAAAGTATATTTCTGGAATAAAACTCTTAATTTTTCGATGGCCAACAGCAATGGCGGGTGTCAATGTATGCAATGTAATTTATGTTGAAACTTAGGTAATTAGTTGAAGCACAAAGGGTCAAATTAAGCTATAGTAATTAATTGTCAAATTATATAACCAATTTTTACCACAAAATTATATGATACATTTTTGTAATTTTTTTTATATAAAATATGAAACAATCTCGAATGGGAGGTCATGAATATATAGTGAATGTAATGTGTTTGATACTCGGATTAAGCTTTTAATTATTAATTTTAATCGAGGTTGAACAAAGTCCAACTATGCATCAAATATAGTTTGAAAAAAATGATTTATTTCCGATAAAAACTTGGGTGAGGTCGGCCACATAGTGTGGCCGGGTCAAAGTGTCAATCTTTATACAGAAAATTATTAATCTATACGAATAAAAGTGTCAATCTTTAACATAATTATTTTACGAATAAAATGTCAATTTTTAAAAGTGTCAATCTTTATACAGAAAATTGTTAATCTACACGAATAAAAGTGCCGGTGTTTTAGCCGTCCGCACGGTGCCTCTGGCTGACCCAAATGTGTCCCTTTATTTCCTATCCTGCCCCACAACGGGTATATTATGGATTTAATAAGGTTTCTCTGCTCTTGTGACGAAAAAAAAAGAAAAAAAAAAACCCAATGAATTTAAATATTAATATAATAAGCTCTCTACCTAAATAAAAACACCAAAAACTTAAACCGAAACCAAATAAACTCAAGGGGGTGTGTTCTCATGAGGGAAAAAGAAAATTTTCTCAATGTTTTCATATATTCTTTTTTATGGATAATTTTCTCTGAGTAGAAAATTTTCTTTAGGCAACCCTATATACCATATTTTCACTCTAAATTATAATAATATTTTCCCACTCATTTAGAGTGATAATAGTTTTCCCTCTTTTTCTACCTTAAAGAACATAATGATAATAAAACAAGTATAGGACCATATTATGGGATAATGTTTTTCATCATTTTTTTATTTCTCATTTTCCTTTTCAATCAAAGAGAACACACTCGAGGATTAAAATTGGATATTAAATATAAAAAAAGGGATTAAAAAAAACTAAAAGATTATCTGGCCGGTAAGTGAAAAATGAAAATAAACAAAAGGAAATTATAAAAAAAAAAAAAAAACCCATAAAAATGAAAATCTATATATATATAAAAACAAAATGATTTTGACAGTTTTTTTTTCCCAAAATTTAGGCCAAATCTGTAATTTCAGAATTAAACAGTTAAATTAAAAAAAACAGTTTACGATTCAGCTTTTATTTTAATAATCCAAATTTAACTCTAATTATTCACAACACTATCGGAAACTGAATGGAAGAGATTAATTTTTTAAAACACCCCACTAGCCCACTTTCTTATTCCTATATTTTTTATCGCAAATAAAAATTTAAGATATAAAACTTCATGTTATCATTATATTCATATTATTAAAAGACATTAATTTTTTGATTCAAAATTATTTAATACAATGACGTACAACAACATTGGATAATTATTGATTTCACAAATTGTCAATTTAATTTTAATGGTAGAACATGCAAAGTTAAAATCAATAAAAAAAAATTAAGATACATGAAAAAACAAGAGATACAATGCATTAATAAATTATAAAAATCGCATATTAATAATTTGTTTAAATCATAATATTAAAATGAACTAAATATTTTTAGTAAAAACTATTTGAAACAATGGCGGCCAGAGTACGGGATAATTAAAGCTTTCTGAAATTGTTAATTTAATTTTAATGATACAATAGATATTTAAATATAAATAAAATAATTATATTTCAGTTACAAACAGCAAGCATGGAAGAGGAAAATTAAAAGCACAATTCACGTACAAAATATTCTCTAACTTACTATTTAATAATAAAATTTTAATTATAAAATGCCCCACTAACCCACTAAGAAAATTTAACCCACCATTACCCCACTAAAATAACTTCCATCTTTTCATCTACAAAAACTCCAATACTGCGACAACAAACACAAGGCAGAGAAAAAAAAAATACTGAATATGGCACCTCTCTTTGGAATGATCAAGGATCTACAACCGGGAAAATCGAAGATAGCTCAGAAGCTAAGAGTAATACGAAGCTACAAAATACCCCAGATCCAAAACAGAGATGAAGATTACTCTCAAGAATTAGTGTTTCACGATGTAGAGGTTAGTTCAATTTCTTTAAAGTTTATATCTATTTTTTTCAATATTAAATACTGATTCTTATCTCCAAACGTTCCAGGGAAGCATAATCCATGGAACAATACAAAAATTGTCAATCTCTGCATTTGATGGGATACTAAAAGAAGGGGAAAGTATACGCTATAATGAATTTTATAGTTGCAAGAAACACAAAGCGTTCAAACACTACATCCTGCGCCTACATCATGAATTTGTTTAAGCATACTTTGGTTGCAGAAAGAGAAGAGGATTCAATTCCAAATTATCACTTGAACTTGAGAAGCTTTGACGAAATTGCTGCGATGGAAACAAAGCCATAATCTACTTTGTTTGGTATTAGTTTTAGAATTTTAAAATATATTCTTAATCATTTATCTAATTTTTATTTTTTTTGCAGATGTTATGGGAGTCGTAAAAGAGAGTGAGAGGCCAATTGATATTACAACTAGCAATGGGAAAACTGTTAGACTCATGGACATCGTCCTTGAGGACATAGGGTAAATTTTCTTCACAGATTCTGATTTTCATTTTATTGTAATTCTAACACAAATAATTTTTCAGGAAAAAAACAATAAGGTGTAAAATGTAACAGTGGCGCAGAAGAACCAGTTGCAGTTCTTCTCAAATTTTGCCGCACATCGATTTACAGAGGTAATAATAATAATAATTAATTTTATGCTGCGCATGCAATTCAAATGTGATACAATAATCATAATTTTAAATTTTTGCAGGAGAATTAACTGTTCAAAACTCTTATCATGCCACTCAAATTCTGTACCAAAACGTATCCGAACTAGAAGAAATGCGTGAAGAGTAAATATAGTTTTACATAAACAATTTAAGATTGCTTACAGTACTATAATAGAATTATGATGACATTCATTTATGTTTTAAAGGTTTTGGAAGATCAACAAAGGCAGTTCAAGTGGTGTGAAGATGATTCATGTTCCAAAACCTCGAACTATGGAAGATGAATTAAATGATGGAGAGAGTATGCTAAAGAAAATATCAGAATTATCTGCTTATGAGGTAAAAACAAAACTAAGTAATTCATTATTATATCATAAATTTAATATATTTATTCTTTATATTGCAGTTTGGAAAATTCTGGGTCTTTGGAGAAATATATATACTGTCAAAATACTTGGGGGATGGTCCTATATGGCTTGCAAACTCTGCCTTAAAAAGCTAAAAAAGGATGACCACACATTCTTCTATTTACACTGCAATACGTTTGATGTCATGGGAAGATTAAGGTCTGTCATCACATTCAATAGCCTTAGATTTTATTTGATCAATAATTTTTTAGCTTCACATAATAAAATTAAATAACCACATAAATAAAATCAATAAAACATGTACCGATTGACAGTTGAAATAGCTGATGATTCTGAAACTGGGACATTCATTCTATGGGACAGAGAATGTGCTCAGTTGCTAGGAATTGCAGCAGGAGATATAAGTGTGGTATGATATTTATTTTGTTTTATACAACTATGTGTTTAGCCAATTTCTACCTACTAATAATAATTTTATTAGGATGCTGCAAATCCTACCATGCCATTTGAGTTTCAATCACTGATTGGAAAAAAAGCCCTATTCAAAATTGTATTGAAGCAGTATGAATTGGAACTTAACAACGCATACATGATTGCAAAAGTTAATCTTGATCCAGAAATGATTGCCAAGTACGGCCACTTTGAAAACAAGAATGCTGAAGAAAAGGTAATGCAATTGAAATTATTCCAAATTTTAGGCAAATACAATTCTCAAATCTCATAATTTTTTTAAATTCTTTTTAGAGTGAAGGTTAAAATGTCTCAGACACCTCCACAGCAAAGGCATGGGATGCAGCACTAAAAAGAAGTGAAGCCAATGAGAAAACCTTATTCCTCACCTCCAGATCTATTTCTTACACTTCTTTTTTCTCAAAAATAAAATGTTCGAAGCAAATTTTTTTTTTAAATCTCAGATTTCTTCAGCAAAATCTACTCTATGAAATACAAAAACGGAGAAACGATAGAACATAATCAAAATGGATGATAAAACGCGAAAGATGAAAGGAGGAGAAGCTTTAAAAATTACAGAGATGTAGAGAGAATATGCGATGTTTCTAGAGAGAAGGAGAAGAGATGAGAGGCGATGAAAATGAAAAGTTATTACACAAATGAGAGAAATGTGGCGACCGCTTCAAACAATTTATATATACTACACTTTAGGTTTAGGGTTTGGATTCTAACACTTCTGATACGGCTTCCTCTTTTATTTATTATTAGTTATAGTTAACTTTAATTTTCATATCTCATTTTTTATTTATTTTCATTTACAATATCATCTGTGTCCGGCTTCCTCTTTTATTTATTTTCATATCTCATTTTTTATTTTCAGACTTAGTATTTATTTTCATATCCCATTTTTAATTAGTTGATATTCCTCTTTATCAAATTATTTGATTTAACAAATATGTTTAACAAGTAAAATTATGATTTTATAATAAGTTCAGTACAAGTTTAGATTTAGTTGATATTCCACTTTGTCAAATTATTTAATTAAATTGTTAAAGTCAAGCATTACTCACCAACACAATGTCATGTTGTTAAGTTTTTTTTCATATAGGATTTAATTATTATTAGTAGGGATAATACTTATCTTTGTTTGCTTTTAATTTTTGTATATTTAATAATCGTCGCGCATCGCGCGGGTATATGTACTAGTAAATATAAAAGAAAGAAAGAAAATCCATGCAAATGCAATTACGAAATGAAGGTAGTGGATTCAATGTGGTCCTTTACTCAGAGTCAGAATGAAGATGTAGTTTTATTAGTAAAAACGTTATTCCGACCAACATTCGTTGAGGGGAGAGAGAGAGAGAGAGAGTAGAGGGTGGCGTAGGCAAGAGGAGGAGAGAGGGGCCCAGCAAAGGGCAGGGGGGATCCATTCGATTCTGGCATAGTTGTGCTGCCTACAAATACCTCACCTCTCCCTTCCTCTTCCATTCGCAATTCACTCAAACCCCTTTTTCCACCATTAACTCACTACTTCTTCTTGCTCTCAACTGCCATCCAAACCTTTTCCCTTTGGGTTGGTTGGGTGCTGTTGTTTGCTTCATTTTAATCAATCACCACTCGCATTAGCATTATTTATTTATTTTCCTCCTTCTCTGCGTGTTCTCCAAGGTAATCATTACCTTCTTTTTTTCCGCAGAGATAGAGATTATTACTACTTTTTTTTTTTTGCGGTGATTGTGTTCGACGATATGCCTGTGAGAAGGACCTCCAACCACATTCCCTCCTCCGAGGAGCTCGAAGCGCCGATGAAGCAAGGGATCCTCACCATTCTCGGCGCCGACTGCGACCGAAACACCAAAGCCGGATCCATACGCAGGACTCTCTCCGCTGACATGTCCTCCAAGAAATGGCTCGAGCAGAACGGCTTCTTCTCCCCCATCAAGAAGATCGTCTCTTCTCAACAAATCGCCATGCCAGCTGATGATGATGAGGACCAACTCCCCAACCAAGATCAAGTCTGGAGATCAATTCAAGCCCAGAAAGAGACTCATGAGAAACCCCCTCAAGCTGGAGTTTGGGGCTTGCTCCTCACTCAAAAGAGCGACAACTCTGTGCTCCAGCCTCCCTACGTTCATCCCATGGTGAAGAGATCCAAGAGCAACTTGAGCGAGAAGAGTCTCGAGATTTGCACCGAGAGTCTCGGATCGGAAACAGGGTCGGACTGCTTCTCCTGCCACAGCGACGGAGATGAAGAGAGAGAGGAGATGATGCAGAGGGCCGAGGAAGAGGAGATGATGGTGAGGACCGACGTCGTCGACGACCCTTTTGCCGATGTGCATGTCGTCAAGTACAAGAAATCTCCGGCGATGCCCTTTCCGCCGCCGCTGCCCTCCATCGCCGGCGGGGATGGGGCCTCCCTGCACATGCACTCTCACAGGGAGAACGGGAGGCTGGTTCTAGAAGCTGTCTCCGTCGCTCCGAGAAATTTCTTCAACGCCCATCGCCAAAATGGCCGCCTCCTTCTCACCTTGAAGCATGCTCCTACGAACCTTGAAGTCGAAGAGGAGGAGGAGGAGGAAGTTCAGTTCATGGAAGCCGTCGACGACGACGTGGAGGAAATGGTGGATCGCGGCGGCGGTTATCTGGCGGCGGCGGTTGTGGAGCGGAAAAGTGGCGGGAGAAAAGAAGAATTAATGGTGGAACAGAATCTATCCCTTCCAACTGGAATGATAAGTGTGCATAAATCAATGAAAAAGTTAATGGCGGTAGGGAATATTAACCCCAAATGGTCCAATGAGGTGGGGGAGGACGAATTCCACATCCCCCAGTCGCTGCCGCCGCGGCCGCCACCGCCGGTGCGTCTGGCCGGCGCCGCCGCGTCGTTCAACGCGTACGAGTACTTCTGGCGGAGCAAGCCCGGGTTCATGGGCACAAACAAGAAGAAAATGAATCAAGATTTGGTTCTATACATGACCATGAGGGGATGCAAAGAGGCGAGGAGATCACTACTTCGAGAGCCCTACTGCATAGCAACTTCTTGATGTTATTATTATTATTATCATTATTATCAAGAAAAATAAGAGTTTTATTTTAAAAAAAGAAGAAGAAAAGATTAAAAAAAATTGTTGATTAAATATTATTGTTATTGATCCCCGCGAAATATGAAGTGTATGCCCGTGTAGCCGGAAATAAGCACTTAATGGGAGTGAGGAAGAATACCTTCTTCTTTTTTCTTTTCTTTTTTTCATAACAAGATTTTTGCATAATTTCCATCATCATTGAGTTTGGTGTCGTTGTGTTTTAGGGTATGTGTTAGAAATAATGTAGTAAAATCTGATTTTCATGAGCGCCACGTTTGACTTGGTGGGCTGTCTGTCTCTGTCTCTGTCTCTGCCTGTCTATGCAATTAATAAACATAATGGAGTTTACTCTTTACCTTTTTTTTTTCCTTTTCTTTTCTATACCTCATCAGCAAAAAAAGAAAAAAAAAAATATGTGATTTTGGAGCAATAGGATTATGGGTAGATTTTGTTGGGGACACAATGATCCATGATTCTTGATATGTTGTTGTCCTTTTGGATTGAAATTTAACAACATGAATATGACGCATCTATGCATGTACATTCACCTTTATTTCATTCACCATAAAGGGAGCTTTTCAAGAGAATTATTACAAGAAATATGCTTTGTACGTTCAAAACGTTACAATTGTAGGGTATAGTCGGAATAAAGAGGTTGGGCTGGCTAAAAATCTCGCCTAACAATGCTACATCTTTGGTGTTATTGAACATCATACGTTGAAATCGAATTTTATTGGAATTTATGTAAGGCGCAATTTTATTTATTAGAGTGCACAATTAAACGATTATCGGAGAACCTTTTTGGTTATTATTATATCGATAATATTGCCAGTCTTTTAATTTAACAAGTCATTGGAGGAAACTTTTTAACTTCTTATTAGCACCCTGAATAATTATGCCAATCCTGAATTAGCAAACTTTAAGAAGTAATATCAACCATGTGCTCTGCTCACAGAGCAGCCTAATTATCTTGGAATATAATTTACTTAACAGAAAGGGCAATAGGGGTTTTAGTAAAATAAATGAGCAGTTCAATAGCACACGATCCTCAATTACAAAGAATATTTCATCTCGTATTTAAATACTACAAATACACGAAACCCAATCCAAAGACAAATAAATAAAACTACAATTGAGAAGTGAAATCACTGTATCTGATAAATAATCAAAAAAAAAAATGAAAATTCATCGTTATTCTCGACACCAATGGCTAATGCAGAAAAACGAACGCAAGAAAAAGAAAACCTATTATCATCACACAATGGTGGCATTGTACAAAAAGTAGACACATGAAATTACACAAGGAAACGCCCTCTCTATTTTACATGAAATGACCAAGATATAAAAACTCGTTCAATCTCCCAATCACGTATAGGAAGCCCCATCTCATCCATCACCTCTTAAAATAGAAGATTAAAATGATACACCTAAGCTAATGCCCCAAAAATAAAAATAAAATAAAGAGAGATATAAGAACCTGCCCACCCAACAAAGTAATGACAATACTGACTACCTGATTCTCATGTACAGAGGAAATCCTTCAGAAACACACAAGTATACACACTTCTCATTTGAACTCGTCGCCTCATTTCTCCTCAAGTGTATGGATTATATCATTTGCTCAAGGCCTTGAAGCCACCACACTCAGAGGTATATAATATACACTACGTACATACCTCTTCATAAAATCCTCGAGGTGGTATCATGCTATGTACAAATGGCTGGAAAGCACAGGTGTTAGCACGAATCCCGCAAGAAAACAATTTTGGGATCATAAACTAAATCCAAGCAAGGGAGCCTCGATCATTAGTGACTTGAGGCCGGCCTCTAGTAGGCGTAGGTGGCCGATTAGCATTGAGCTCCTGGATCGAATCCAAAGATTGGAGACAAAAAAACAAAGTTCAGGAGATGGGGATAATGTTTACATAGAAGAAGAGATTGTAAGATTGGAGATAAATGTAGCACCTGCATCCACGTGTCGTCTACATGACGTTCTGGAGATGTTTCAGGAGATGAAATCGCAGGAGGCAATGGATGAATGAGCTTAGGCACGACTACTAAATCTCTACCCAAAACCAAGATAGCACCAGCATTATTTGCAGTACCTGCAGAAATTAGAATAAGAATATATAGACAAACTTAAACGAAGAGCCGGCAACTTAACAAGGAAGCATTAGCTAGTAATGATCAGTCTCAAACAGGCAGGACGTACCACAGTAATTTGTTGCGGAAAAGAGAGTAATTAAATGTCCCTGAGCAAATCTTTCAAAGCCATCCATTACACATTCATGCGCACGGACTATCAGTTGAAGATCATTGTTGTTACAGAATTCCATGACACGATCAGGCTGCATCAATTGAGACATGCACAAGCGTATAACATACAAATTATTCTCCTCTGACTAATAATGATTTACAGGATCCAAATTCCAACACATAGTTATCTCTATAAATAAAACAATGGCCTGAATAATCATTACCAATGAATACTACATACTCCCTCCGTCCCCCAAATCATGCTCCAGTTCGACCAGCACAGGTTTTAAGAAGGAATGTAATTGACATGTGTTGTTTATTGTGAGTGGAGATTGGGTCCCACATGTTGTAAGTGGAGGTTGGGTCCTATGAGTGGTAAAGTTGGTAAATATGCAAGTAAGGGTATAAAAGGATATTATTGTAGTGGGTTCATGTCTAAAAATGGAAGGTGCAAGGTTTCAGGGGACGACCTGAAATGGAATTACGGGCATGGATTTGGGGGATAAAGGAAGTAACATAAAACAAAATTCTCAGTCTCATTAAACTTTGAGATACAAATTAGGAGAATATGAGAGAAAACCCACCCCAAATGTAACTAATCCAGGACCTCTTGCATTTGGCCGCAGCCCTTCTACACTGTCGTTTTCAGTGGGATCAGACCTACAAGGAAAAGATTCAAATCAAGACAACTATAAAAACTAAAAAAAGAAATGGAAAAGAACTAACATGAACTGACCACAATAAGTCCATTAGAACAATCGATCCTGCTTCCATAGGGATTGGACGCTGAATATTCTCAATCTGTTCGACATGGTTTATAGATCTTCCAATACCACCATGCATACAAATAATCTTTTTCTCAATTAATGCAGCCAGAGGAAGCCAGTTGAACAATCTGTTTATCCGATGCCATGCCCATATTCCATCTCTCTCACCCTGTGCAGGCAAGCATCATGAGTTCTATTCTTTGTTCAAATATAGGTCATTCAGATAATCTATATACTTACCATTCGCTCAATACACTCAATCCTGAATCCAAAAAGAGCATTGATATCAGCAGCCTCATGGTTGCCGCGGATTAGATGTACTTGGTGTGGATACTCAACCTGCAAATTCATCAGGAAAAATATTGAAAAAGAATAAGATTATAATCAATACTGGTCGGATAGCTTCAGAATGAGGCGGCAAATTATGGCTTTATGATCTATAACAAGAGAAAAAGTCTGTATTACTCAAAAAGATGAGCACATACCTTCAAAGCAAGGAGAAGAGCAATAGTTTCCAAGCTGTGCTGGCCACGGTCAACATAATCTCCCAAGAAAAGATAATCAATATATCTGCATGCATTCCACGAATCAGTATAAAATCCTAGCAAGATTCGCAACCAACTTTAACGGCTAAAAATTACTAGATCAGCTAGAGAGAATTCTCAACGCCACATTCCTTTGGCTAGGAGACGAGGGATTACATGTTTGTGAAATTGGTCCAAAGGATTTAAGGATCAACTCATATTATCATGAGCAATAGGAAGGAGAACAATGCAGGCAATGATAGAGGATGAAAGACGCAAGACAGAAATACAGGAGATACAGCCAAAAGCATGAACAGCCATTCAAAATAAACTCAACATGGAGGATACAAAAAAGTTTTGACATCATCGGCAATAGCTTGTTACCGCGTGCATTGATATGGAATAGACATAACCTACCCCTGTATAAACATAAATGGCCAACTACCAAAGCATGGAGAAAGACAAGGTAGTTCAAAAACTCACGCGATGTCTCCTGCAGTAGAAGGCGATCCATATTCATCAAAAAGTCGCATAAGATCTCCAAATTGACCATGCAAATCACCAAATATCTTAATAGGAGCCTTCAGCTGTAGCACACTTGGTTCACTCGCAAATATTCTCTCAGCACCATCACAAAGATCAGCAATCTCATTACAGTCCAAGAAAAATTGTCTTCGAACTGGAGGCTTCCAACCACGGGGTTTCAAAAGATGAGCAATAACCTGAGACACAAATTGAGAGAGTGGCATGTAAATTTGGGGAAACAAAAAAAAAATTTAGCCTCAACAAAATATTTCCAACCTAGTTGACTAAAACCAAAAACAATTGGTTGTAAAATTACTGAAACAGATATTGACAGCAGAAACAGGAAAATGAAAGATTTAACCCATTGAAATTCTTGTACTCTCATATCTCAAACACAGGGTCAATGTTTTCCTATCCTGGAACAACATAACTGTGACAAGCATGACATGATAAATTAACAATCTCAGCTGTAACATAACTTAAAGCAAGTAACGGCAAATGAAGTAACAGTTGGGCACTGGAAATTAAATCTACAACTCTAAATTATCAGCCTTTCTCTTCATCACCCTGTGTGAATATATAAAGAATCCTCATTGTCATTGAATAAGAACACATATAGATGCGATAAATTCATGTCTCTGAGGAGAACTGATACCTTCTTAGGCACACTATTAATTGACATTTGTCGATCTAAAAGCTTCCTAGCTGCTGTTGCACTTTCAGGAGTTCCATAACTGACCCGTCTCCCTTCATTTTCAAACTGATCAATCGATAGCTGTCTAACCATACCACCTAAAGCACCACCAGTCTCTGCAGCCACAACCACCTGCACATGTACTCGTAGTGTAAGTAATATATTTTAGCTACTCCAACGTGATTATGTACTCTATGACTTGTTCTGATACTGACAGCACGATGATGTAGTCGAACTCCAGGTGGGACAGAGCTATTTGTCGTTGCAGAGTCAGGTTTGATCAGCGAAGATTGCTTTCCACTTGGCGTTGCCTCTGCCCCACGATCTCTGTCTGGTGACTCAACTTCTCCATTTACTTGTCGAGCTTTAGCAGCTGCTAGTGTGGCACTAATGGCCTCAGCTTCAGCTGCAGCAGCTTCAACCAAGTAGTCGACACCTTTACTTAGTTGTCTGTGTGCAATATTATACTTAGTCCCAGAACTTGAGGCAACCAAAATAGTAAACAAGTTAGAGGCAAATCATGATTAAAGGTAAAAGAGATATACCGAGAACCCGGTAGCATTGCATTCTCTGTGCTTATATCCGTATAGATATCACCATTCACAGGAGGGGCAACAGGACTTCCAACAACAACAGCACCATCAGCCGCAGAATCAGTTAGAGCTACTCTTGGTCTATCATCATTAAATCCGTATCTGCCTTGTAGCCTCCCTTGCTGCAAATTGGATGCTGCAGCTGCAGCTGCTGCATGAGAAGCTGCACTAGTCGTTTCAGCAGCAGCCAGATCTTCAGCAACAAGCAAATCATCAAGAAGCACCCCTGCAGCATTGTTTCAATAGTTAATACAACCTGGGTCCATCGCTAGTAATAGCAGAGATTATTCCAATGCAACATTACATAAACTAGTAATTACAAAATTGGAAACCATATCCTAGTTAAACTTGACCTTACAGATTTGTAAGGAAAACTATGTCTGTTTGTTGGTATTGTTGTATACTACTATTATACAACTTGGTCCATTTTGAGTTTGCGATTAATATTAAAAGAGACAATGATGTTGGATCATAGGGTCGAATAGAAATAAACTGAAAAATGTATGTTGAAAGGTCAGCAAAGTAGAAAATTGGTAAATGATATTTGATAAAAACCAATGAGCTTATTTTTAAAATAAATTAAATTAAATTATAAAAAGGAATTCACCATGCCGACATATGCTGCCTTAATCTAATCATCTAAATAAATCTTCTTCGGTTTCTCACCATAATAAGGAAAACGTGACATAAGCTTCTCATCTCTTCTATTAAGGCCAACAGACGGTCACAATTCTTCCTTCAATTTTAGACCAGTATAATGTATAGAAGCCTCATGACAAAATACAGAAAACATTATAACTGTAGTCATCTAAGATACAAATTAAGATGTAGAATTATCATTATAATCACAAACCTAAGATAACAGAATTTTATGAGGTGAAAGTATCATGTCTCACCACCACGTAGACCACCATAAATGAATATCAAGTCACCAACAGCAGCCGCAGCATGCCTACAGCGTCTAGTTAATTCAACTGCTGCATCTCCTCCAGCGGCATCAGCACTGTATCTACCTGTCCTTGGAGTTGTGACAACGGATTTTGTATCACACCAGACTCCAGCTGCTGTATCCAAAACTGCACATACAAATTGAAGACAATCACATTCATATATGTGCAAGGGCATTCGTAAATATTTAGTCATGTTAAAGATGACTAAATGAGAGATACCTGCAACACTTGAGGAGTCCTCTACCATGCGACCACCACCAAGTGCCCCTCCAGACACATGAAGACGTGCATTAACAAAAACCTGGAGAAGTAACACAACCATTATATTTTACAAGAGATGTATTTTCTTTCTGCCTACACTAAAAATTGTGATAATGATTAATGAGAGGCAACGAAAATAACTTACCGCTGCATGTTGATATCTTGGTGATGGTGAGACGCCAGGGGCGATGGCCCATTCCCACCGACCATCTCTGTGTTTGGCAAGCCCATATGCACTGGCTAGTGGCTGTGTAATATATCATTAGAAAAATGTCAATCAAACAGAGAGTGTACGACAGAAGTACCAGTAACATAGGGTAAACACTTGGATCCAGCATGTCTCAGCATGAATATACTTAATCATATATTAACATTAGGGCTTTACAGCAATATGACCAATAAACGGTTCCTCCCTTATGCATACAGATATAAAAAAACATAGCCTAAGAAAACACTCTACATCTTGAATGGAGAGAAACAAGGGCTTTGTACAGCAGCACATCAATGACACTTGATGTTACAAGCTAATTATTCACTTTGAACAGAACAGTAAGGAACCCCTAATTACAGAAGAGAATTCTAAGCAGAGGAATGAAGCAACGTCACTTTCATAGAATTATGCATCACAGAGACTTACAACACTATTCGCATCCCTCCCACCGCAAAGCAGAAGAAGACCATCGGAGCGTGCACTTGCAGTTGCATACCTGGGCAAGTGGTCATGTTAACACAACCTCAGATCTTTTTCCTTATTTCACAAAATATAAGCTGAACCTCAAATTTTCCATCAACTCTAAGCACATCATACTTTCCCCGTCTTTCTATTAGAATATACTCTTTGGTTCCTAAAATAAAGAAAATATATGATATCTTAGGTTTTATCTATTTTTTTAAGAGACTGGGGAGAATATTTATAGTCAACAGAATATATCAAAACTTAAAGAAAATATAGGGCAGCCCTATTGTAAAATGAGGTAGAAGGATTTAATCACAGGTTATATTTTTTCTGAAATAATTTTAACTATGTCCTATTTATTCAACTATAAAAATTAGATTATAGTAATTTATAGTTTCTCTAGTTTAAAATCATTGCTTAGTATGTTGACGTTTGGAAATGTTTCTACAAATTTCATGCAAAGGAAGGTCAGCTCAAAATACATTGTATTTTCTTAGTTAAAGGTTTGAGGAAGTAAATAGTTTTGGGTTGGGGCCAAAGTGAACCTCATCCAATAAAAATAAAAATAAGTTATTTATTTGGACAAACTCACATGCATGGGGGTGGACCTTCACCCTCTGGCTCTAGCTTCCGCCATTCATATGGCTTTGCAGCAGTGTCCAATGCCCATACATCAGCTAAAGGTCGCTTTCCTACAAAAAGGAATAGTTAACTTATTTACCAACAGATAACAAAATGTGCAAAGGGAAGGTAGTTTAAGATGACAAACCATCATTTCCACCAATTGCCATTAAATAACGTTGTCCCACCAAAGCCATGACATGCCCGTAACGTGGGCCTGGTCCAGGACCATGCACCACAACCCTAAAGAAATAGGAATTCAGTCCGGCAGTAAAATTAACAAGTGAATGGGTTGTATAACTAATCACTTCAGAAGAATGGAGCAAACTATTCAAAGATGCATTTAATTACTAAGGAAGACTTACCTATGCCATCTTGGTCGCTGTTGTGTAAGGTCCAGAACATGAAGATCTTCAGCTGATAAACCAGCCGGACCAATCCCACCCTATAATAGATAAGAGCCACAATTTGGTGTATGGTCTTAAGCATAGAAAAATATTAACGAGACTCATAATGATAATCATTCCTTCCGTCAACAAACCTGAATAACAACCATGGTACCCACAGCAGTTGCAACATGAGCTGCCCTAGGTGTGGGTGGTTCCCCAATTGGGGTAACACTGCAAATATTAGAGTCCCCAGGCTCATCAATAAAAGAGTTAACTGAACAAAGTAACAACTAGACCAATACAAAAACGTAATTATAACTTACCAAGACCACTTATTCGCCAATACATCATAGCAATGAACATCTGCAGTAGCCCCAGCTAAGCCTGCAATAAAATGATTGCTAATTTGAACTCATAGCTGCATGATAAGCTAGTGATATATTTGTCTTTGATTTGAAACCCTAACTTTAACCTCTCAAAAGCACTGAGTACGAATGTTATAAACGGGTCTTCAATGATCTTCACATGTCATTTAAGAATATATAATGCTTGTTTTAAGTCTTAAACAGCAATTCATCTACCAGCTAAATGCTTGAACAAACTTCAGCATGTAAAAGTGAAGATAAACAAGACTTGGGATGAATAACAGAAAAACATCATCAGGTCTCACGCATTACGAATATCTAGAGATATACGAAAACATACGAATCCCTGCACTTCCTGCAGAAGTAGGAGTTCCCGATGCAGCTGAATTGCCTTCAAGTGCTGTGGCCCCTCCAAAAAGAATTAATCTCGGCCCAATGTACCCTGGACTCCCCTCCTCCCCAACGGCCGGCACCGCCGTCAGCGTGTGACCACATCGTGGTCCTGGGCCATCCTCCTTCTTCTCAATTATAGCGTTCACCACGGTATACGTGGGTGCGCAGCGTGGTCCGCCCACAACCGCCCCTCCTCCTCCACCAGCGCCGGTATTACTATTATCGTTGATATTGCTCTGTTCCTGCTGTTGTTGCTGGGGCGACGAGGATTGAGATGCGATGGGCAGCGCAACGCCATTAGCAATAGAGGGGGCCACCGACGGAGCGTGATCGGGCTCGCTGGCCATAGCGGAATCGACGTCCATCCCTGCCAAAAAAACCCTAAATTCCGAAGCTTCGCAATAACACCGGAGCTCGAATTATCAATTTTCGGCATTTTGAATCTTCATCTTGAAAAGAATAACCCTAGCTCCGATGAATCGAGTCCTTTTCCCAGCAGCGACGAATTCCCCTTTTCTTCAAAGTAGCACTTTATTTCTTCGCTTTATCTCTCTAATCTCTATCTTTGAAGCGGTGATGAGGAAATACAAACGGGACGGACGGCCAATCCAAACACGTTCTTTTCTCTCTCTCTCTCTCTCAACACAACTGTTCCTCCCCCCTTTCTTTCTCTCTCTACAAATAAATATGGGAAGGAAGTATAATTTGATAACTACGTATAAATCTGTATTAGTACTTATCCTATATAGCTTAGAGAGAGAATCAATTACGCTTCTTTACCTTTCCCTTTTTTATTTTATTTTAGTAAAAACTTTCCATCTTCATGTCAAAAAAACTAATCTTTCCATCTTTAAAGAGAGAATATATATGTATACGTACGGTTGTGAATGTCCCGACACACCTTAGTCTATAGACTCGATGACGGAATATGGAAACTCGATTTTTTTTTTATACTAATAAAACCAGAACTTTTATGCAACTCCAAATGTAACGCTTCAAATAATTAAACTATAACTATTCCAAATAATAATAATTAAAAAAAGTAGTAGAAATCTCGTCTCCGAATTTATAGTAAATAAACGTATCAAAATAATCGCCGACAAATTAGTGGCTACAAGTCTTCGAATATTGGAAAGAGCAAGACATTGTTTTGGATTAACCATTTCCAAGTAGGCAATAATACTGCAGGGAAAATTTGAAAAATGAAAAGAATATCAAATAAATCTATCTAGGGCAAAAGTACAAAAACAAAGATGACGGCTGTTCTGCTCCCAATTTAACGGAAGTTAAATCCTCCGGATTGAGTGAAAGGGACGTGAAAGTGAGGCGCGTGAGGAGGAGAACCCATATGACGTGGCTTGACATAATAAAACACAAGCGTTGGAACTGGCTTCATGACTATAGCCTATATAATCTTTCTTATTCAGTATTCACATACAGGTTATGAAATGTAACTTGGCAAGTCGTACAGAAATTCCCAGTAACCAATCACATGGCCTGTCACGAGGGGATTTTGGCGTGCAATTATAAACCACAATTTGACAATATCTCAATCTCCAATAACGATTAAATCATAAGCTTAAGCAAAGTATAGCCCAACATCAATCTTAAGTGAAGAAAATATAGTACTGTGTTCATTTATGACAGAAGAATACAGTCACACAAACAAAGTCTAATAATGACGGCCAAAAAAAAGCGAGACTTCCCAACCAGAGATCTCAAGTACATCTTCCAAAGAGATTGTCTATGTATCCATCTCCTCACTGTTGGGCACATTGAACCCTTTGAGCTCCACCACCGTGCATATCCTCATCATCTTCATCGTAGGCCTCCTGCTGTTGAGCCACCTTCCTCCTCATTTCCTCCTCGATGTTGACATCATGGAGTGTCGTCTCCTCACACTCATCAATCTCCATATCAGTCAACTGTGACTGCGGTCTCGGAGGGAGGATCTTCTCCAAGGCAGCAACTTGCTCGGCTCCAAGAGATTCTGGGAAGTCGACGTTGAAGTGTACATAGAGCTTGCCCTTCATGAAAGGCCTCTGGTACATCGGCATTCCTTCATCATTGATAGCCTTGTATGAATCTATAAAGGACAACAATAATTAGCTCACACCCAACGTGGAAATCATCAAGAAATCAAACCAAGAAAACGGATTGTCAATAGCTTACTAGGCTTCACAACTTCTCCGGGTTGCGATTTGATAAGGAGTTGTCTTCCATCTAGATGAGACAATATAAACTGGAAGCCGCACAAAGCTTCAGTAAGCGACAGTGAGTGCTCAATGAAGAGGTCGTCACTCTTTCTCTTGAATTTAGGATGCTCCTTCTGTTGAAGCACGAAGACTATATCTCCAGTCACAGTCTCAGGCTGCATAATTAAACAAAGTTAGAACATTCAATCACGACTGAAACAACAAAAGGATGATTCACAGCAAACAAAAATTAACAGGATATAAGTATCATACAGCCTCATCAGCCTCTCCTGGGAAAGTAATCTTCTGTCCATTCTGCATGCCCTTCTCAACATGAACTTCCAAAACTTTCTTCTCCTGCACAACTTTCTCACCCTTGCATTGACCGCACCGATCTTTGTCACTGATGGTTTCTCCAGTACCCTTGCATTCATTGCACACATGCTGCATTTGCTGAATCATGCCAGGGCCAAGTTGCCTAATTGACACCTTCATACCACTTCCTTGACAACCCGAGCATTTCATAGAAGCTCCAGATTTTGATCCTTTACTGTAACACGAGGACACATGATCACACTTTAGCCACACAAGTCTCGCGGTAAAAAAGAGAGCAAAGCAACCACAAATAATACCAGGATGTGCAATAACCTACCCAATACACTTCGAACAGATGACATTGCGTGACAGAGAGAGCTTCTTCGTGGTCCCAAGGTAAAGCTCCTCAAGAGACACCTTCAATGGATGCACGACATCTTCTCCCCTTCTTTGCCTTCTTCCTCTGCTGCTACCACCACCACCTGATTACAAATTAACATTGGAACAAGAGAAACACATTAGTTGAGAACAAGATAGAAAATTCAAACACAAAGTTCAAATACAGGCACCTAAGCTAGACGAATTTGAAATCATCCAGGTTAATTACTGACCTCCAAACGGGCTCCCACCAAAGAATGACGAGAATATATCAAAAGGATCGTGCATGCCACCTCCACCACCCATTCCTTCCTTGAGTGCATCCTCACCGTACTGGTCATAGATTTCACGCTTCTCAGGATCACTCAGGACTTCATATGCGTGAGCAAGCTCCTTGAACTGCATCACAGAACAACAGGTTCAGCCCTCCAATCAAACTAAGCACCAACGAGGCTAGAAAAACATTATTGGCTGGAAACAAATTTACACAACTACAGTATACAGCACTATCTCAACCAAGTGGTACTTAAAATTCAATATTCCTACGCTAACAATGCATGCAGTTCAGATTACACTATAAATACGCTACAAGAAAATCAAACTTCGCAACATGCAAATACAATTTTGGAGAAAAGCACATTACAACACCCGGTTAGTATTTGATATATGTGGGAAGAAATCAATAAAATGCACCTCCAAATCCAGAAATCGTTGCATCACGTAAAAGCCAAAAAAACTATCTGCATCTAATTTGTCAGAAAATTGACTACCATATTCAATCACCACCTATTCAATCATTACCTCAACTGTCAACAACATAATCTTACAAACCCTAAATTGATTTGCATACAGATAACACAACCGACCACCCCTAACATATAGCCTAACCATCGTCAAGCAATGAATTAACCATCACACGACAGATATCAGTAGATCAAACAAAAACTCTTCACCCACTTTATACCACAAAATTACAGCATTCAAAAAACAATTAAATTCACTTGGAAAAAAAAAAAAAAAAAGAAAGGACAGGACGAACGGAAACCCTCGGCAAATTGCTTATATCTACTAAACAGCTGAGACAAAAAAGCAAAACACCAAAAACGATCAACAATACCTTCTCAGGGTCACCGCCCTTATCGGGATGGTTTTTAATCGCAGCTTTCTTATATGCTTTCTTCAAATCCTCCGGCGATGCCGTCTTCGGCACTCCGAGAATCTCATAATACCTCGAATTGTCGCTTTTCTTCGGCGCCCCTCTCCCAAACATCTTTGATTACTCGGGAAAATTCCTCAATTGAGAATGGAAAAAATTGAATTCAAGAAGCGATCGAGAGCGCGTAAGTAAAGAATAACTTTGAGAGAGAGAGAATGTCGACGAGTAGATGAGAGAGAAGCACTCTTCTAATACAAAGTGTGAGAGAAGGAAAGGAGAGCGATGTTTTATAATGAATTTTCCGACGGTGCAGATGGAGCGATGATGCGATCCTGGCCGTTGGACTGGGCAAAGGTAGTTTCCTTGGATGGGTGAAGTATCTCGAATTCTCTACTTTTTTCTTTTATTTGTTTGCTATTTTAGTTTTTCGTTCGGAGTGGATATCAGCCGTCGATTCATAGATGAAGGGTCACGATTGCGCTTCTAGATTGTTCTGCGGGAAATCGAACTAGAAACGCTTTTATGTGGTTGTCTGCTGGCCGCTTTCAGCAATAAAAACGTGTTTACGGCAAATTTAGCATTCCGGCTTGCGGACTCATTGATGAAGTCATTAATATAAGTAGGATTGTATATTTAATTATTTATCTGGTGTAAATTTTAATCAATTAATAATGTGCCCGCGCAACTAATAATTTATATTTTATTTTAATTTATAATGCAATAATTAAAATCAATTAGAATGTTTCTCCTAAAGCGACTATAATATAAAAAGAGTAATCTCTTTTTTTTTTCTAATTAAAAAAGTATAAATTAGGGAAAAAAAAGTAGGAAGTTGAAACTTTGTTATTTTAGAAATAAAAAATGTGTATCTAATTTAAAAACACACACAACATGGCTCAAACACCCGACCTCTTGACTAGTGAGGAAACGTCTTACCATTAAACTATGCTTGCAATTATCATTAACAATCATTTTTTGAGAATTCTCAGTCAACATTTTTCTTTTCCTTTCTTTCATTAGAATAATAGGCGATGTGAAGACAAAATCAAAAGAAATTAGACACTAATTGTGGATTATAATATCTTTACCAAAGTGATTAACACATTAATTCTGAATTAGAATATATTAACTCGCACATCAAGATGGCTTGCTCGCTACATCTCTAACGTCCGATTCCAACAATGGTTTAAATCTAAGAACCTTAGTAAGCTGTGCCGTTGGATTAATCTTCTTAACTTCACATCGCCCTACCTCTTCTTCTTCAGCAACATTAGCCTCTGCATCTACCAAAATCAAACACATATTCATTTAGAGTGTATAACAAATCTGAAAAAGTTAATAGTTTATGAAAGTGTGATGGGTGAATCATTTCACCATTAAAAACAAGTGAAGATGGTGCTCACCACTTTCATTGAAAACAAGGCAGGTCCCAATTGTTTCTGCATATTCTCCTATCTAAGAATAAAAGCATAATGTATCATAAGCCGTGACAAATAGACTGATAGTCGGTCAAGCAAACATATGTTGATCAAAAGTCGATTCTAGATCTCTATTTTGATCAGCCAAATTGCATATGAGAAAATCATATCTAAACAATTGAATCAAAACCTCTCTCACTATCTGAAATTCTGTAACTCTTCGTATTGAAAAATTACTCTTAAGGAGGTTAACATTGAAATCTAGAATGTCCACGTACAAGTTATAACTAACAATCACTGAGAAATAAGAAGCGGCCATTTTCAAGAAATAAGCAAGAATAGTTAGAGTAACTGAGAAACAAAAGAAGGATTCGACATAGCACCACTATTTCACCATCCTAAAGAGGAAAAAGCAAGACAAAATCGAAAAGGGAATCAACCAAAATAGATAAACCGATGTCAAGGGGATGCATACCAGCTTAATTTTGTTATCTATCACAAGAATTGGATTGAGTGTGTCCAGGCCCTGCATTAGTCGATCAACAATCACATTAACATATGACGTTAAGCAATTGGAGTGCAAAATCCAAACTAAAGAGCTTTGCCGATTCTAAGAACTAATCAAGAATCAATCACAAATATTCAAGACCAAGTCCTAGCAAAAGGTTAATCTTGAAACAACTTGAGCATGAACCTAAACCAATGCAATTATCATTTTCCACTTACTAAAAAGACAGAACTAGGCTAAGATGGTTGATAGCATGTGGGAGGGATTTCAAAACTCAAAACAACTGTGGTGGAGAAATTACAGTGAGTACATATGGCGCATTTTCTGGGATACGAATGTGCTGAGCTACGCTATCCAAATCGAGCATGACATACTCTTCTTCCTCTTCATCTACCTCTTGCCCCTTATTTTCTGGTTCTGCCATTTCTTAAGAAGATAACTTCTTCTATCTGTTCATGCAATAAAAAACCAACAAAGTGAAGTTCACAACATAGACGAATCGATATATAGTTCTCGTTAAAAACCACTAATTCTAGTAAATTTTCAAAACTAATGCTGAAACCAAAAGTTAGCACAATTATAAAGGGGGTTGGTAGGGACCGGAGAATATGATTTCTTCATGCACACTGACTCACTGAGTAATTTCATCAAACACGTTATATGCCAAATTTGGGGGGTGCATGTACCGAAATTTGTCTTGGATGAGATGAATGTACCGAAATCTGTTCCTTAGCTGAACCTGAATGATATAAGCAATTTCAGCCGCCGCGACGGCGGCTCTCAAGTTTGACGGCCGGCGTTAACTGGTTAATTCACTCGGTTTTCAGGCGAATTTTATCGACGAGAGAGATGCAGTCCTAGTGTGAGAGAAGGAAAGGAGAGCGATGTTTTATAATGAATTTTCCGACGGTGGGGATGGAGCGATGATGCGATCCTGGCCGTTGGACTCAGCAAAAGATACAGTAGTTTCCTCCGATGGGTGAAGTATTGACCGAACTAATTGAATGTCCGAATGTCTAGTTTAATGCCTCGTAATTCGAGATATGATCGTAAGCATAGTAGGAGTAATAATTAAAAAATTCTCTTTCCCCAAAAGTAAATGACCAAAATAAACGAAAAAGAGCCCATAATGTATACCTAAATTGGGCCGGACTAGAGGTGGCCAAAATAATCGTACCCGCCGACCCATACACGTATTCGTACACATACTCGAAGGGTTTGTAATTGTACCCGTACTCATCGGTTCGGGTTCGGAACCGTACCCGCCGAAGGCTGCGGTTCGGGTACGGGTACTGAAAGTTGGAACCGCCGACCCGCAATTTTAATATATATTTCATCTAAAACATATTTTTTTATTTATTAATTTTAATTATACATGCACTATTTTTCCTACTTTAGTGTTTTTTCCATTAAATTTTCACCGAATATGTTTTAATGGTGATCGGCCCTTTAAGATTAAAGTTTTAGATAACTTGATCTCCAATGATTTAGTATTTAGAGGTCTAGTTTATATTTAAGTTGTTGGAATCTTTACAATAAAATAGTATTTTTCTTTTGCAAATAATCCGAGGTGCAACTAATCGAATTTAAAATAAATTTTTAACATTACAAATAATTATTATAAAACTCGTTGGAACCGCCGGGTTGTACTCGTACCAGTACCCGCACATGTCATACTTGAAATCGTACCCATACCCTCCTATACCGCGGGTAGGGTATGTGTCCAGTTTGCTGGAACCGTACCCGTCGGGTACGAGTACGGTTCTATACCCGAACCCGCATTTGGCCACCTCTAGGCCCGACCAAATATTTCGTTCCTAAAGGAGTAATGTAGGGTGATTTTAAACGTAGACACTAAATTACTTATCATATCCCCTATTTAAAAATAATGATATAAATAATAAGGCATTTAGGAGTGTACCCTCATAGCCTCATCACCTCATCATAACTCCAACAATTCGAAAATGCCGAAAATCCAAATTTTAAGATAAAAACAATCCGAAAATCGAAAGTGAAAGCAAAAAGCATACGGAACCTTTATAAAGATGAAATCTGAAAATTAAAAACCTATAAATACGAAAATAATATCCACATATCCTCGACGCCCTTTGTTCGAATTCTTAGGCGGCCCCCAATGCGCCGGATCGCTTGGTGCGCCGCCCCAGCCGATCCCGGGATCAGTCCCGCGTGCGTGTTGGGGGCGACGAGTTCGCCAGGACTAGTGCGGAGCAGCGTATGCTGACACTCTGCCTGCTGACATCATTATGACGTCAGCAAAGTATTTTTTTATTAAAAAAGCAAAATTTCAAGTGCAATTAAAAAAAAAAATTGCAAAGCTAGCTGTTGGGCTAGCTGTTAATCACAAACGGCTCTTTTCCAAATTTCCCCTATAAATACAACACACCACATATCACACAATTCACCTTCTTTACACACAAATCCATCTTCATTTTTTCACAAATATCTCCAAAAATTCCCAAAAACAAAAATGTCTCTCATCGAGTTCTTCGAGCGACGCCGATGAAGTGCCACGAGCGTTTGAACAAATGAGAAAATCACACCAACTGATCCAATCTATACTCGAGGAGCGACAGCAGATGATGGAAGACAACCAGATGAGGCGTCGACGACGTCCGGCACAGAGGTCCTACATAGAGCGAAATCGTATAGGCGGTGCTGCCCAACTAATGGCGGATTACTTTGGTGATACGCCAACCTACTGCAACGCAATCTTTCGACGCCGATTTCGTATGTCGAGGGACTTGTTCTTGCACATCGTCGAAGCATTGGAGGCACGCGATCCTTTCTTCACTCAACGTCCAGATGCTCTTGGAAAGCCTGGCTTCACAGCAATTCAGAAGTGTACTGCTGCACTTCGTCAACTCGGAAACGGCTGCCCGACGGACCACCTCGACGAGTATCTGCGAATAGGAGAGAGCACGACCATCGATTGTCTGAAGCGCTTCTGTAGGTCGCTGGTTACTGTTTTTGGAGGTAACTATTTGCGCAAGCCCGATGCAACTAATTGCGAAAGACTGCTGCGTATGCACGAGGAGATCCACGGCTTTCCGGGGATGCTAGGTAGCATCGACTGCATGCACTGGGTATGGAGGCAATGCCCGAATGCGTGGAAGGGTCAATACGTCTGTGGTGATAAAGGGGTTCCCACGATCATCCTAGAGGCGGTGGCCTCTTACGATATGTGGATCTGCATGCGTTTTTCGGAGTTGCGGGCTCCAACAACGACATCAACGTCCTCAAACAGTCACCCATTTTCAGCAATGTTGTGAACGGGATAGCTCTCTGCCCATTCAATTCATGGCCAACGGACGACCATACAACATGACATATTACCTTGCCGACGGGATATACCCGAAGTGGCCCGTTTCAATCTCAAGCCCAACTGCCGCAGCCGACCCCAAAGTTCAACTTTTCAAAACAAAGCAAGAGTCGGCTCGAAAAGACGTCAAAAGGGCTTTTGGCGTACTGAAGATGCGGTGGGGAATCATCCAAGGCCCGTCGAGACTATACTTCCGCAATCATATGCAAGATGTTATGTATGCTTGCAACATCATGCACAACATGATAATCGAAAACGAAGGGCCAATGGTGACGCAATGGGCTCCTCCTGAAGATGAAGCTTCTAGCAGCAATGGGCCTACAGTGGAGCGAGGAGGTCCGGTATCCTTTCGTGAGTATGCTAAACGCTCATTCACTATACGCGATTCGGTCCGTCACGGAAACCTCATCAATGATTTGATCGAGGAATTGTGGACTCGTAATGGTCGTGAAAATTAAGTTGTGTGTTTTTTTAAAAATTTATTTTGATGTTTAATTATTTTTTATGTAATGTCTACTATTTTAATTTAATAAATAAAATTAGTTTTAATAATGTAGTTTAAAATTAAATTTATTAAAGTGAATTATTAATTAAAATATAAAAGATTTAAGAAAAAAAATAAAAAAAAATAGGAGAGATCCCGGAGAGATTCCGTGCATTGGGAATCTCTCCGGGAGTGGGATCTCTTTATCGGAAAGTGGGAGAGATCCCACAAAAGTGAGAGCGGCATTGGGGGCCGCCTTAGTTCTTCAAGGTAAGGTTTGTGTCTTTTGGGCCAGTCCAATTTTAGTTCTAGAGTTTGATTTTCGTCTTTTGTCAATTCAAGTTTAATTACATTAATAACGAGAGAACCACAAAACATTTCACCATCAACAACCTTTATGTTTAAACCCAGGAAAAAAGACTTCGAATTTCAAAGAAATAGTAAAACATGAAGATTAGTGTTGAACTCAAAAAGGAAGACAGGAGGGAGGAGTAATGGCTCTTCAATTGAGATTATGCCAATTCATAAATATAATTCGTGAGAGAATTTATTTTAATTTTCAGGTAATTGGAAGAGGTGAGTGACGAGAATGAGAATAACGGGAAACAAAGTGTATAATTTGCAGATAAAATTTTTAACGGAGAAGAATATGGATACGAGGAAATGAAGCTATGTTGCATGGGTGCGGGAGTGCGGGTGCGGGGCGATACGATTCGGATACGCGGATATGGATTTTTAAAAATTTTAGGGTGTGATTCATCGAGAATACCTCTATATATTTATATTTTATTATATATATCACCCATTTTATAAAAATAAAATTCATAAATTAAATACTACTCAATTAAAATGAAGATTTTATTTAAACCCATAAATTAAATACTATATTGATTTTGTAGTGAATTTAAATTTTAGGACAATACATATAAAAAAGTATAAAAAAAACCCCAAAATATAAAATTATTTAAAAAACCCCAAAAATATCCTAAACACACCGGATTCTTACCGGATACGCGTATCCTAATTTTTTTTTTGTTAGGATTCGCCAGGTGGCGAATCCCGTGCATATCCCACGCGAATCGCACCCGCACCCATATCCTCCGCGTATCCGATACTGCAATGTGTATTTTTTAAAAGAATCCGTGCATTATAGAAATGAAGAAGAAATAAGGTAATTAATTGGGGCTATGAGCTCGTACACTCGTAAATGCCTTATTAATTTTAACATTATTTTTAAATAGGGGCTACGATGAGTAATTTAGTGGATATGTTTAAAATCCTCCAGTAATGTTTTTAAAATCGCTTATTTTTTGTATAAAAAGTTTAAATTATTTTTAATTTTAAAAATATTATGAATACGTGTCAATTATCTAACAGTGCAATAAATAATGTCACACTGTTAGATAATGCTACCTCCATCTCAACTAAGTAGTCTCATTTGTTTTATTGACTTTTTCGGCACGCGTTTCCACTGAAACCTAGTACGGGTTTTAAAATACTCCCTCCATTTCACTTAACTTGGCTCAAAACTTTTTGACTTGTGCTGACACATTTTTCCACACTTCTTGATGATGGGTTTTAAAATAGATTTTTAAAGAATTATTTTTTGTACGGGATACTACGACTGTCGTAGTATCCCGTAAAAAAAATAATTATTCAAAAATCCATTTTAAAACCCATCATCAAGAAGCGTGGAAAAGCGTGCCAAAAAAATCACTATTCAAATGAGCCAAGTTAAGTGAAATGGAGGGAGTATAATTTTAAAATATTTTTTCTTTTACGGAATACTATGAGTATTATAAATGAGATTAGTTAGTTGAGATGGAGGTAGTAGATGATTCGAATCCCTAATAACTTTTCCGTGCACCATTGAATTATATACATGTACGGTCTACCTTATACTACTCATAGATTGAATTATATACTTGTACGGTGTACCTTTATACTACTCATAGATGCATTCTGCCGTATTTTAACTGTTAAATTGAAGAATCCATAAAACTAATCACAAACTTAAAATAGAAAACGAAAAATCGACATGCAAAGCAAAGGCATTTCACCCTATCAATAAATTGGCGGCAATAAATTAGTAGAAACACCGCTAAATGCTCTTGCCCACATTTTTCTAGTGGGAGATTTTATTTGAATTTTTCCCTCTACACTATTCATTTCCGCATGCGCATACAATTTTTTTCCCCTTTTACGTTGTTCCTGGGAAAAATCAAGTGTGCGTTTGTCTTCAAATTTTGACAAAATTTGAATAAATCCTAAAAATTATTTTTAGAAATTATCCCGTGGAAGTTTGCATGGATTCAATCACGAAGATTTTCGCTGCTTGAATTCCAAAATCCGTGAAAGTTTTACCTCTTAGGGAACTTCCATACGAATTTATTCAGGTACGGAATATAATTTATCAACTCTCTCTTTCCATGATTTTAGAAGAGGACGATAGGGATTTTGAATTATGCGAAATCGTGATCCTTTTTTTTTTTTGTTTTTAATTGATTTTTCTGCTGCAGCTCTGAAAAAGATGGGTGCTCCAAGGAAATGGATCAAACAGTTTCTCGGTTTGAAGAAATCAGATAAAACAGCATCTTCGGAGGAGGAAAATGTTGGTGAAATTTTCTGATTCATATTCCACTTCATATTCAATTTG
The DNA here is from genome assembly GCA_001642375.2 of Mentha longifolia. Taxonomy (NCBI): domain Eukaryota; kingdom Viridiplantae; phylum Streptophyta; class Magnoliopsida; order Lamiales; family Lamiaceae; genus Mentha; species Mentha longifolia. The sequence continues at coordinate 13,424,285 of CM038115.1, read as the reverse complement.
ATGTACGGATATTTGCAAATATGTTGAAATTCGATGGAATCTGAAATTGAATTCCAACCCTGCAGAGTTCTGGAAATGTAAGCAAGAGTTGGAACCAAAACAATAGCTCTGTAGAGAATGAGAAAAGCAGATATGAGAATGAGTTGAATGATAATGGGGAAATAGAGTATGAAGATGCAAACTGGCAGTGGGAAATGGACCAAGCCGGTGCTGCACCTTCGACTTCACTCGAGGCGAAAACTTCAGCTCAAACTTCCGATGATAGAAAAGAAGAAAATGCAGCTCAGCCTCAAGAGGATTGGAGAGAAGAATGGATGGAAATCTATGCCAAAGATGCAAATTTCCAGTCAGCTTTAGATTCACCAAACTCACCGGAGGTGGAAAATGAAGCTCGGGTCGAAGAGGAATCGGGAGAAGGATGGGCAACACCGGATGTGAGAGAGCCGTTCGAGTCAGATCCAGATCCAACTAGCCCAAATTCCAGTTCAATTGAAGTGGAATATGCTCTACTTCAAGATAATATGAGAGAAGAAGCATTTGAAACTGTTAATGACCAGAATATGGAGGAAAATTTAGCAGTTAGACGCATCCAAACAGCCATTAGAGGATTTCTGGTATGGATTTCATTGAATTTCTAAACTATTTTTGTTCCTTGCTCACCTGGGAATCATCCTTCATTCTTCATTAATGCCAGCATATGTGCTTTGTAGAATTATCCTTGGTTACATACTCTGATTTCCTCTTCACTTCAGCTGCAAAATGGAGCTAAAGCTGAAACTCGACTGCCTTTGAGCGAAGAATCGGCTGCCATACAAATCCAGACTGTTTATAGAGGATTCCGGGTGTGAAATTGAGTTTCTCGAAGGCATTTAGAGTTATTCTGTTCCTTGTTAAAATATGCCTTTTAGGAAATTGTATGTTTCTAATGTTCGTTTTATGGTTCTTATGTTTTGTTATCTATCAGGCTAGGCGAGCCTTTCGTGCTATAAAAGGACTGGCCAGACTTCAAGCTCTAGTGAAAGGTCATACTGTGAAGAGGCAAGCTGCCATTGCTCTTCGCTGTATTCAAGCTTTGGTAAAAGTTCAGGCCCAATCCCGCGCAAAGCATGTCCGCATTGCATCAGAGAATCAGTCCGTACAACAGAAGCTGATGCAGCAACTCGAAGTCGAGGCTCCAGCTCCAGCTCCAGTTAAAAAACCTCAAGTAAGACTTACTCAGTTATATTGTTTTGTATAATTTTGTTGAATATAGTTGTGAACAAATCATACTGCATGATAAATGATCAAGATATGATGGCATTCAAAGGAAGGATTTGCCTAAGAAAAATCAGTAACTGGATCAGATCAACGTGTTTGGTTTTACTAATATGGTGCTACTGCAGAAACATTCTTTCTGTTCTTGTATTCTCATTTAGGTGGTATGATTGTTGAACTTAATTTGTTACCAAAACTCAGTGGCCTGTCTCAGTAGGCCAGTAATGTGCTTTTAGAACCATAATTTATAGGGAAAAAGTCCCGAGATTTCATGATCATAAACCCCATATATCATGTGGAGTAATTAAGCACAATATTATCTTAGAGTTGCTCAATATCTTACACTTACATGATCTGATTTGCTGGCAGTTTAAGTTCGATGGTTGGTGTGACAAGGTTGGTTCTGCTGCTGAAGTTAAAGCCAGGATGTTGAAAAGGCAGGAGGCAGCTGCTAAGCGTGAGAAGGCGAGAGCTTATGCTTTAGCTCGTCAGGTAATTAAACACTTGTTCATCTTCAATTCAGAGATAACACTAGTTTAAGAGAACTAGAATGTTTCTTTTATTAGGCGAATACGTTTAAAAAGAGAAAAATTTGTTTTTCTTGCAGTGGCAGGCCGGGATAAGGCATCAGCCACAGCCACAGCCACGGCAGCAGCAGAAAGAGGAGGAGCCAGCATCCGGAGTTGGTTTTCACACGGTTAAAAGTGAGTGGGGATGGAATTGGTTGGAGAGATGGATGGCTGTTCGCCCGTGGGAGACTCACTTTGTAGAAGAAGCTAAAGAAGGAACTAAGAGTCCTGTGGACGAACCACGATCTCCATTAACAGAGAGGAAGCCATTGTCGAGTATTGGGACTGTGAAAACGAGCCCCCGTTTAAGCAAAACCGTTGAAAAAAGAGATACTGATGGCTGCAGTCCTTCACCGAGGAAGACAAGTAGTAATCAGGAAACTCCAACCACACCTGTTTCAAGTAGGAGTCCAAGAACACTTGCCTCGAGGCCAAATTTTGGTTCAAGATCATTCAGTACTCCTAGAGAGCGATCTACCCTTTCGGATGCTCCTGAGAAGAAACGATTATCTTTGCCAGGTAAACTTCTCTCTCATTCACTCATACGCACACACAGACAACACAAGTGATCTGCTTCAGTCAAATTAAACTATAGTGAGATTCAAGCAATTGCACAATCAAATGAGCATCTACATCACTTGCATTTCTTGCTTTTATATACAAGTTCTGTCTCTGCCAAAGTGTTGTGAGATTCAAGCCATTACACAATCAAATGAGCATCTATCTCAGTTGAAATTCTTGAACTTGATTGAAATAGGGACAATGAGTGGAGCTAAGCTTCTGGCTCAAACTGCTATCAAAAGCCCCCGCACTCAAAGTCCTAAAGCTCAAAGTCCTCGTACTCCTCAAAGTTCGAGAAGCAAGCTAAATAACGACGCCAAGCCCTCAAAGCTCAGTCGTTAAGTTTCTCATCAGCTCCACGTCCATTAATCAGCCTATGTCGTTCGTCCTACTTCCACTTTCATCCGGCATCAAACTCACATTCTTTGCGCGTAAACGGGCTACAAAAGCTTCGTTACATACAGCCTTCAATGGTTGAGTTAAGAGAGCTGAGAATGAAATGTTTGAACTCAACACCTATTTTGTACAGTATATGATTTGCATTCGTGCTTTATTTTAGCAGTATATGTATTTTGACCTTTATTTTGTACATTCTTCATAATACAAGTGATTTAACTACCTTTTCTATTCATCTTCATTGTAGAAGTTGCACTGTCTCATGAATACCTACTTTGTTGTACGCATTCTTTCGCAGCCTTTTATTACCAAAAATATATGGATTAATTGCCTATATACTGTATTGATTAAATATAATGAGAGCAGCACGTAGTGTGTACAAATAATGAAATGTAATATTTGTTTTGAGAACTGAACATGTTATTTTAGGAGTGCGTAGAATTAAATTGTACATATTACTATATAAATTGGAAAAATATTTTCACTGTGAAATGATTCACTGCTAGTAAGATTTTATTGATTTATTTATTTTTATTTTGATTTGAAATTGGTAGAATTTATGTGTTGCAGTCTAACTAATTGATGTATGTGGTAGCTTAATTGTTGACACTCAATCAGTCTATTGTCATGAAATGAATAACAAAATATCTATTAAAAAAAAAGAAAAAAAAAGTAGCGATTTAATAAAAAATGGAAATGGAAAAAGGGGAAAATATCCATAAAGGAAAGAGAAAATCGTGGAAAAGAGAAAAAGAAAAAGTTAGATAACGGCGTTAACGCCATCAACCCTTCACCGTCATATCTGACTTCAGCGGCCCTTCCCCCCAATTGCGCTCTCTCTCTTCCTCTCCCTCTCATTTCAGTTCGCTACACAATCTCTAATAATTCTTCAAAACCACCCATCGCCACCGCATCCGAACCCTAGTGCCACCGCCTCCACCACCATGAAATCTCACTTATCTCTTGCTTAAACCTCATAACCCGATTCACTATTCCAATCAACCTCATAACACTCTTTAAAAAGAGAGGAGAAATTCATCCGCATCCATGGCCATGATTTCCTCAACTTCCTCCCCATTAGTCCCCGCCCTAATCCTCCTTCTCTCTCTACCGGTTCTCTTCTTCTTTCTCGCTCCTCGAATCCTGCCGCCGCGCCAAATCTCCATCTCCCTCCCCGATGAGCTCGACGACCTCTCCCTCTTCCACAAAGCCATCGCCATGGACTCCGCCAATTTCTCCCGCCGCTCCGTCCGCCTCCCCGCCGCCAAATCCCACCTTTCCGCCGGGCTCCGCCGCCCCAAAATCGCCTTCCTCTTCCTCACCAACTCCCCCCTCCATTTCACCCCCCTCTGGGAGCGTTTCTTCTCCAATGCCACGCTCAAGCACTACAATATTTACATCCACGCCGACCCGTTCGTCAAAATCCCCCCTTTCGAAGGTGTGTTCAAGGGCAAACTCATCCCTTCGAAGCGAACCCAACGATCCTCGCCCACGCTCATCTCAGCCGCGCGCCGACTCCTCGCGACGGCGATGCTGGACGACCCGTCCAACGCCTACTTCGCCTTGATCTCGCAGCACTGCATCCCGCTCCACTCGTTCAATTACTTGTACAATTTCCTCTTCGATCTGGGCAGGTTGTCGAGGAACTTGGAGTTCTCGAGCTACATTGAGATTCTCGATAGTGAGTCGACTCTGTGGGATCGGTACAACGCTAGGGGGCCGAATGTAATGACCCCTGAGGTCAATTTCGATCAATTCCGTGTTGGATCGCAGTTTTTCGTGCTTACACGGAGGCATGCTTTGATGGTGATCAAGGATCGGCAGCTATGGCGGAAATTCAAGCTGCCCTGTTTGAATGTGGAGTCTTGTTACCCAGAAGAGCATTATTTCCCTACGCTTTTGTCGATGCAGGATCCCAATGGTTGCAGCCAATATACACTAACCAGGGTTAATTGGACTGACAGTGTTAATGGCCATCCGCACACATATCATCCTCCTGAGGTCTCGGCTGACCTCATTTACAGTCTCAGGGAGTCGAATTCGAGTTATTCGTATATGTTTGCGAGGAAATTCTCGCCTGACTGCTTGAATCCTCTGATGGAAATGGCGGATGAGGTTATCTTCAAGGACTAATCCTTTTGCCACCGGTGAGTTATTCGGTTCCATTTATTGGCTTAAATATTTTCTGCTTGAAATTAGTTTCCGAACATGTTTGATGCGGCTAGTCCTTGAATGTTAAGTTGTATATGTGATGTTCGTTTTTTCGTGTTGATTGTTGAGAACCATGGAATGGTTGTTTATCAGCCCCTTATTTAGTCGTTTGTTGTTTGGTTTTGGTATAAGGTGGTGCAGTTAAGATTAAGGTAGTCTTTTTATGCTCAAATTTTGTGATCATGATCATGTTTTGAGTGAGCTGCAGGATGTAAGTATGTGTATTCGCGCTGCGTTTTTGGTTTCATTTTAGATTTAGGGACCGAAATGATTGGATTGCCACAAACCTCATATGTTATGCTTTTCTTAGAATGATTCCATATTTCTATGTAGAGGAGGCTGTGTAGAAACTTTAGTTGAGATATTGGCAAACATTTTATGATTCCTTCCTTGTAGCTTTTTTAAGTATACTAAACTCGGATGATCAAAAGTTTCATATAGTCTCTAAAACTTGCCCTTGATAGAAATGTAATGCAGACTATGATCTACAATCTGATCGATCCCTTTTCCCTTTTGTTGCAGACAAAGAAACATCGGAGGCAAGTTTTGAGAGTCTTTTGGAAGGAAGGGTGTTGGAAGCTAAGTGGGATTAGGCTCTTTAAGTGGCTGGTAAAAATAAATGCCCTAAGCCTAAGTAACCCCATGGTTTCCAACTCAAGCAATTTAAGTGCCATTTAATATCTAGGACTGCAAACTATGTTTATTGTGGTGTAATTTGGTGGTGTGATACTTTCTCAATGGTGGTTGAATAGGCCTTTATACACATCCAACAAAAAGATAGAGTGGTTGGAATTGTGATTAGGACTCTTGGTCCCTTTTGTTTATATTGTAAATACAGTATGTATGATTGTGTGGATGGCCGAGTTTGAGAAAATGCAACAATTCTTGGCTCAACATAATGAAGCAATTCCTATTTCATTTCCCTTCATTTTGTTTGAGGTAATGCTTTCAGCATTTTTTCCCACTTTAGGCTTCTTTTGTTACTTTCATCTTTCCCCTTTTGATCTTTGACATTCCCTTGTTTTGGCATTGGGTTATCACTTATTCTCAACTACCAAATTCTTGATCCGAATTTGGATTTGAATAAGCACTCATAAGGATTGCAAAAGCAAATATGGAAGTGCAGGTACTTGGAATACATATCTTGTGATTTGAGACATTATTCTTGAAATTGAGTTTTTTTCTACAAAAGAATGGATGCTTGAAGCTGACATATTTTCCTATCTATTGTTTATTTTTGTGGATGCTTTACTTGGAGAGTACATTATATCGAAGGGTGAAATATTTTTTGTTAATGGATTCACATTAGACATGCCTTTCTTGTTGATTTGCTGTTGACCGAAAATATGTTTGATTTCTCTCCCTTGAGGCGAAGAATTGTTGCAATCAAAATGGGATTTTGATACAAATAAAATAAGAATAAAAGCAACTAAAGAAGAGAACAAAGGGACCCCGAGATAAAGAGGATTCATTATATTAAAGAAAAATGAATTACGACATTGAATTGTATATACTACGTATATCAAGGTTTAGAGGGGGCAGTTGGGCCTACCTCTATCAAGAATGGAGATGCTTTTACTCGTTTGGTTGCGGAAAGGGACGTTCTTTTGTTTTAATTTTTCGTCATTTTCGAAAATTTATTGAGAAGATATATTTTTGATAGTGGAATTTAAAAAATATGCAATGCTAATGAATGGATGGTAAGAATATTTGTGTTTGGAGAATATTTGTAATAGTTTAATTTTTTTTTAATTTAAAATTTTCAAAATATAAGTCGTAAGGGCAAAAAAAAAAAAAAAAGAATTAGAAAGAAAAACGTAGAGTGGTGTCGGTGAGGGTTTGATTTCTTGCCAAGTTTCCTTCACGTTTGGTCAAACTTTAGCAATAAAATTAAAATATTTCCTTTTATAATGGTTGCGTTCTCAGTCATTAATTTTGCTCTATTTATGGGATCACGAGATCAGAACAAGTTTTTATTGTAATAAAAACCCGCATCTCCTTTTTTTAATTTTTAATTTTTTTAATTTTGTTTAAGTAACTCAATTTAGAAAATATATTTTTATTATTCAAAAGTATGAGCCTATAATTGCAAAAAAAAAATCACGCGATTAATTTAGGCCACCCAACAAAGTGGGGTCAAAAGCACAAGCACGTAGTGGATATATACACACACGAATAGTGAAAATACCCATTATCTTGTTAGGCATTCATTTCATTTTCATCATTCACAATTAAGCATTTAATATTATACATTTTCTACAGAAATAAAGTTTAGTAACGTCAAAATACTCCCATTCAAAATAGATGTCATTTTGAATGTTTTGTATATTTAAAATATAGATGTCGTTTTGAATAAAATAGCCAAAATTACTCTTATTAAATTACCATTTGACTCCAAATTAACTGACAGAGATTAACAATTGAGATTTTCAACAAAAATAACAATCATTAATTAAGGTTAATTTAGGCAAAAAATTATTTTATCAATGTGTGCTTACATCCAAAATGACATCTATTATAAATGGGAGGGAGTATAAATTAAGAAAACCATTGTCAACTTATGAAATATGTTTTGAAGTTGCCGAATTGATGGCTACACATTTCATTTTAGTGATAAATTGGTGGCGATAAGAAACTATCAATTTTTTATTCTTTTTTTGGAAAACAATCTATTCTCTTGATTGTCTTCCTCATTATTTTATATAAAACTTAAAATTAAATGCCAAGATTATGCGTACATCATCATGAAATTACAAAGAAGTATTATAATTTTGGGGGGAAGTTGAGGACCAGAAGCAAAGTACATTAATTGAAATGGACAAATAATCGACTATGATGATGTTATTTATATTTTAAAAAATGAGAAATTGTACTAAATTTTGGTGGGTAATCACTTCAGCAATTATGCTAAGTACTAACTATACGCAAAACGTTAAAAGAAAGTCCACTTGGTTTCTTCTTTCTTTTAAATATTCTCGAAATTAAGCAGCATACATTATTAAATTTTATTAATTTAACTAATAGTCCAAGAATGAGTCAAATTTAATTGATTCAAGCAGACCAGTTCTTTAACTTATATGAATGTGAAACTAATCCATCCATTTCATACTCGAAATACATTATCCTTTTCCCACATTAACTTTTTTTAGAGAGAATTTATTCAAATTTCTTATTCTGAAAATCCTAACGGCGATTATCTTTCTTTCCGTTTATGTTTAGCTTAATTACAAAACCATCCTATTATGCCTCAGAAATTGCATTTTAGTTTTTGTTGCGTTTCTTGAATATATGTTAGCTATAAAATAAATATTGCCTAAAATATGAATCAAATAGTTGATCATTACCTTTCGAGAACCTTAATTACATAAACTCACGTGTGCAAATTCAAGTCAAAATCAGAGGATCCAATAATAATACGTAAGTACTAGTATATTAATAACATTTAATGGATACTTAATAGGATGAGATAGATGGGCATAAAGGTCAATTCGACCTATTTTATGCACGTATTTTTCCTACAAATGGAGTCAATTATGTCCTTCTACATCTAGCATTTACTATGATGTTTAGGATTTTCAACTTTGCAGTTGGATTTTGACCACAAACTGAAAATTAAATGCTATGGCTTTGAACACACTAAGCTTTAAGTAGTACTAATATAACACAATGGTACTCAATTTTGAATAAATCAAAAGGTTTACAATGTAGAAAAACAAAATATGGCATTCTATTTCATTTTCTTGTGATCCCTATCTTTTTCTGCAAATACCACAAAATTTGAGGGGTGTAAATTCTTGTCTCATCTACAGATCTTATGCACAATCTTGCAACATTCAAAAGGCCATTTACCTCTCTTGGATCATAGCCATTCCCAAGATCAGGATCTATCATTTTGTGTATCGATCTTAAAAAACGCGGTTCTTGAACCCATTGTACTAAATCGACACCACCCTTATTCGAGGACTGACCTGTGATGAGCTCCAGGATCACCAACCCGAGTTGGAAGATGATGTTTCTGCATCCCTCGTCTCTACATTCTGCAATCCAAGAATGTAAGGACAGGAAAGTGTGGATATGAACGCGTAGATGACAAGATTCCGTACCTTTAGGGCAATGGGATGAGGCTGGATTAGGAGTGGCATGATTTGCAGCAGCATTAGATAGGCTGATGTCTGAAATCTGAAGAAAGAAGTAGAATTAATGGTTACTTTTGTCGATTCGCCTTAGTTAATTAAGAATTGTGTGTACCTTTGGTATGAAATTTTCGTCCAACATTATGGTGCTCGAACTTATAGAGACGCGATAAACTGGTGGATCACAGAAATAATGCAAATATTCCTGCATTTGGTGACATGATTTGCGATTAATTAAGGAAATGTAGAGTTTACATAGTTAGAAATTAAGGTGATCATGTGATTTTGAGCAGTAATTACCACCGCAGCAGCTATGCCAACGGCTATTTTGAGCCTCGTTCGCCAATTCAAGGGAGTCTTGAGTGGATCTGAAGAGGATAAGAATCATGCATGACAATTGAAAGAGGGAGAAGATGAAGATCATTTTGCTGCAAAATTACCCGATAAATGCTCCTTTAAGCTTCCTCTTTCCATGTTTTCGAATACTAGGAACCTGAAACCGCATAAAGGTAACGATAAATGTCTAAAATTTCATTTAAATCAGCATTCAGCTATATAGACCTCTTTCGCAATCTAGAGCTCACTCCATCCAGAAATACGCAAACCAAATGATAAAGACTGAAAACTGAGATTTAAGCAGCAAGGTTAATAGCCTCCCTCTCTCTCTCTCTCTCGAACAGAAACACAGATAGATGTTCTTGAATACTATGTGGCACAGGGTAAAATGCTATGATACTCAAAATTTCTTTTACATAATCAGTTTTCACAGTCTCGAGCTCATTCCTTCCAAAAACATACATTTACACAGCAGGATCAACTCTATCTCTCTTTCTCTCTCTCTCTCTCAGAGACTCAGATTTGTGTTTTTGGAAACTAGGAACCTATTTATATCATGCTAATTTCAGCTATGTTCACTAGCTTTCATTCCATTAAGAAACTAGGATTTGAGCAGCAAGATCAAAACTCTCTCTCTCTCATAGGCACACAGCACACAGAGGCACACTAAGTTAAGATACAAGGTAGGATAGAGAGAAGCGATGAGTGGTCAAGATAGAAGCAACAATGTAAAACGCAAAGATGAATGTATTAATACCGCTTAGGTCCGGTGGAAAAGCCATAAAGCGCGACAATGTGGCGGTGATGCAAACGGCCCAGCAGTCGAACTTGGTTCGAGAAGGACTCATCGTCTTCTTCATCCAACAATTTCACCTCCCTCACAATCCCAACACGCCCATTCGCAAACTTGGCCTTGTAAGAAGCCTCTCCACATGAATTATCAACTAATCTTCTAAATCTATCCGTTGCCTTCTTTATATCTTTGTATGAATAGCGTTTCAGCACAACAGGCGCACCTTTAGATAAAATCAAAATTCACCCATTGCTCAAATCATTGAATTCAACATACATAATTCTTTGTAATTACGCAGAATTGCAGATAAACACAGCTCCAGAAAAAATTTCATAGTATTATTTTTCTTTCTTCTTCATTCTTAGCTCAATAAACTTCTCGATATTGAATCGCGTGTATAATTGCAAGAAACAGCAAATCAAGATTATTTGGGATCAAGAAAGGAAAAATAAAGTAATGATTAATCACCGACATCAATTTCTAGAAAAAGGGTATGTACAGAAATCAAAAGTAACCCAGAGAATGAAGAATGAAGGAACGTGGACTCACTGGGTTGGGATCGGAGGTGGAACATAGCAAGAAGCAGCAGCCTGATCTTGAGAATCATATTATCGGCGCCCATTTGTTTTTTTTTTCTTTTTCTTTTATTATGTAAATTATAATTCAGGAATGATTAGAGTGGAGTGAGAGAGAGATGGGAAGAATCATTTAATTCTTGTGAAAGCGAACATAGGATCCAAAGGCCTGAGCTTTGAGAAATGGAGGTGAAATAAAATAAGGAGATGGAACTTTCCACTTTGTCGTAACTAGTCTACTCCCCTTTTCCGTTTCTTCGGTTAAAAAAAGCTGCTACTGCGGGGTGGGGGGTAAAAGCGGCACGTTCACTCATATTCTGTTCCTTCATTTTACTATTTTTTTGCAAAATAAAGTAAAAAAAAGATCTTTGAAAAAAGAAAGATGGATAAGTCAAATAGTAGTAGTAATTTTGGGTTTGCAATTTGCAGAAAGAAGTCGTGAAACGAGTAATTTCCATCTATACCATCCCACAAAATCTACGGCTAGATTTATCCATTTTTTCTGGTAATTCCTGATGTACAGTGCATCCTTGTAGTAGTTAAGAAGAGATTCTGCTTTTGGCACTGCACACAAGTCGTAAGTTGTGGATCTACTCATTGGGATTCAAATGGGGATTATAGTACTAAATAAAATCTACGCATCTATACACACGTGATGATATAATTTTATTAAAATTAAAATAGAATCAGGACAGGATACGAAACTAAACACATTCAAGAGATGAAGAGGAAGTTTTAAACATCACATCATCGTCAATTGCTACAAGAATTCCTAGCAGTTATTTCTACAATCACCGGTTAGAAGAACTCTAGCTCAAGCTGTACGGGAGTACAAATAACAGCCCCATCAAAAGAATTTCGGACGCATTAGATACCTTTCAACTACCCGTTGTCGGTTCTTGCAACAACACCTCCTCCTTCTTCTCGACTGCCTTTTCCTCTGCTTCTTCTTTTTCCTTCGAATTCTCAACACCCTCTGTCACTGCACTATCCACCTTCCCTGCCGGAGCTTCTTCTCCTCCACCATTGGTCACCTCTTTAGCTTCTTCGTTCTTTACCTCAGGCTGAGAAGATTCCACCATAGATTCTTCCGCCTGTGCACTGGGCTCCACAGAAGATGTCTCCTTCGACTCTTCCATTTTTGCATCTGGCTCGACGGAAGTTGCAATGCCAGGTTCCTCTGTGTTTGTTTTCTTCTCCACGTTCTCATTGCCGGGCTTCTCTGGAATGATGACGTCTTTATCTGTGGCCTCTTTTGCATCGACAGTAGCACTTTCTAGAGTTCCCTCAGTTTCTTCAGCAGTGGCATCCTTCTCACCTGTGGCTTCTTCCTCTACTACATCAGCACTGTTCTTCTCTTGGGGCTGCTTTGTGCTGGATCTTTTTTGCTTTTTCTTCGGAGACGGACTTGTGGGAGCAACTTCTGCCTTTGATTTCTCACTCAATCTCGCAGAACGCCTAGGAGTGTCACCTACGTAGGATCAAGAAACAAATACATGAGATTCAACAAAATCAGATATTTCTATCCTCCGTTTACTGCCAGTTCCCAGCTTGCAATCTCAATGGCACCAGAGACTATCACTTTTCTTAGCATCGGAGGTTCAAGTGAGAGAGTATACCTGTACCCCACTCAAATTCTGAGGCAGCAGGTCCTCCAGGATGAGACTTGAGGTATTGGTCCAACTGTTTCTTACTCTTAATTTCCTCTCCAGTAGGAGATATGAAAACGATGTCATTCCTCTGAGGGGTGCCGCCTTTCTTTGGAGTAAACTGATGATTTTACAGACCACAATGAGAATAGTATAAACGTGGAAGACGGATGGCTAATTTGCTCATTAAAACACATACAAGACCAGCAAGTAAGAGCTGAAAATAAGCCTTTAAGAATCCTAAAGAGTTTGTCAGAGCAAAAACCCAAAAGTACCAATCCTCTTTCTGCAGTCCCTTCAAACTCGCATTCCTTTAAAGCTTATATTATTCAGCAACATTATGCTTGTTGAATCGATCAAACGTGATGCAAGAGTCTAAATTAGCAGTAATCCTTTAAGACTCATAGTCCCCTCCTCCTAAACTGCTTCCTTCTAGTTTTACAATAATCCAAGTATTGACTAAATCACAAGCTAACGAATTGAATGCGCAAAAAGGATGCTCTGAACCAAAGCAAGATCAGAGAATTGCAAGACGAAGGTGAAGCCGCGAATAAATACGGATAATAACATACCTAAATATTCGCCATCATAATAAAGCTAACAAAACCGAAGCAATAATTTCATGAAGTCGCAATAAATTGAGCTCGTAACTAACCCTAACTCATCGATTACAACTTTATTTCATTTGTTTGACGAGGAACATGCTTCAACAATTGAAGATGAAATCCATCGTCAACTAGCAAATTCGCACTTATTTCAGAAGCGGCATTACAATAAAAATATAAATAAAATAAAACCTAGAATTCCCCCAAAAATGAATTCAACGTAAATTCAACAGACAAAAAAAAAAAAAAAAAAAAGTTTCACCAACTAAATGTTAATTCAACACAAACAACCACCGAAACCGAACCTACAACAACTTCAGAAATTCACAAAAATTAAATGCTGCTAAGAAATTTACGCACAAACATGGAAAAAAAAAAATCAAAACAAAAAAAACGAAACGAAATTTAGCAGAGAGATGGAGAAGAGGAGCAGCACCTTCTTTGACCAGCCAGCGGGAGCAGGGAGCTCGATAGCGACGACGTCGTTGTGCTGATTATCTTCTTCACTCGCCATTCTTCCTTCGCCCTTCCTTGTCGTTTTGCATAAAATAATCAGAGAAATAAATAAGGAAAATTGCGTAGAAGAATTTTTAATTTCGACATTTACAGGAGTTATTGATAGGTGAGGTGAAGAGCGTGACAGGTGTGGGTGGGTCTGGACTTTACGGGTATAATTAACTGCCATTAACTAACCCCTTTCGCGTCCGGCTTGTTTGGCGGCACGGTCTCACGTTGTTTTGTTTTTACTTTTTCCCCTCTTGTAGTGGTTTATTTAATTATTTATTGTAAAGAGAAATATTCTGCTAATTTTAATACCTTAAATATTATTGTTCACATCATTAATTTTATAAATTACATAAAAATTAAAACTAGATTTATTCATTTTCTCTATAAATAAATAAAAAAACAAATTGAACTTTGATTTTTTATGTAATTTATAAAATTAATGACGTAAATATTTAAGGTACTAGAATAAAATGATAAAACTAATTTTAAAGTGGACTAACCGAGAACGGTGCAAGTTAAGGTATGTAACATTCTATTTTAAAAAACGTAAGGTTTAAATTTTTCAACCGATAAAATCAATTGAGTTCTCTGAACTCGAAATTTTTTTAATTTCGCGAGCATTTTTATTCATTTTCATATACTCCTATTTATAATGGATTTTATCGCACTAAGCTAACTTTTTATGAATTTCTCAAAATAAATAAATAATAATAAATAAATAGTAGTAACTTTTTATGAAGCCCACTCAGAATGTGGCCTTTTCCGGGCCATTTTTATGGGCATACAGTTTAAATATTTTGGGCCGAATCAGCTTGAATATTTCAAGTCTATTAAATAATTAAAACATGGCAGAATCGATTGACCAATCAAGATCGCCCTAACGGATATCGATCTCCTAACAATCTGGAGTATTAATTAAAAACGATTATAATAATTGAAGCTAAAAAAATAATAATAATAATTTGGAAAGGTAAGCTACGTAGGTTTGTCCTTTCGATGTTGAAATAGTCCATATTGTTTGTTTGTGGTTCTCTTTTATTGAACTGCCCCACATATTAGCGCTACGGACCGTAATTAGTTGCAATAAATTAGTACTACTAGTTTATAGCACAATATCTTGTCCTGTTAATTGACATAATATAGAGAAAACTGTTGCTAAATATTTATACAGTGGTCATATATAATTAAGGATTAATCTATGTGGCCATATTATGGGCAGCCATAATACCCTTATTATTATCTAAAATTAGATTGTGTTTTATAAGGTAATTTGCATTTGATTTGTAGACTAATATACCCTTATTTAAATATAGTAGAATCATGAAAGTAAAGTCAACAAGTTAATTTAAATAATATAAATAAAATTAATATATTAGAATGATTGCAAAATACTCGACCATTGTAGATTTCATTTATTTGTATTGATTATTCGATGCTTAATTAAGCCAACAAGTTAATTTAAATAATATAAATAAAATTAATATATTAGAATGATTGCAAAATACTCGACCATATTGTGCATACATAATAATTTACAACACATGCATTTATTCACATTTTCCCATAATATTAAAAAGTTTCCAATTATATTTTAATATTTGATCTCATACATTTTAATCTATACATATATGGGTCGATATTTTAAAAAGCGTCCAACTACATGTCTATACATGTCTATATAACTAAAATAAATTTAACGAATTGCATTAATAAGGAGGATTACATTATATATATGTGGCATATGAAGAAAATGCAGAGAAGTGTTCGAAACAAAAATAAATATTCCATCATTGTTGTTAAAAAAAAAATGTGTTTTTTGTCATAGGTTTCAAATTAGGAGTCGATTGGATACAAATTGGTTTGCTAAAAAGTTTTACAAATTGGACGCATATTTTTATTATTGAAAAAGAAGACAATTTAATTTATTTTCTCATGCAAGGATTTGATGGCGTCTAATGTATAGAAATACGATAATATAGTATTCCAATAAAACAATATTAGTATAGAAGAACTTACCGATATAAAACTTAGAGGTAATGAGGCTTAGGATGTGTTATGCAAACATATATATACTTAAAAAATAAATAAATAATGATACATGGAGTCCTATACAAATTAAAATTATAAAAATAAATAAATAAATAAATCTATACTTGAAAAAATGACGCATGTTATACACAAGCACAACTATAATGCATTGTCATTTATTATAAATTTATTATAATTAAAAATGTACGTATTTGATTTCAGCGTAAAGAAATATTTATCTTTGATTTCAATTAAACTGTGGATTTCTTCAGATATGTGTTAAATATCTTTCTTTTTAAAACGGAAAAAAAATCTAAAATAGTTATACATCTTATTTAAATACATATATGAAATTATTTTAAATTAATTAATTATTTTAAATGATGCCACAAAATCATATGGCAAATGCCAAATAAAAATTACAAGTTGGGACTGTAAATGTAGAAAAGATCATGAATATATACCCATATTATTATTATTATTATTATTATTATTATTATTATTATTATTATTATTATTATTATTATTATTATTATTATTATTATTATTATTATTTTATTTATCTAATATTGACGATTTAAATCAATCTGAAATAGTTTCATCAATTTTGATTAATTAATTAATGCAAATGTATATATGGAAGTAGAAGTTTCTAATTAATGTTGAGAGTTATGATTTGTAAATGAAAGGTACTTTGGATGAAATAGTCTATAAATAAACGTAAGGATATATATGTAAATCAGTAAATTAAGTTATAAATAATTACTATAAAACTCTCCTATGGCCAGCCATAATATGGCTGTTTAGCAAAACCCATTTTTTTTTTTATGAATTAAAAGCACAAAATTGAAGTACCAATCAACGTATAAAACTTCACATTCCCAAATTATGTGTCATAATGGTGTCCAAAACATCAATTTTTATTAATTCAATGCATTTTTTTTCCAAATTTTAATTTATTATGATTTACGGGGCTCACTTCTCGTGTAAAATAATAATATAATTATTTATTTTAAGAGTATAGTTTGTTAGGATCCATTTGAAAAAAATAAAATTAAACTAATTTGAAAAGAAAAAATGATCAATGAGGTGTAACATTTCTCGATTAAGTTTACTCATTTTGAATGTTAAGTAGCCCGTTCATCATTGTAATAGAAAAGTAGATTAGGTGAGGTCTCATTTTTCGTATAGTTATATTATATTGAATGTTAAGCCGTCAAGTATACGTTATAATATAGAAATAAATTGACAAATATAAGTACTTATTGTAAGATTATAGTATTGTTAGGACATATTTGAAAAAATGGCATTAAACTAAATTAGAAAAAGTAAAATAGATCCATAAGGTGTGGTATTTTTCGGTTCGTTACGTTTTACTCATATTGAATGTCAAGCAGCCCGTTGATCATATATGGTATTAGAAAAATAAGTTAGGAGAGGTTTCGTTTCTCAGGTAGTAATACTCATTTAAATATTAAGCTATCAATTGTATGTTGTAATATATAAATAAATTGACGATTGATAACATTTTCTTCAACTGTAATTATTTTTCATATCAAGTTTCCTATTGCTCGAAAAAAATTTGGTCAATGGTATGTTGGATTCTTACACATGGTCATATTTCATTTCATTGTAAAGTCACGATTTATTGAGTCAAGTTGACAATTCTTGGATAGTTTTATAGGTTTTCAATTCAAGTTTTAAAATATTATAATTTTTCGTTAACGTAAAGTATTTTAAATATTTTCCTAGGTGATTAATTATTTGCTACTTTTCCCCTTAATTCAATTTGTATGTTAAGATATCTGTTGTTCGATATAATTCAAATAGTTATATTCATTTTGATTGTTGATTTGTTAGCTTTTTCAGGTGTCAATTCGTCGGAGACATAGAAAGTTCATTCTATGGTAACAATTTGTTTGTAGGTAAGTTCCATCACATTGAATCACTTTTTATTATAATTTTTAAATTAAATAAAAAAAAAACACCTTAGTTATTTGGTATTTTAATTGATAGTATTGTAAAAGTCCAATAAAAAAAATATTAGCATTGAATTATATTACTAAAATAGGGATAAAGGTTAAAATTTCTAAACAATATTACTAATAATACTGCCCAAATTTATGGGACCGAAGGAGCATAAAATTATTGTCAAAAGAAACAGGACGCTATCTGTGAGACGGAGAGAGTATCTATTAACTATTTCTCGTATCAACAAAATAATAGAAAGTTAAATTCAATTTATTTTTTTAATTGAAATTGGAGATAAATAATTTTGAAAGTAATGTTTCTCTACTTGATATTCTTGAAAATCTTCCGTCATATAAAAAATCAATATTAATCATTTCTAATTCATAGGCATTTGTTCTTGATTTGAATTTTCTATTGTAATTGCATGTTGCATCTTGTAATTGTTAAGTTATATGTTGAAAATATCAAGCGTATATATGCTCAAATCATATTAAAATAATATTTTTTAGATGATTAACTTATTTTTTTTATAATAATAATAATATAAAAAGTTAATCAGGTAAGGGTATCATTTCTCAAATAGTTTTATAATATGTTTTGAATGTCCAATTCAACAATAATTTTGAATATATGGTGTTTTTTTGTGAGTATCTAATTGATGAAGTTTCATAAATAATCGATGTGGAATATTTGAGATAAAATAAATTTAATAGTGGCCGTCGAAATTCGACGGTAATCACTTTATATTGTATTTTTAAAATAAAAATAGTAATATAATTATTTATTTTAAATTACATTCAAAATAAATAGTAATAAATTGAATCAGAAAAAAATAATAAAAAAGATCAAGATCAATGACATGGGACACTTTTTTTTTTTTTTTGAATGACCATTGTTAAACTGAAATTTAAAGGCCGTGCCATGGAGAACTCGAATTCGGGACCTTTGGTCCCGAAACTTAACCCCCTACCGCTAGACCAACACACACACTCTTTTCGGTTAGTTTACTCGTTTTAAATGTCAAAATGTTTGTTCATCAGTGTAATAGAAAAGTATGAATTAAGATAGATGACGTTTCTCGAATAGTTTTACTCGTTTTGAACGTTAAGTCGTCATTTGTACGTTGTACTCCCTCCGTCCCATAGAAGATGTTTCATTTGGTTTGGGCATAACAACTAATACATTATTTATTTTGTGAATAAAGTGATGGTCCACAATCATGTGAGGGAAGGAGCCAAGGAGGACCTCTCATTTTTTTCCAATTGTGGAAATGAGACCTCTTATATGGGACATCCCAAATTAGAAAATGGGACATCTTCTATGGGACGGAGGGAGTAATATAGAAGTAAATTGTCAATTGATAATATTTTTCAAGTAATTGTATTTTTCATATCAAGTTTCATATTGGTAAAAAAATTTGTGTGGTTATAATCATTTCAACATAAAGTCGTCCGTCGATCGATATAATCGAATGATTTTCTATTGTAATTGCATGTTGCATCTTTTAATTGTTGAGCTATATAATAATAATAATAATAATAATAATAATAATAATAATAATAATAATAATAATAATAATAATAATAATAATAATAATACATTTATTCCCTAAGAAATGTTTAGATATTAATTATATATTTACTCCCTAAATATTTAGCTAAAATTGTCATATACATATAATAGTATATATGTTATAGTATTCTAGTATTTCTCATGTAGCAATATAAATCAATATAATAGGTAATTTGCATGAGAGTTCTTATTAAATTAATATTTCTTGGTCCTTAAATTGAAGAAGACTACACCATGCTTGTAATAAAATATTAATTAATTTTCATTAATAAGACTTAAACTCTATAGAAGATTACTCTGGATAAACAGATATGAAATTATGTTTTCCAAAAAGAAAAAAAATCAACGAATAGAAAATCAAATTCAGATTTTTATTCCTTAATTATTAACTTAGAAAACAATAGCGTAACTGCGTAAGATATATAGAAGTGTATGTGCATTTGGAGATGTATATAAAATATATCGTGGATATATGTCAATTACTTTTTATAATTTTTTCCAAAATTATATATATTAAATTGTTGATTATAAAGCTAAAATTATGAGAATTTAGCAAAATAATAAAAAAAAATCGTGGTTGATCGACTTTTATTTTGCTATTATATATATATATAGATTTTTAAGGTTCACTCATCCAATTATGATTTATAAGAAGCCAACTCCACAACCGACATTTGATTTCTTCTACCATCCACCTCACACATAAATGGTTGTTATAATTTATTATAATACTTTTTTTATATTTTTATAAAAATATAAAATTAATAAAAATTACTCGTAATATTTAAGACAAAGTTGGGATACATCATACATAGAATCACATCCGATGAGACTTGGAGGAATTCAAATTGATTTCTCCTAAAACTATTCAGAGTTTGGGAATTATATTAAAGCAAATAGTTATTCTTCATCTCTTGCTAAATTACCGGGTCGATCGATCGTTCTTTCCAGACACAATTCATAGAATAATATATATTATGTTTAATCATAAATCATTATGACTGCTACTAATTGCTCAAGGCAGTCAAAGGAGATGTGGAGCAGGTAAAAAATTGTGCTAGAAATTTTGAACATTTCTCTATGTATGAAGAAATCAATTCAATGGTTAATTTGTTAATTACATAAAAAAAAGTATTTTTATTTTTATTTTTATTTTTGTGTTGCGGGGAGACATAAACCAATTGTAAAGTATTGTAACAAATTAAATGCAATAGTATAATGAGTGTGCATGGGGAGGTATCCTTTTAAGTACTACAATCATACTGTAAAAATAAGTCAAAAATAATAATTGGCCAAAAAGTCAACTCCAAGCTCCAGCCGGTCGCCACCCCAAAAACGACGCAAGCACGGAGCGAAGCGCGCGGAAATTCCGTGGCCGGCGCCGGCACCGCAGCACGTGATTCATCGCCGACGACGTTTTGAACACTGCCGAAAATATACTTAATACTCATTATTGCGAAAAAAAATAATTGAAAGTCAAAAAGGCCCCATAATTGAGACTCCTCCAACCACGCAACACACTCTCACCGATGTGCGCCATTCATGCATTAACTCACCCATCCCCCTATTTTAATTTTTAAAAGTCTTCCTAATATATATATATATATTTTTTTCCACTTTGAGTTCTTCAAAACTCTTAATTAGAAGAAGTCCATTATCAATTCTCTCTCTCTCTCTCTCTCTCCCCTCTTTGAATATTCGTATATTGACTTAATCCCCTTTAATTAATTTCGCTGGTTTGTGCAACTTGCAATGTCAGACCCTCACTTGTTCATATAAATAAAACCTTATCTTCTTGTCTTCATAATTTGCCATAGAAAGCTACACACACACTACATACAGTACTCAATCTTCAACAATGGAAGTGGAGATCCCATGCTATTTCCTATGCCCAATCTCCATTCAACTCATGAAAGATCCGGTCACCATCCCCACCGGCATAACCTACGACCGTCCCAACATCGAGAGGTGGCTCTTCTCATGCAAGAGCGCCACGTGTCCCGTCACCAAGCAGCCGCTGCAAACCCTAGATCTCACCCCCAACCACACGCTCCGCCGCCTCATCCAGGCCTGGTGCACCCTCAACTCCTACGACAGGATCCCCACCCCCAAGCCCGCCGTCGATCGCCCTCAGATCCTCAAGCTCCTCGACGGCGCTAGGAAATCGCCGGATTCTCAGCTCAACTGCCTCCACCGCCTCCGCTCCATCGCCCACAGAGACGACAGCAGCCGCGCCCAGCTTCAGGCCGCCGCCTCCGCCGTAGATTTCGTCGCCTCCGTCGTCAGCGAGAGCTCCGACGCCGCAGTCAGAGAGGAAGCGATCGACATTCTGCAGAGGATCGAGCTATCCGATTCCGACTTGAAGAAACTCACAGCAGCGAGCGACTGCGCGTTTCTGGATTCGTTAACTGAGGTTATGGTAAACGGCAGCTACCGATCTCGTGCTCACGCCGTGGAGCTTATGAAGTCGGCGCTCGACGTGGCGGACCCGGATCACCTGATCGGGGCCCGACCCGAACTGTTCCGCCACATCTCCCGCGTCATCGCAGACGAGATCTCGCCGCAAGCGACGAAGTCGGCGCTGAAGCTGCTGGTGGAGCTCTGCCCGTGGGGGCGGAACCGGGTGAAGGCGGTGGAGAGCGGGGCCGCGGCGGTTCTGATCGAGCTGCTCCTCGAGACGGCGGCGGATAGGAGGGTGTGTGAGCTGGCGCTGGCGGCGCTGGATCAGATCTGCCGCTGCGCGGAGGGGCGGGCGGAGCTGCTGCGGCACGCGGCGGGGTTGGCGGTGGTATCGAAGAAGATTCTGAGGGTTTCGCAAGGGGCAAGTGAGAAGGCAGTGAAGATTCTGGGATCGATTTCGAGCCACGCGGCGAGTTCTAGGGTTCTTCAGGAAATGGTGGAGGTAGGGGTGGTGTCGAAGCTGTGCTTGGTGTTGCAGGTGGAAGCTAGTGAGAGAACAAAGGAGAGAGCAAGAGAGATTTTGAGGTTGCATTCTAGGGTTTGGAGGACTTCTTCCTGTATTCCATCTCATTTGATCTCTTCTTACCCTCATTCTTAGCTAGAATTATTATTATTATTATTATTTTTGGCATTTGATTTTTTTTGAATTTTTTTTAGGGGATGATGCGGAAAAAAAAAAATTGTAATTAATTAACATTTGTTTTGGAATTATATAGTATCTAATAAAAAAAGGTGTACTTCGTTTTTTTACAAGTGACCTTTATCATTAAATTACACGTTACACTTAATGATAGCATTAACTATATGAGGTTTTAGTTAGCTCTCGGCAACTTTCTTCCCTCTATTTTATGTACATACATTTGGATTGGTTTACTCCTTCCAAATTTGTTCATAAAATTATGAAATCATAAAGTGGCGAACGCAGGATTATGATTATGAGCAAGGAGGGTCAAAAATTATGATAAACAAAATTAAATATAAACTTATGCAAAAAAATATATCATGCATATAATCTATAAAAAAATTATTTGCAGTTGGCCTCGATAATATTTTTTATTAGCCATATTTCCAAACTTATGAACAGTAACTTCATTAAAAATACAGCTCAATACGGAGTATATCATTTTCAATATAGAATATCAAATTATTATCCATCCATTTTTCACTCATTTGGTTGTAAAAGTTATTTTTTTCACAATCTCCATAGCTGAGACTATTGTTTTTGTAGAAGCCGTTGCAGCCGATAGTATCTAGGCTAAATTAGCAATTAAAGATATAACATTGTTTTTTTTTGTGATTTTACTTTTTCTATATGTAATACTACCTCCATCCCATTACATTAGTCCTCTTTGCTTTTTGATTGTTCGGCACGCTTTTCCACCGAAACCTAGTATGAGTTTTAAAATATAATTTTGACGTATTCATTTTTTCACGGGGTACTATGAAAAAATGAATACGTCAAAATTATATTTTAAAACTCGTACTAGGTTTCGGTGGAAAAGCGTGCCGAACAATCAAAAAGCAAAGAGGACTAATGTAATGGGATGGAGGTAGTAGTATATATTTGGATGGATGTAATAATATTAGGGGTATAATAGGTATTTCATATCAAAATACAAGGGAGATCAATTGACTCCCTTGCCCATACTTGCGTCCGCCACATCATGTTATCTTTGATAATTTGTCGTCACTTATTTATTGTTTAAATGGATTTGGTCTTTTAGTCTATTTAATCACAAAGAGTAATTGATATACAGTAGTATTTAATTATTTTTATGTCACTAGCATACATTCATATAATACGATATTAATCCATAAATGTATACTACATGCAAGGGCGGATTAAAGGGTGCTGGAGGTAGCTTTAGCATTCTCCTTTACACTTTATAATTTTTTATAATTTTTATTTTACTTTTTCACTATTTGTAGTCGAAATTTATCGATTATATTCGCCTACGCCACAGGTTGCACTTTTATATGCACGAAATGTGGATTAAGTATTTATGAGCGAGAGTTGGGCCTTGATGAATTAGCCCTTTCCAAAATCTATTACAATATCTAAAAGCTCAATTGTTGTAAAAAATTACAAGATTACCATTTTTTCTCCAAAAGCTACATGACTATATCCAAAAAAATATAACATAAATATTGACTAAATACCTATATATAATTGATTAAAATATAGATCAAAGTAATCTAATATCCTAAGGTTAATACACAATGAATGAGATAGATACTAATTTTGGGATCTAAATTGGAATTCAAATTAGGCATGAATTGGATGATTTCCCCTCTAAATGCAAGCATCATTAATTATTCTTACCAAATTTTACACACTACTTTGCATAACATAAAACTATATCTCAATGTACCTTTACTTTTCTTTGATTTTTTTGAATTATCTTCTGGAATAACTATCTCATTTTAAAGTTTTTTTTTTCTTTCTAATACACACTATGATTATTGTCCAAAATTTAATTTATTCTTCTTAAAAATATGTTACATATTTGTTTTATTTGATTTTGTTCTTATCATCACAATTGTATATTAGACAGCTTTATGAATATTACAGAGTATATTACATTTGCAAGAGATATACATTACATATACCGAAACAACCCAACTACTTAGTACATCATTTTGTTTACTTTTTTTTTTTTAATGAAAATGACTTATATATATATTTATTTTATTTTACTGCACAACAATCAAATTTGGATTGCATTCACTGAATCAAAAAAATTAGAGATTATTTTATAGACATAAATATGATACATATTATTAATGGTCTGTAGGTGTATAATTGAAGTTTTAGGAAAGATTATAAAAATTTATAATTCTAAAATTATAAATATTTGCTCTCTCATGTAATGTTAAGATCAAACATGCAGATTGTATATCACACTATTATATTTAAAACTTGAAAATTGCAGGGCCCATTAATAAATTTAGAAAATATCGTACTATACATGCTGTAAATTAATAGCGAACTATTAATTTTAAAGAAACTCCATATTTCAAAGTTATTTTTTCAACATCCGATATAGTATATTTTATTTTATTATTCTAATTTTTCTTATAATTTTGATTGTTGTAGTTCCCGTGCATCGCACGGGAGCAACACTAACACTAGTATGGAAAAAAACAGGAAAAAAAAGGAGCCCAATGTACCTAGTAAACAGGCAGCCCACAAACATCGGGAGACATGTCCTATTTCTACTGGGTTCTGGGCCGCCACTTTCAAGCCCACGTATAAATTATTAACCCATCGACCCACCTCCACATCATTTATATTTCTATATAAAAAAACCAAACTAGGAATCAAAATATTACTTCGACAATACTCGATAATATGTTACTAACTAAATAATAATATCAATAATATGTTACTAACTATTCCTTCCATCCCAATCATTATGACCCGTTTATAATATGTTACTCCTTTCGTCTCAAGATTAAAGAATCTTTTCATTTCGACACGGAATTAAGACGAGAGCGTCTAGTGTTTAGAGTGTGTTGTGTTTATGGAGGAAGTGTTGTTGATGTATTTAGGCATATTTTAAAACTAGAGTATCATAGATGCCTAAAAACATATTGATGTCTGATCTTAAATGAAAGATCGTATCAATACCTTTAATTTGGTATAAAAATCATAAAAAAAAAGCAAATTATGATAATTTAAACTTCTGGGATTTAAATTATATTAGGATACATGCTGAGAGATAAATGTATGAGAAATTTAATTAGGGAAGGTTAATTGTAATAAGAGATTTGCTAATTGTACCATTAGTTACACTAATTATTTCCCAAATATAAAAGAGTCTATAAATCTTGAGACAACCCAATAATGAAATAGGTCCATGATCTTGAGACAGAGAGAGTACTAACTATTAAGATTAATAGTTTTTTATTTTTATTTTTATTTTTTAATTTTTAAATTTACATTATAGTTAGTTTTACATAATGTATTTCCATATGAAAGCTTTTTAGTATGAATAAAATAACCCCTGAATTTTCATATGTGAGCAGGTCCGGTCCGGCTCATGTCCAACAGTGAGCAACCCACGATGGACCTATACACATGCGATTGAATCTTTCTTTTGATCCATTTGTCTAACTTATAACCGATGAAAATACCTAATACAACATATGCAAATGGGAGGAATCTTCCTCCACTCAGCATAGACATATTCAATGTGTACATGATTGACATGGCGATGATATACTCCTTTAATATGGACATATTTAATGTGTTAACGGTTAATATAGCGATGACATATTTAAAAAATTATTATCAACATAAACCCTAACAAAGAAATTAAACTCTAAATCTATATTTATATCAAAACAAAATAGTATGACAATTATCTTTTTGCACCAAGTTTAATGATAATATGTAGAAATTATTTTCAAAAGAGAAGTTGTTTTCTGATAAAGGGATCTTTCAAGAACATTCCAGAGTACAAGTGCCATCTG
Source organism: Mentha longifolia (assembly GCA_001642375.2). Taxonomy (NCBI): domain Eukaryota; kingdom Viridiplantae; phylum Streptophyta; class Magnoliopsida; order Lamiales; family Lamiaceae; genus Mentha; species Mentha longifolia. Next base: position 13,398,189 of record CM038115.1, on the reverse strand, counting down.
TCAGTGGTTGGAGCCTGATTGTAGGTGTGTTATATTTTATGATGAAAAAGGGAGTTGTAAATGAATGAAAAAATAGACGTCAAAATATGATATCCTTCTTGTATAAGTACATGTTGTTCCACAATAGTAAACTATATTCATTCGGATTATCCCATAAATGCAAGTGTTTCATCACCCGAACTGGTTTACTAAAACCTTTGTACTTTTTACAATTTTTGTTTATTGTTTCTCATTTAAGGAGTACTCCTTCTGTCCTATCCAATTAGGCTAGCTTGTTTTTTGAATATATGTGAGGTATAAAATATTAAAACAAGGCTAATTGGATAGGACGGGGAGAGTACATAATAAAGAACATATTAATAACACGATTCGTACGGAGTACAATTTAATTCTGGAATTGAAGTTGCAAATTGTCATGACACCATATGTGAAAATGAGAAAATTTTATAGTTAGCTCTCCCTTAATTATACAACGTGTAATGATGAGGATATGATCAATCGGATAAATGGTAGGTGGTCACCATTATATATAGTTCACACATACTAAAGGAAGAAAAACGAAAAACAAAAAAAATGAGAAAAGAAAAGAAAACAAGAAAAAGAGAGAGAAAAAATTGTGGCCGTCTTTTGTCACATGTCCAAACAAGATTTAAGCACGTTTAAAATTTCATTTTGTTCACGTGCGCTGATCCCCTCTTAACATTTTTTGAGATATCGTTGAGACTTGAGATGCTTTAGCAACTCAACAAGTATTAATTTCTCATATTAGAACTATCGGTTGAGATTAATCTTCTGTAAAACAAAATAAGAAAACGATAAGCGATAAACCTCCGCATGCTAAGCAAAGCTAAGTAGGAAATAAAAAACCATTATTGATCCTCCTTAAATTTTTTTTTTTATATATATATATATAAGAGTTCGCATGCAAATAAATTCTAGTGTAAGAAATTCGAAAAATACTTATAGCTATACAAAATCATACTTAAAGCTATACAAAATCATGCTTATGGTACATAATTTTGCTTACCATAAGCATGATTTTGTATAGCTTTAAGCACGATTTGCGTCAATTATCTGATTGAATATCATTATTGTAAGAATTAATTCCTAATTCATTGTAGACTAGCACACGGTTGATGTGGTCGATCATTTTTTTTCCTATGTCTATGTCTGTGTTATACATAAACATTTTAATTGAATATTAAACGATGTGTACATATACATATAAAATTGTACTGGATATAGATCCAATTAGTCAGTTTCATAATCAAATGAATTCAATTTTTTAGTTAAGCAATTTAATTTTAATATAAGTGGTGCATATATTACTCGTTCTTCCAATCTAAAACCCCTGCGAGACGTATGACGAAACTGGAACAAAATGGTCCTTCCTCTTGGAATTCTTAATTATTTCCAAAAATGAATATGTTAATGGCTAATGCGTAGTATGGGGTTAAGAGATACTGTAGGGAAGCTGCAGGCGACGGCATTTATTAATTCTTCTTGTTTATTGCCCATCTTTCACCTTCAACATTACTGTTGAAGATTTATCAGACCCACAAGATAAAGATGAATATATATGTGGTAGGGAAGAGTTCACATGCAAATAAACTATAGTATGAGAAATGCGAAAAATGCTTAAAGTTATAAAATCATATTTATGGTACATAATTGTGCTTATAGCTTACTTTATGCTTATAAACCAAACTCTATATGAGGATGTGGCAAATCGAAGGTCACGTGTCTTTTCTCAAATTAATTATTTCACCATTTTTTTTATTATGAACATAAAAACTTATTTATAATATACAATTAATATTACAACTAAAAATTATTATTATTTTTAACATAATAGTTTTTCCGAATTTCGAAAGAACTTTAAAACTTCTTACAGAGCATTATCTTCTTCTCTTATACTGCACTTTAAAGGAAAACATTTAAAAAAAATCCTAAGAAAATAAGGCCATTTATTTTAGCGATATGATTCTTGGTTAATGGAGAATTATGAATTTTGAGAGGGTTAAATCAGTAATTTTATTTTTAGTCATTATATTACAGTAATTGTTAGTTTTGATACTAAACACCCATCATTTTTTTATTTTTATTTTTTATCTCATAGTCTAATCTCAAGAGTTGTTATTCAACTACAAATTTTTTTCTTATCTCAACTATCCTACCAAACAGGCTTATAATGGAATAATAAATTTAGGAGTCGATAATAATTGTAAAAAGTCAAACTAAATAGACAAAAACTTGGGTGAGGTCGGCCACATAGTGTGGCCGGGTCAAAGTGTCAATCTTTATACAGAAAAATGCTAATCTATACGAATAAAAGTGTCAATCTTTAACATAATTATTTTACGAATAAAATGCCAATTTCTAAAAGTGTCAATCTTTAAACAGAAAATGCTAATCTACATGAATAAAAGTGTCAGTGTTTTAGCCGTCCGCACGGTGTCTCTGGGTGACCCAAGTGTGTCCCAACTAAATAATACTAGTAATAATACGGAGTATCTTGGAATTGAAAACGTTTATTAATTCTCATGCAGGAGAAAACGTTTATTAATTCTCATGCAGGAGTATGATGCGTTGCCCATCTGTCGTCACCTTCAACACTAACTTAATTGAAAAGCTATTTTTAATGGAAGTATGGAACCGACATGTCCTTTTCTGGTCCTTCCCTTCTTCGGATCTTCGTACTTTCCAAAAATGGATCTGAATCGAAACGTACCATAACATATTATGGGCGGAAATTCAAAATACCCAATTTGAAGATGCAGATTAACAAATTACCCAATTTGAAATTGCATCTTTAAAAAATACCCATTTTATTTAAATAATGAGATGGGTCCCGCTTTTTTACACAAATTTCTGCAAAACTTGACTCCTTTATCGGTATTCCATTTTTTTTGTCGTATTATGTTTTTTATTTTACCAATTGACCGAAGGGTTAAGCAGAAGCAAAATTAAAATTGATTTCTTTCACGGTTTAGGCTCGCCGTTCTTTCACGGTTGTTATTGTTATTTTTGTTTTTGGTTTGTATTATTATTATTATTTATTTATTTATTATTTGTTATTTTTTTGTTTTTATTACTATAATTTTTTGTTTTTATTATTATTATTATTATTATTATTATTATTATTATTATTATTATTATTATTATTATTATTATTATTATTATTATTATTATTATTATTAAAAAAAAAAAAGGAAAACCTACCCACTTACTCTCACGGTTCTCTCACTATCACTATCTCTCACTCATGATTTTCCCCCAATTTCAAAAGAAAGAAACCGTGAGAACCCTAGCCCCCAAATTATTTTTTTAAACCGTGAGATAGTAATTTGTCGGCGCCGGAGAGAAGAGAAACCATGGCCGATTCCGACCACAATTCGGGTAATGAATCCGAAGGCGTTGAAGTTCCTTCGCCGCCACGTCGCCGAGTTCCGACGAGAGAAGAACGGGAAAACCTTCCCGAGCCGCCGCCGCCGGTTAGTTTTTTTTTTAAAAAAAAAGATTATTGAATTTACAGTTTATATTGATTTTACATTGATTTTACAGTGAATTTTAAGCATTTTTAGAGTTTTATGGTTATGGAATAGAATTAGAATTATAATGTGTATAATGCTATGTTTTAATCCTTTGATTTGTATGCTAAATATGTAGAAATATGTGCTTGAATTGGGTTCGAAATTTGTATAAATCTGTAGAAATTGTTGCGAATATTAAATTTGTAGAAGAAATTAGAGTGTTTTTCACGGTTAGAATTAATTCAAACCGTGAGAGCTCACGGTTTGATTGAACTCTAACCGTGAAAATCACTTTTCACGGTTAGAATTAAATCAAACCGTGAGCTATCACGGTTTCAATTAATTCTAACCGTGAGAAGTGATTTTCACGGTTTGAAGTTGAACAAACCGTGAGCTCTCTAACCGGCTCATCTACCGTGAAAAGCACTAAATTGTGCAGATTTAATAATTTGTGAAAGCTTATCACGGTTAGAGTTAAATCAAACCGTGAGCTCTCACGGTTTGAATTAATTCTAACCGTGAGAAGTGCTTTTCACGGTTTGAAGTTGAGCAAACCGTGAGCTCTCTAACCGTGAAAAGCACTAAATTGTGCAGATTAAATAATTTGTGAAAGCACGGTTTCAACCGTTAGAAGTGCTTTTCACGGTTTGAAGTTGATCAAACCGTGAGCTCTCTAACCGTGAAAAGCACTAAATTGTGCAGATTAAATAATTTGTGAAAATTTGATAAATTAACTAATTCGCACTTTTCTTTATTTTGCAGCCTAGATATCAATGGTACAGGCCTCGTATGCAAGGATTCCCGGGTGAAATAAATGCTTATCAACGAGACCGAGCAATTCCGTCAATCATACATCAGTTAAGGCGTATTGGCGGGAATGTACTGTTGCAGCGTTTTGTTGACGAATCTCCATTTGCACGGGTGTGCACGATGAAGAAGGTAGGGAATGCGAAGCGTGCCTTGCACGAGCTGTTATCCCGGGAGCTATGGAGGGGCGAGGAGCATGAATTTGAAAGACTATTTCACGTCGGTGGGCGGGATATTCGTTTTGGGCCTCAAGAATTCTGCCTCGTCACCGGATTATGCTTCGGTTCTACGACCTTTAATCCTCACGGCAAGAACCACGTCATCCCAACTACGAGCCTCTTCCATACTTTTTACAAGGGGCGTAAGGTGCGAGTGAAAGAGTTGTTTGCGGATTTCAATGATGAGGATCAAGTTATAGGGACGGAGGATCAATACTTGAGTACCGCCAACCTCCTCGTCTACTACTACTTGCTGTTGTGTCGGGACTACGATAGACCCGTTGATGATTGGGCATGGACGTTGGCAGAGGATCCACAGAGATGGGCGACGTTTCCTTGGGGATCATGGTCGTACCAGATATTGTGCCACCAACTTGGAGTGGCAAAGAAGGACCCGAGAGAAATTGGAGGCAAAGGGAATAGTGCTACCTATCACCTGTATGGGCCTGTCTGGGCGTTGTATCTTTGGGCCTTCGAGGCCATTCCAAGTTTAGGACTGATGTGTGCTACACGGCTGAACGTGCACGAGCTACCCCGACTAAGGAGATGGGAAATGGGGGCCTCGTATGTAGATTTCGTTGATTTTTTCAACGATCCGAGGGTATGTCATTATTCTCTTTTTACTCAATCAATTATTTTAATTTTAATTATGTTAATTTTAATATTCGTTAATTTTAAAATTTTAGTTATGTTAATGGTTTAATTTTAATATTCGTTAATTATGTGCCTTATCACGGTTTTTAATAATGAATTATTTTGCCTCTGTCTTTTGCAGCTCGAAGTCATCCCCACGCTTGAACCTGATGAAGCAGAAAAGGAGTCGTATTATTATCTGACCCTCCTCGAGGAGCGAGACCCCTTGACGCTTCGATTTAACAAGAATACGCGTCATTCGTGGAAGAAAGCGCCTGAAGCGCAGAGACAGTCGAAGGAAGCCAGATCTATGGCAAGAGTGATCGACAAATTGAGGTGTCGAGATGTTGGGAATGCCGCCCAACCCCGTGGTCGCCAGCCTCGTGCCACCAGGGCAAATTCTGAGGGTCGAGGCCCTCTCCCATGCCCCAGGGCTCGTGCGAGTACGTCGAAGAGGCCGAGGGTCGATAGTTCACTCCCCGATAGGTCCCAGGGCCTCATCTGCTGCGTACACGGGGATCCGTGCCCTCGAGGATGTGATAACGATGCGTGGGCCGACAAGGTGTTGGAACGCATGGCCCATGATACGTCGGAGACAGGAGTGATGGCTCGTATCGCGAAGTTCATGGCAGAGCACCTTAAGGGGATCTTCGGGAAGTCGGGGAGTCCCTCGAGGCATCATCAGGCACCCTCACATGCCGGCTCCAGACATTCCATTGACCGGCCCCACAGAGCTTCTGCAGCTCGGGATGCTGACTACGGTGCCCATCTTGAGTACAGGGCACCTACCCCTGAGGACGCTCCGGGTTTTGAGCACGTGTTTGGGTTTAGGGAGCCCTCTCCAGAGCCGGTAGCACGAGAGAGATCAAGGACGCCTCCTGTTGGAGTGGCTGAGGTCGAGGATGAGGAGTCAGGGCACTCGTCTTATGTTTACCATAGTGTGCCAAGTTCTTGCTCAAGTGAAAGTAACACAAACCGTGGACGGCATCGGGAAATACAAGGCTGACGGCATGTATGATGGATATATGCTGATCCGAGACAATCAACGTACCCTGCAATGCTCCAAAGGTTCTTCTGAGTCCTCGCATGAAGAAGGTCCAACACTCATGGTTTTCGATAGGCCCTATTCCATAAGCCAACGGATACAATTGCTCGTTAGCGTCCTTTGCCACGGCTACGAACAGTATCCCATTGTTCTTCCCCTTTAGATGTGTGCCATCCACTATAATAACTGGCCTCATGCACGATGAATACGAAACTCGAGTAGCGCCGAGAGCAACAAAAACTTGTTTGAACCGGCCATCGTCTCCGATTTCGGTCTCTATGATCGTACCCGGATTTGTCCTCTTCAACATCGCGAGGTAACCCGGGAGCATCTTGAATGAATCTTCGTATTGACCATAAATCATCTGAATCGCGCGGTTTCGTCCTCTCAAGGCGACATCGTACTTGATGTCGACACCAAAAACTTCCTTCAGCTCGTTCATTATGACCTTTGGCTTGATTATTTCTTGATCACGAAGAATTCGCTTCGCAAAGTACGCCCCAACGACCGTAGAACGGAGCTTCCTTTTCTTTAGACCTATTATTTCCTGATTGCACGTGTGATCGCCACAAAACTTGGTCACTAAAAAATGGCCACCTCCGCTGGCCTGGGCATGTAGGTAGAAGGGGCATCGCTTCGATGATTTGCATTTTAAATATAGTCTTCCACTATCTGACCTCTCTACCTTTGATTCCGCATTCTTCTCCAAATTCCACAGACCGGCTGCAATCGTCAGTTCGTCCTTCGTATCGTACATGGCATTAACAGCAAGCCCTTCAACAATCAGATTAACCTCACCTGCATATACTGCTGAGCTTTCAGGTTGGATAGGGACCATGGGGACTATCCAATTACTCATATGCCTTGTATCTATATCCTCCTCAGCCTCATCATCGTGCGGACTTCGATACATTAATCGCAATAGTTTTTCCATCCCGCCCTCGTCAAGTATCCACGCTGTGTACTCGGCAAACAAAGACCTGTTCAGCCGCCTATCAGAATTGTCTCCAGGTCTGTCGCTCTCTGTGCTCTCAGCATCAGCTTCAACGTCGTAATCTGGGTCGTCGTCGTCGTCTATGACTTCATACGTATCACCTCGAGTCCGCGCCTCAGTACGCCCATTATGCTCATCCTCCTCATCCTCTAGGGTAAAATTGAGGTCCGGGATCAAATTTTCTCGGCCAGTAGAGACATGAGGAAATGAACTGGTACCGAAGTTAAGATCTCTGTGATAGACGTCACCAGTCCAATTTGTAAAAGGACCTCCCATGCCAATATGTTCGAGGTTTGTGTGCCAATCACTGCCCTGGTAGCCGAAGTCGAATGATCCACCATACTGGTACGGCTGCTCGAACGTAGGAAAATATGGAGAGGACGGGCCGGCTCGTTCACCGGAAAAGTGAGAAGACGATGCCGTGTTGTTCGAACATATATATACTTTCGGAGACGATTCGGTACTGCACAAGCGCACGAGTTCTTCATCTGTCCCCAACGGTGATTTAACAAGACGTCCAGATCGTGTCTTATTCAAATAGGAGATATCAAAATCATTGCCCAAGAAACTGCACATATTCTCTATTTGGGATCTCAAGTTGTACACACTGATAGCATTTGTTGATAAGACGATATCCATCTCCCTACCGCCCTCGTACACACAATCGGCCCAATTTCCTCCGTAATTTAAGTTTACAATAGCGAACGACATCTGCATGAATTTAATTCAGAAAAAAAAAATTAATTAAAATTTTATACGCATAAGTTATGCATAAAGCTAAGCATAAAAATATTACACGCATAAGTTATGTTAATCAAACCGTGAAACAACTTTCTCTGAATTAACAAATTATTTTATTAAAAATAGTATTAAACTAAGACGACTCACGGTTAGACTAGTTTTTAAACCGTGTAATTTACGGTTTAACATCAATCTAACCGTGAAACACCTATCTGAATTAACAAATTATTTTATTAAAAAATTGTATGAAAAGCACTTTTCACGGTTAGAATTATTTGAAACCGTGGGATCTCACGGTTACACTCAAATCTAACCGTGAAAAGTGATTTTCACGGTTAGACTTATTTATAACCGTGAGATCTCACACGGTTTCACTTAATTCTAACCGTGAAAACACTCTAATATTCGCACAACAATTTCTACACAGATTTATACAAATTTGAACACCAATCCTATATTAATACTATTTTTAAATAAAATGATTTGTTAATTTAGAAAGGTGTTACACGGTTAGACTAGCATTTAAACTGTGAAATTTACGGTTTAAATGTTAATCTAACCGTGAGACATCTTTTTAAACTATATTAATAAATTTATTTAAACAGTAAATTTTTATATTTATCTAAATATCTTAGGGCGAAAATCATACTATTACACCTAAGAATCAATATAACATTGAGCATGTAAATCCAAAAATAAAATTGAAAAAATAGAATAATTCACTTGATAATGTACCTTAAAACCTATAATTTCGTGAGCTTTTTTCAATTTCGTTTGCTTTTTCTTCCTCCTCAGTTTGCGACCAGTAACTTGTCTTTGATTGCCTTCTAGCGCTAAAAAAAATACTCCAAATTGTAAGCTTTTAAGAAATAACGAAAATAATTTTTAAGGTGGTGTGAGCGAAGAAATGTTCTACACTCTACCCACTTTATAGGATAAAACGGGTATGAATTATGAATTATTTGCTGTGAAAAATAAATTTGATAAAGTAGTCAAATTTGTACGAATACAATTATTATTTTCACTATTTAGTCCGTGAAAATGAATTTTCAGATAATGCATTCAATAATTAAACTGTTTCACCTATCATATTAAATTGGAGTGAATTTTGAATAATCCCTTGGTGTCGGTGATATAATTTCACCACAAAAAATTTTGGGGTAGAAATTAGTAAAAACTAGTAAAAATATAAATAAATCACAATAGGTAAAAAATTTAAAAAGTGGGGCCAAAACTCTGCACCTCTGCCCGCCTATGTGCATTGATTTCAACAATATAACATTAATATATTGAAATGGGTATTTTCTACACATACATTTTCAAAATGGGTATTTTATATATACCCACTTAAAATTTGGGTAGAAAGACTTATTCCCAGTAACATTATTCATTAATATTTCCTGTTTATTGTCCATATATCTTTCACCGCAGCTTTACGCAGCAGTAAATTTTAAGGGTATACAGTAATTAATATCACGAGATTTTTCTAACTACTATACAATAAATGTATTATCTTAAATGGGAGAAAAGTGTTTATCTTAAATGGAAGGGAAGGGGTGTTTATCAGTCAAACAAGTTCTACATGAAGTAGCATGGAGAAATATGAACTACGATTCGTATCTTGAAATTTTATATAGTATTGTAGAAAATAAGGTACCGGTTTGTATGTCTTTCATCTTCAATAAAATTAGATTCTTTTTTTCTATGCATATATAAAATTAAATATAGTGATATCAACTTTTAACTGGTGTATTATAATTGTAATCAAAATGTGTTATAATGATTAGTGCATTATAATAATAATGAGAACGCATTATGATGCATGGTGCATTATAACTATGCATAAAAAATAGTATTATAATTGTGCACAAGCTGCATAATTTTTTTTCATTCCCGCTAACTTTATCCAACTTTTTCTGAAAACTCGTATCCAAACTAAACCATATTATTATCGTGAAGAAAAATAGTGTAAATTACTTTAAAATCTGCAATAGGCAATTTTATATAGTAGGATTGTAGGAATATTACTTATAAAATTATCACAATTAAAAAAAAAAAATCATGCCAAAATTTAATTTTTATTAAATGGACGATACCGTAGGTAAGCTGAAGGCGATAATTTAATAACTTGTGTCGTTCGTTGCCCATCTATCAACGTCAACTCTAACTTACATGGGCCAATTTTGGTATTATTAAGGACTTAATAAGGCCCCGTTTGGTAGTCAGGAAAACCCAGAAAAAACTTAGATAATAAAATTTATCTCGTCTTTTCCAACGTTTGATATCCGAAAAATATAATCTCATCGGCCCGCGAAATTGCTTGAGCCCGGACTAAATTCACTGTTACACTTGCATATACTATCCTGCCTCTACCCCGGGATAAGTTGTGATAAGTTTTTTATTTTCAATTTTAATTATCAATTTTTTATTTTCAATTTTGTTCTTTTGGCAAAATAAAAAAAAATATATTATTTTTTTTTATAAATTTCAAATTTGCATTTTTAATTTTGTTATTTTTGCAAAACACAAAAAAAAAATGTTTTTATAAATTTCAATTTTGCTTTTCTTTCAAGGGCAATTTCATATTTGTGTAATTCTGTCTTGATTTAAAACTATTCTATCAAACACACAATCCAAGATATCTATGTTTGTACCAAACACACAATATATTTCTTATCCCAACTTATCATACTTTTTTATCTCAACTTATCACACATTTTCTTATCTGCCATTTTCTCGGTATTGCTACTAAACGAGCCCTAAATATAACGAAATTGTTACCCAAAAATATCCTATTTTGGATTCTTCACAAGGGATCCCACCCCTGGTCCTTCCTCATGAATATACTTCCTAATTATATATATAAATGAATAATAGATCTCGAGTGGCACAATCCGAACACCGAATAGATTTTCTTCACAAATCTAACCATCCAAAAACATTTATTTGATTACAATATAAGATGAGATAAGATATGATTTATTTTAAGCAAATTAAATTGTGGAAAACACAATATAAAAAACCAATTTTATGATTAAAAATAGGAACACCATGTAAAATAGGCACTTTTTTCTTTTTAGTAAAATTTAAATTAAATATAATTTAGCCTCATCTTGATAAGACAAAGATACTATTCGAATATCAAGTATTAATGCCAATCTCCTAAAATAGCCATTATGGATAAGTAAAAGTTTAAAATACCACTAATAACTAAAAGGTATTACTAGGCTAGGGTTTTCTCTCGAATGAGAGTTGTCCCTTGAATAAGGGTATCTTTTTCTGCTTGATCGTGCAAGGAGTAAGGGTTTACGGCGGTTCTCAGCAATCATGGAACAACATATTGCGGATCTCTCGATTCAAGATGATGATGAGGAATGGATTTTTGAGAAGGCGGCAGATGCACCAACTGTAGAGGAATATTCGCTATGTCTGGTAGGTATTCTTGTCACCGATAAAGAATACAATTTCTCAGCATTTCAAAGTCGGATGGCCAGCCTTTGGCGTCCAGGAAGAGGAGTGGAGATAACAGATATTGGGGACAAACTTATTCTGTTCAGATTTGGACACGAGGTTGATTTGAGGCGGGTCATGGATTCAGGACCATGGACGTTTGATCAAAGTGTTCTCGTACTTCGTGAAGTAAAGAAGGGTGAGCATCCAAAAGGAGTGGATCTATATTCAGTCGAATTTTGGGTTCAGGTTCATAACTTACCCCCAGGTTTGTTTGCCAGATCCATTGGGGAAGCTATTGGTAATTTTGTGGGGATGTTTATCGACTATGATGAGAATAATGTTTACTCGAACACTGAACCATATATGAGATTACGAATTGCTTTGGATATTCGTAAACCATTAAGGAGGGAGAAGAAAATCCGCCAAGTTGGAAGTGAGGGTGTCGTTTGCAAGTTCAAATATGAGAAACTTCCAAATTTCTGTTATATATGTGGAAAGTTAGGCCACATTGATCGCTACTGTGAAGTGTTGTTTCACGTGCAAGCTGATAAAATTATTCGTGCATGGGATGATTCAATCAGAGCTCCTCCACGTAGGGCTAAAGCAATGGCTGGTGACCAATGGCTGATCAAACGAACGGGAAACGATTCTGGTCATGATGGAAAAGGAATGCGAGCAGGGGGTAGTAGCAGTGGTTCCCGCACAGCGGAGCACAACACTAAGGCGCATGATAGTTCCTTACCGCTTAATGTGAAAGGTTTATTGGGCAACTTCGGTGCCAGCCTAGATACAAAGGATTTGCCAATTGTTTATGGGCCGAAGGCGATTGAGGGTGAGACGACGGAATTAGAGGTGATAGATGATAAAAATAGGAAAAGAGGGTATGTTCTAGATGATCCTATGGAGGAGGAGAAAAATTGTGGGGGTAAGCCGACAAAATCTCCCAAGAAGAATGATCTAGTACAAGGTAGTAATGCATCACACAGTGGGGGCCAAGATCCAAAAAACTTGGTGCAGGCAGGCCTGGGATCCAGGACCTGCCCATCGCAATGATCGTCTTAAGTTGGAATTGCCGAGGGCTTGGCCAACCTCAGGCAATTCAAGTGGTGGATGAGCTCGTGAGAGCTCACCGGCCGGATGTGGTTATTTTGTTAGAGACTTTATGTACACGACAACGTGTTGAAGAAGTTAGAGTAAAATTAAAGTTCGAGGCAAGTTTTGCAGTGGATGTGGATGGGCGTAGCGGGGGGATTGGTATCTTGTGGAGAAGGGCTGCCTTACTTCGGGTGGTTAATTATTCTCACAATTTCATTAACTTATATGTAGAAGAGGAGGGTGGTGATATATTTAGATTAATAGGATTCTATGGGTTTCCAGAATGTTCGAGAAGGCGAGCTTCGTGGGATATGTTACGTGGCATTAAGGTGGAAACTCCGTGGGTTTGTATTGGTGATTTCAACGATCTTTTAAATCCTGAAGATAGACGGGGTCCTCATGAGCGTGCACAATATCTTCTAGATGGATTCCGAGCGGCAGTGGACGATTGTGGCTTGGTTGATTTACCTTTAAACGGATATCCATTTACCTGGGTTCGTTTTAGGGGCAAATCAAATTGTGTAGAAGGAAAGTTAGATAGAGCAATGGTAAATGAGGGATGGCTAGCCACTCACCCCGAGGCGAAGCTTACAAATCTGTTGGCACCGGTCTCTGATCACTCCCCCATTCTTCTTGAGACTACTAGAAGGGCGGAAGTGTGGCAGCGAAGAAAGTTTAAATTTGAAAACAAGTGGTTCGATGAACCGGATTTGGTGCAAAAGGTGGAGTTTTGGTGGAACAATCAGGGTCAGAGAGGGTTGGAGGAGAAGCTTACTATGTGTGCAACAGAGTTAGAAGGGTGGGGATGAACTAAAGCTAGAAGATATAAGAAGGAGATTGAAGCACGGAAGAGGCGAATGGGAGAATTGAGAGAGTTAAGAGGGGAAGATGCTGCTCAGGAATACGATGTTTGTCGCAGTGAGCTTTTGGAAATAATGAAGCAAGAAGAAGCTCATTGGCGGCAACGAGCGAAACAATATTGGTTACACGATGGGGATTTGAACACACGATACTTTCATGCTACAGCAACTGGTCGGCGTAAGAAAAGGATCTTAACGAGACTGAAACGAGCGGAAGGGGATTGGGCCACGACAAATGAGACAATGGGAGAGGTGGCAAGAGCTTATTTTCAGAATTTGTTTCGAAGAGAGATGGGAGATAGGGCCGAGGTTATCCAGGTGATTAAACGTAAGGTGGCAGAAGAGGATAATGTTGAGTTAACCAGGCCTTTCACCATTAATGAATTTCGGGATGCTGTTTTCTCGATGGATCCTAATAAAGCACCAGGTCCTGATGGTTTTAACTCAGGATTTTACCAAAAATTCTGGCCATTGGTGGGGAATGATATCTTCCAGACTTGCCGCGGATGGTTAGAGGCAGGAGATTTGCCGCAACATGTCAAAGAAACAAATATTGTGTTATTACCTAAGGTTGACTCACCGGAAGAGATGAAAGATCTTAGGCCCATCTCGTTGTGCAGCGTTCTCTACCGTATTTTAGCTAAGGTATTAGCAAATCGACTTCGAGTTGTTATGCATAATATTGTATCGATTGAACAATCTGCTTTTATACAAGGGCGCTCAATAATTGATAATGTGTTGGTAGCTTTTGAGACGCTACATCGGATGAAGAGAATTCAAAATAACAAGGTTGGTGAGATGGCAGTGAAGATAGATATATCCAAAGCTTATGATCGGGTAGCGTGGGATTATATGGAAACTGTGTTGGAAAAATTGGGTTTTGATAGGAAGTGGATAAGGTGGATGATGATGTGTATACAATCAGTGGAATATTCGGTAGTGGTGAATACAGAAGTGGTTGGGCCGATTGTTCCAGAGCGGGGGTTGAGGCAAGGTTGCCCGTTATCGCCTTTCTTGTTTATCCTGTGTGCGGAAGGCTTAACGGCGATGATGAAACAGGCGGAGCTAAAAGGGGAGGTGCACGGTGTTCGAGTATGTCGGGGAGCACCTATCATCTCACATATGTTATTTGCTGATGATAGTTTTTTCTTTTGCAGAACAAACATTAGTGAAGCTCGAGCTCTTCGACGCATATTCTCTACATATGAGAGAGCATCAGGCCAAGCTATTAATCTTGAAAAATCAGGAGTATTTTTTAGTAAAAATAATGATGTCATGCTTAAAGAAGGAGTGATGAATATTTTGGGCATCAATGGAGCTTTGGATACAGGAAGATATTTGGGACTTCCATCTATGGTAGGGAGAAAGAAGAAGCAGGTGTTTGGTCAGATAAAGAATTACATGTGGAACCGTATTCAAAGGTGGCGAGGGAGACCGATATCCAAAGGAGGTCGTGAAGTTCTTGTGAAGGTTGTTTTACAGGCCATGCCGGTATATTATATGAATGTGTTCCTTATTCCAGTTACGTTGGCAGAAGAGCTCCAAAGGATGATAAACAGTTTTTGGTGGGGGACGAAAGGAAATGGGGGTGGCGGTATTGCTTGGATTAGCTGGGAGCGGTTGTGTGTGAGGAAGGAGCATGGCGGTCTAGGCTTTCGTGATTTAACGGGCTTCAATCTCGCAATGCTGGGAAAACAAGGTTGGAAATTTATTTCTGACCCGGATGCGCTGGTTTCGCGTGTTTTCAAAGCTAAATATTTTCCGAATGGGAATTTTTTGTCGGCAAAAGAGGGCAGCAGTCCAAGCCTAGTATGGAGGAGCATCTGGTCATCTCAGGATATTGTGAAGAGAGGAGTACGGTGGAGGATCGGAAACGGGACTGATGTTAATGTATGGACGCAGCCATGGCTACGTCATGATGATGGTTTTTTTGTGGAGACACCAATGGTGGAGGAACTTCGAGAGCTCACAGTGGGGGACCTTCGTATACCTGGAATACCGAAATGGGACGAAGAAAGTATCAGAGATTTGTTCATAGCGAGAGATGCAGATCTTATTCTGGGGATGCCCATACCATGTGTGGATAAAAAAGACAAAATGATTTGGCATTTCTCCAAGAATGGGATTTATTCGGTACGAACAACTTATCGTTTGATTATGGAGAGGCTAGTAGACAAGAGACATTTGCATGTACCAGGTGAATGGAAGACTCTGTGGAACATTAAAGTCCCTCCAAAAATGAAGCATCTCATTTGGCGCCTTGGTCGGGATGTCGTACCAACTCGTTTTGTTTTGCAGCGAAGGGGAGTGAATGTGCCTGTAGATTGTGGTATATGCGGATGTGAGATTGAGAATTCGCGGCATCTCTTTATCAAGTGTCCGGTAGTAGTAGAATGTTGGGAGAAGAGTGGGCTGCGTGTTGAGATTGAGGAGACTACAAATGGTTGTGAAACTTTTGCTGAGTGGTTGATGCGCTTGATGAAAAATCAGACGCAGGAGGTATCGAGTAAAGTTTTTGCGATTATTTGGAGCTTATGGAAGGAGCGTAATTCTCGAGTGTGGAAGGCGAAGAAGATGACAACTGCATGGATTGTGAAGGTTGGCGCCGATAGTCTTAATGACTGGTTGGTAGCTACAAAAGAGACTATAAGAGGTGTAGAGCACGGTCCTAAGCGTTGTCCGAAGTGGCATCCACCGAGTCATGGTAGAATGAAATGTAAAGTTGATGCTGCTATTTTCAATTCGGAGATGAAGGTTGGTGTGGGGATGGTATTGAGGGATAGTTTTGGTACCATGCTAGGCTTTCATATGAGCTCTGTTGTGGGTACGGTTAGTGTGCATGAGGCAGAAGCCTATGCTTTCTTGTTGGCTTTGGAGTGGGTGGAAAGGAGTGGGTATAGCGATGTTGATTTCGAGTTGGATGCATTAGGAGTGGTTCAAGCAACGACCAGAAGGTGTGTAGACAATACGGAGTTCGGTGAGTTCATTCAGAGGTGTGTCTTGATTCTACAACGCAACCCGAGTTATGAGGTGTCTTTTGCTAGGAGAGAGAGGAACGAGGTAGCTCACGCTATTGCGCGGCGATCTTGTTCGGACTCCTCGCCGATTATAGGAGAGGGCTCTCCGAGTTGGTTAGCTGAGTTGCTGTCAAAAGTTTGTAAGGAACATCATGATTAATTCTTAATATATGCCGTTTGCTTTAAAAAAAAAAACTAAAAGGTATTATAATAATAGCTTTATTTTGCAATCAATACCAAATTTGCCCTTATATTCTACTCCCTCCGTCTCTTATATATGCGAGGTTATTACCCGTTTGGGTCGTCCTCCATGTATATGTGACTTCCATAAATAGAAAGATTCATTTATCAAAAAATTACTTATCCACCATCACTTTATTCATATTTTTCTACTTTCTACCCACTTTTCCCACTTTATCTCTACTTTATCTTACTTTTCCCACTCTACATCAACTTTTTCTTACTGCGTGTCATTTCCCTCCCCACATATATATGAGGATGGAGGGAGTATTAACTAATTAGAATTGTTAGATAATTAGAATTCAAATCAGAAATTGGAAGTGTATTTATATATAATTTTAATTGATAATAATTTAATTTAATTTAATAATTATTTTCTAGGGTTCATTCATTCAATTAGGGTTTATAATTATTTTTTAGGATTTAATTGAACATTTGTTAGTTATATAATATAAAAAAAATTCAAAATTTTAGTTTATAAATGTCTAGTATGATTTATAGTATAATATTTTTTTAACTTTATAAATAACAATATAATTAAAAGTAATAGTCTGTAGAAATCAAATTAATCCGTTCCTATTTTTTTTTATTAATTATTGAATACACTAATATAAGGACAAATTTGGTACTAAATGCAAAATAGGGCTATTATTGGGCAGAATGCAAAATAGTCATTTATCTTAGTAAAAAATAAATTCTAGCCACTAATTTAAAAATATATAAATTCTAGCCATTTTCGTGTTGATTGGACAAAAATAACCTTAATGATTCGCGCCCTACACTGAGACTTGATCGAGCCCGCCCTAGAAATTGAGGCTCGATCGAGCTCAAGAGGCTCATTTGAGCCCAAAAGGCTCGATCGAACCCGTTTGAGCTCAACACAAAGAGGCTCGAACGAGCCCGAAAGGCACGATCGAGCCATTCGAGTTCCGTTTGCGCCCAACATAAAGAGGCTTGATCGGGCTCGAATAGATCTCATTCGAGCACGTAAAGAGAGAGAAAGAGAGAGAGAGTCAGAGAGAGATAGTGGAGTTGGTAGCGATGCATGAGTGGTGGATATGAGGGCGACGACGTTCGTGGCCGGCAATGGTGGCGGCGTCAATCAATGGAGGTTTGGTAAGAGAACGAAGAAAGAAGGGAAAAAAAAACTGATGGAAGAAGGCAGCATTGGCTGCGAGGGTGGGAAAAAAAAAGAGAAGAGAGAATGAGAGAAAGAGAAGTGGAGGTAGGGTGGGGGAGGGATGGTAAGAAGCATAAGGAAAGAAAAAAGAAAGAAAAAAAAAATGAAAAAGAAGAAGCAACAGCAAGAACGTGCGGCGTGAGGAAGAAGGGGAGGAGAGAGAGAGAGAGTACGTAGGGTGGTTTTTTTTGGGATTTTTTTTTTGTTTTTTTCATTTTGTTTATTTTATTAATATTCATTAAGGGTGTTTTTGTCTCATCACATTAAAAGTGACTAGAATTTATATTTTTAAGTTTGTGGCTAGAATTAAATTTTTGTTAACTTGAGTGGCTATTTTGTACCATTATCACCTATTATTATACATTTTAGTTATTGATGACTATTTTAAACTTATACTTATTGATAATGGCTATTTTGATCGCTCTCTCCTTACCCTTACTACAAATATGAAATAACTCTAATTCTCTAAGTAACTATATAAGGTCACAAGATTCCCATTATTATTTTTCTGTTTATTCTCCCGAAAGAAAACAAGGAGTAGTAGTATAATATTAGGAAGCAACACAATCAACTAAAATATATATTTCCCTACAGTTGATAATTAATCCAAATTAGAAATATATGATCGATCACATAATTAATTAATACTGTATAAACGAAATAATATATACACATGCATCAGAAGTGAGAAGCTAGCTAGCTAGCTGCTAATGCTATAGAAACCTACAATTACATTGATTGCTTTATCTGGTAGCTGATCGATGCTATAGAAACTTAGGAAGGAAGAAGGGTATTATCGTAATTAACGTGAGGTAGATATGATTTTGCAGACGTACTATACGTGGCTAGATCTCACATGCATTTTGAATAGGTGTGGGAATCGGTGCGGTTACGGTTAACCGAACTGATAAAGCCAAAAAACTCATACCGATAATCGAGCCGAACGAACTATACTTCGGTTGCTCCGATAACTGCATTACTTTTGCAGTTTGGTGTCAAAATGGAGTTGTAAACGAGTGAAAGAGGCGTCAAAATGCGACAGCCTTCTCGTAAAAGTACATGAGTAATATTGTAAACCATTTCTTCAGATTTATCCCTTAAATGTGAGCAGGGGCGGATCCAGAAATTTTCTCGAGTGGGGGCTGGATATTATAATTTCGAGTTTGGTGTAAATTTTCTTGTTAATTTGATTTTGAGTGGAGGCTTTTACACTATATTTTACTCAAATTAACAAATAATTTGGATTTTTTTAGTTAATTTTTTTTTTTTTTGACTTGGTAGGGGCTTAAGCCCTTCCCCTCACTACCTAGATCCGCCCCTGAATGTGAGCGAGTACTGTAGTACCGGACTGGGTTATCAAAACCTTTGTATTTTTTTTTTATAGCTTTTGTTTTTGTTTAATTTATTGTTCCTCATTATTAAGGAGTGCATAATAGCGAGAACATATAAATAACATGATTCACACATATATATGTACAATTTAGGAATTCAAGTTGCATATTGTCATAACACCACATGTGAAATGAGAAAATTATATTAATAAGCCTGTCGTGGCCTATACACTAGATAAAAAGATATAATAAATTTTAATCATTTTTTATCTAAAAAGTCATACTGCTACTGATCATATTATAAACGTGGTAGTATTCAGTAGAACTCCCTCAATTATTTGATTATACATACAACGTAATGAGGATATGATCAATCGGATAAATGGTGTGGGGTCACATTGTACAAACAAGATTTAATCACGTTCAAATTTTCATGGCAAAATACATTTTAAGATCCCTGTATTTTTAAAATTTGTTTTATAAAGTCTTTATATTATATTTTTGTTTCTCTAGGTCCTTTTATATTTTTTATAATATACTACTATATAATCTTATCAAGTCCTTATACTATTCAAACTTCTTCTATTTCCTTTTCTTGTAATCTTCTTCTCCTTCATCCTACCCATGGCAGCTAAACTGCTATACTTTTAGGGGCCGTTTGGTTAGAGGGGGGAAAGAGAAATGAATCAACAAAGGAAATGGTAAGGAAATGAAAGGAATGAGAATGATTTCTTATTTTTCATATCGTTTGATTGGCACCGGGAAAGGAATCAAAATTCTATTATATATATATTTATATTTGAAATAGTATAATGTATTTTTACAATTTAAATATATATATATATATATTATTTTATTATTGTTGTTGTTTTAAATGTAACAATAATTGCATTAAAATATATTATATTTTTTAATTTAAAATTAAAAAGATATGTTTATAATTATAATTTTATATTATCAAAATATGTCATATATTATAATTTTATATTATTACATAATTATATACAATTTTTTAGAGAGCACAAAGGAAAGGGGGTAAGGAAATCTCATTCCTTGGGTAGAAGGAGGGAATGAGAAGGGGGAGAAATGGGGTAATCCATTACCTCAAAGAGAGGAAAGGGAATGATTCAAAAATACAAACAAACACCAACAAAGGAATCGGCGCTTCTGATTCCCTTTCCCTTTCCTGATTATCCCGAAACAAACGGCCTAAAACATTTTTTTTTAATAAAAGATCGTAAGAAAAGTGAAGACGGCAATTTATTATAGTGATACGATTCTTGGTTCTTATCTTTATTCCGTAATTTATGTAGACGTAAACTTGCAAGTAGGGATGTCAGTGGGTGGGTATACCCGGACCCGGACCCGCTCAAAAAGCTACGGTTCCAGGTCCAGACCCACCCGTTACACTAAGGACCCAGACCCGGACCCGGAAAATATAAAACGGGTCTGGGCCGGGTAATTACCCGTGGACCCGGACCCGGAACCGGACCCGGACCTAGCTATTTTTTTTTCCTTTTTTTTTTTTCTACTTTGCTGATTTTTGACTATTTTCTCCCTTCTTTTTGTGTTTTCCATTTTGGTTTTTCAAATTCCGAATTTTGAGTTGTTTCTTCTTTGACAACTTAATTTGTCGAGGTAATTATCTCTACAGATGACATTGTGTTATTTATTTATCTATTGCTATATGGAGGTTGATGATTCATTTGCTTCTAAGTTGGTATATGGGCATAATTTTTTATTATATTCTGCGTATACATTTGATATACTTTGGGTTTGTCTTTTATATAGTATTGGTACTTGAAAATGTGTGGTAACATATTAAATAATTAAGTGAGATTTTTTTATATAATTGATGAAAATTACATACAATATTACCATAAATTGTGGTGTTTTAATCATACTATGATAAAGTAAATGAAGACTATCTAAAATGTAATTTCATCTTGTCTGATAAAAAAAATCATCATCTTGTACAAAGATAATAAATCGACATTGTAACATACTGAAGAAAAGAGACGAAGGGCAAAAAAAAAAAAAAAAAAAAAAAATCGGGCCGGGTCGAACCCAAACCCGGAAAGAGAGGGTCGGGTCGGGTCAGACCCGGTGCATATACGGGTCTGACCGGGTTGGACCCGGACCCAGATTTGGAACCGCAAATCAAATAGTGACCGGGTCTTGAGCGGGTCCAAGTCGGGTCCGGGTATTACCCACCCACTGACACACTGGCGGAACTCATGTGGGTGCATGGGATGCAATTGCACCCCCAATTTTTTTTTTTACTATATACTACTATATATATATATATAAAAAAAAATATTAAAAACTATAAAAATATTAAGAGTTATATATATATACATATATTTATGATTATATTTCTTCATCAAGAGCCCAAATACTAACTAAACCCATCAACCAATATAGCCCATCACTTTAGCCCAAATAAAAAACATGTAAAAAAGAAAAGAGTAAAGAAGTAGCAACGGCTGTTTCTACGTCAAAAATAAAACAGAGTGTTGATTCTTCCGGTTACTACTGTAAGTGTGGAAATAGTATTTTCCGGAATGACTTATATTAAGAATAAGTTGAGAAATAGACTAGGAGATCAATTTTTGAATGATTGTTTGGTCACTTACATCGAAAAGGACGTATTTCTTCAAGTTTCCGAAGACGAGGTTATAAATCGCTTTCAAGAAATAAAGACTCGTCGAAAGTTAGATTAGATAACTATATTTTTATTTTTATTTTTATTTTGAAGTGTATATGACATTATGCTATTTTAATATGAAGGACTTTTTTATTTTCATAATTATGTAAATTTTTCGCACCCCCGAATCGAAAATCCTGGCTCCGCCACTGCACTGACACCCCTACTTGCAAGTGCTTGCGAGGCTCAACGGATACTTGGAATCCTATCACCTATTTGTAGAAATATCTGAGTAAATTATTGTAGTTAATGAGTAGAAGAATAATCCGGCAACTTTCCATCGCTCCCCATTTTTACAAACCTAAAATTTGCTTTCGAGAGCATGTCGAAATTAAAATCAAAATCCAGCTTAATTACTCACTTACACCGTAACTTCGGTTGATGAAGAATCCTCTTTTAGAGAGTATGTTCATAAAGTAACAGTGAGAATTCTAATTCTCATTTATTTTAAATTGTTTGAAATCGGTTTTAGCCGATTTCAAACTTTTTTTTGGCGAGTATTGCATCGAACATGTTTCAAGCTTCAAAGAAAATTATTGGAATTGAACTTTGAAACTCTATTTACGAGATTGTAAATACTTATATACCCAACAAGTCATAGCGATATTGTTTAAAAAACAAAAAGACAAATAATCGGAATTAACCAGATAAGTAATCTTTAATATGTAAGATAGGAGTAGACAGTAATGTAGTTATGAATTCATCAATCATATATGAAAAATTATTATAAATCCTGATTAAATTGATATTTTTTTTGTTAATAATCACAGAATCGAATTAAAATAGAATATATTGAAATTGAAAAATAATCGTAAATTGGGAAGTGCTACATTTATTAATTCTTATAATGAGTTTCCCATTTTATTAATTCTTCCAATCGATCCATTTTTTTTTTGGTATCATTTATATAAGTGCTAAATACGGTATACTATATATTGAGTATTTGTACTATGTTTACACCTATTAATAAAAGAAATATACTTTTAAAAAAAATTATATTAATTACTACCAGAGCTTCTTGTTGCAGGAGATGGACGACGACACCGTAGGGAAGCTGAAGTCGATAACTTTAATAACTTTTGTCGGGCGTTGCCCATCTATCAACGTCAACACTAACTGATGTGGGCCAATTTTGGTATTATTAAGGATTTAAATATAACGAAATTGTTACCCCAAATATCCTACTTCTATTTTGGACTTCTTCACAAGGGATCCTACCCTTGGTCCTTCCTCATGAATATATATATCCTATCTAATTCTTTAAGGTGCTGTTTTGTTTGTGAGATTGAATTATAGTGAGATAAGTGAGAGATAAGCCAAGATTGAGTCTTACCAATAAAATTTTATTTGGTTAACATGATAAGTATAATATCATGTTTGGTTCATAAGATTATATCATGCTACATTATTACTCATTTACTAATATACCCCTAAATCAATATATATGAATATACTTGAATTTATTACTTAAATTTTATTTCTTGATATATAAATGAAAAAAGAAATTTGTTTATGAATTTTATATTTGATTAATATACTTGAATTTGTCACTTTAACTAAATAATTACTTTTTTCTATTGTTTTTTTATAATCAAACATCCACTTATTTATTCTATGACTAAAGAAGAGAAAATAAGAAATAAAATCATCAATACATCAGCAAAACATCTTCCAGAAAATTTTTGCCATTAAAACCCAACTGAAAAATCCAAACATCTTCATACAGATGACATATTTATATTTTTTGACAATTGCAATCCCCCATAAATTTCAAGTAACTTACACAATCTACGAAAACAAAGACGATCCATACAAAAGATATTGATGCACAAAACATCACTAGTTTCAAT
Source organism: Mentha longifolia (assembly GCA_001642375.2). Lineage (NCBI taxonomy): Eukaryota > Viridiplantae > Streptophyta > Magnoliopsida > Lamiales > Lamiaceae > Mentha > Mentha longifolia. The sequence continues at coordinate 13,374,485 of CM038115.1, read as the reverse complement.
AAGGTTGTGCAAGTGAATATTTTGGTTAGACATTCACTTGATAAAGCTGTAGTAATTCTAGCTCTATCTCCACTTAGTACAAACGTCTCTTCTCCGTAGAAATAATAAGTAAGCATTTTTCGTATTCATCCATATGTCACTGTATCAATTTCTGAAGCCCTATACAAAAGTGTTTCAAGTATCATAATTAGTAGAAGAACTAGACAAAGAAAAAATGAGCCATTACAGAAAATTAGAATGATTTTCTTCATTAAGAACTAAGTAAGGCTTAGTTAAGTAACAAACTCATTCAAATTATAATACATAAACTAACAAAGACATTAATTCCTAAATCCCAAGCATAAGAACGATATAATGCATCAACATGTTTTCTAGTCACACTTAAGCACGATTGAAATTGGTTACTCGGGCAGTTCAACGACCAACGAGCAACGACACTCACCAACCTGTCTGAAGTGAAACAGCACTTCCTGCACCCTCCCTTATGATAAAACTTTCCCCATTCTAACCTATTGTGTTTAATGAAACAACAAAGAAAATGCAAATCCCTTTCTGCAGAATCTCACTAAATTCCAGCATATTTTTCAGCTAATCCATCAGTACTAATTCAAGGCATTTTTTTCTACAGAACAAACTAAACTTTGCATCGAATCGAAGTCCGATTTCCTCTTGATGAATGGAGGATCAATTGAGCATAGAAAACAAAACAAATCAGTCACATTATACAACATTTTGAATTAACCAGAATTATGATAACATGATGATCGTGATTGAATAAAAGCAAGAAAAAAACATCTTTGGAAAATTATTGGAGATAGAAAGTTCATAAGAGTAGGCCAACCAATCATCCACGTACCCCACAAAAATAATGACAATGAATTTAATACTATATGTTGTATCAGCATCAAAATACAGCAGCATTGCAGCCATTGCTGTTTTCACCGTTAGAATTTACATCAATATCTATACCAAAAGTAACAATTTCAAGAAAATTAAATTTCCAATATTTAAAATTTTAGCATTTTCAAGAAAATTGAAGTATACCTTGTGTAGGTCCCGATAAATAGATATTGGTGTATGGGGGGGGGGATACACCAATTAGCCAACAGTTTTGACTTTTCAAAACAATTTGATCTTACTGAGTCGCCACTTCAGTTTATCAGAGCAGTTTAGTTTTTCCAGCTCAAACAGTGAACTGCTGAGCTTGCAAAACTAACCTGCGTGCGGAAGTTTGGTGGAAAGGTTGGCTAACAGTTTTCAAAACAGTTTTAGAAAAGACTTCAGTTCATCAATAGTTTATGCAAGACAGGTTGCAGTGATGCAGGTTGTGAACATGTAGACTGTGTAAATAAAGATGGAAGAATAAATAGCAAAAGAAACACGAGGAGTTTTTATCGTGGTTCGGAGTAAACAGCTCCTACGTCCATGCCAGATCCCGTCGAATCTGTAATCCCTTAACTTGAGATTTTTCGCTCCTTTTAACACTGGTGGAGGTTCCAGTCCAAATTCAAGTCTCTCTTTAGACTGAATCTAGCACGAATCTTGAGTCGTGTCTCTTCTAACTTTACATACAAACTTACATACAATCTTACTAATGCTAAACAACTAGCACTAATAATCAAACTGGAAAGCTGTGAAAAGCTATCACCGTTTGGAATACAACTCTATCAACTACACTGAATATCAACAGTGATGGTAGTGAGAGTGTGGATTGTGTTCTAGTAAGACATATTCTAGAAAGAATAGAAATCTACAAAGATCAACACTTGGGAAAGCTCTAGTGATTTCGAGTGTTGATTGTGTGAATATTTAACTTGAGATTTCTGCAGCGTTTCAGCTTGTAATTTGAGTTTCCCGTGCCTTCTTTCTGGAATGACTTGAGGTATTTATAGAGAAGCATTTGAAATAGAGCCGTTGTATGTGTCATGATATGCAGAACCGTACACTAACACAATTATAGACGATGAGTTGAGCACAGGTTCCTCAGCCACAGCTCAGGTTGGACTTTGCAGGTCAAGCTTCTTATACCTCGAACTGTCTTCAGTCTTCTGTAATCTTCGCAAGAAATCTTCGAGTATGGTTAGAGCAGATTACATAGACATATTACATAAAGGAACATTATGACAGGTTTGAGTAGATTAGGTACAAGGTTGCACTACCAACCTTGACCTTTACATAGCAACCTGTCCGGGTTAAGCTTGACTGATCCAAACACGGAGACCAGTCTGTTCCACTTAAAATCTATTGTCTAAGTGCGGTTTCTAATAGCATTATCAAAACTTAGTTCAAAGAAAAAGGTTCCCAACACCTTGTATGTTTTTAGTCTCCAAATCTGATAAACTTGAAGAACTGCCTCCTTTCGATTCCACCGAGGTGTTGGAGATATTGTGTCAGCATCGGGACGGAGGTGAAGAAACATCGCCGGCCACCGGTGTTGATGCAGTCAAGGCGGCGGCACCAGCCAGAAATCGGTGAGCGCGGAGAGCGACCGCAAGGACGGCGGTGCCGATTGATGGAAGGGCACATGCTCAGCAGCGGCGGCGGCTTTGGAGAGTGAGAGAGGAGAAGGATTGAAGGACTGATTTCAGGAAGTAGGCTCTTGATTTAGGAATTTTTGGGGCGTTCAGAGAAGAGAAAAGAAGGTGACGGCGCAAGATGAGAGAAGACCCATGAAGAAGACGATGAAGGGCAAAGAAGTATTATGGGTGTAGATTCCATGTGCGATTGTTCAATCGCTAGGGAGAGGCAGCGATGGTATAGTGGTGAGATTGTATCGCATGATTGAATCGCATGATTAAGTGATTTTCTATCATCCAAACATGAGATTAAGTCTAATCTTACTTATTATCAGGCCCAATCTCACAAACAGAACATGCCCTAAATGGATAATAGATTTCGAGTGGCACAATCCGACCACCAAATAGATTTTCTTCACAAATCTAACCATCTAAAAATATTAAAGATGACAATATAAGATGGGATAAGATATGATTTAAGCAAATCAAATTGTGAAAAATAAAAATAACAATTTTTATGATTAAAAATAGGAACACCATGTAAAATAGCCACTTTTTTTTTTATTTTAAATTAAATTAAATTTAGCCTCATCTTGATCAAGACAAAAATACTACTCAATTATCAATTAAAGATCATATGAATACTTGCATCCGTTTTCTCTTTGTTTTGGCCGACATGGTCAGACATTTTTTTGGTGTAGATCTTTTGTTTTGGTTTGATGGTGTAGTGTTTTGCTTTGCCGTGTTTGTTTTAGTTTCTTCTCTCTCTGTTTTTCTTTTTAATTCTTGGGACACACTTGGGTCAGTCAGAGGCATCGTGCAGCCGGCTAAAACACTGGCACTTTTATTCGTGTAGATTAACACTTTTCTGTATAAAGATTGACACTTTTAAAAATTGATATTTTATTCGTAAAATAATTATGTTAAAGATTGACACTTTTATTCGTATAGATTAACACTTTTCTGTATAAAGATTGACACTTTGACTCGGCCACACTATGTGGCTGACCTCACCCAAGTTTTTGTCTTAATTCTTTTATTTTGGTTTGCTATGTTACTTTAATAATATATTAAATAAAAAATTTAATTAGATTACAAAACATATAAAAATAGATTCTAAAATTAAAAAAAAGATATGTAAATTACAAAAAATAGATAACAAAAATCCCAACCATAAAAATCCGAAATTAATGACAATTATTATAAATCTTGATGCATAACTACTGCAAGTATAAAGGACTTTAAGTAAAACCGCGCGCGTACAGACTTTAGTTGAAAACAGTAAAAGTTATCAAATGAGTAAAATTCCAAAATGCATAAGTGTTTAAATTGACAAACATGGTTTTTACTCGTTAAATTAGGATGGAAGTTATGGGTTTTAGGTGAATTCGTTGAATGCTTATACCCCGATGCATGCAATTTTCTTTAAT